>CM067509.1:33431169-33506382 GCA_034509495.1 Acestrorhynchus altus | reverse complement strand
GTGTGTGTGTGTGTGTGTGTGTGTGTGTGTGTGTGTGTGTGTGTGTGTGTGTGTGTGTGTTTAGTAATATATCTCCTAATTAATTAAAAGCAGCCAAACGCTGTAAATCACAGGCTGCGGAGAGTGGATGGGGAATCTTTTCACATCCAGCAAAATCAATGTGGGTTTAATACGTCTCAGCCAGGGGCGCGACGGCGCCTTCAACTTTATTTCACCTTCAAATTCACATTTATTTATGCACATCTTTCAGGCACCGTCCCAGAGCAGATAATGACCAAGTGTCAGGAAAGCTCAAGAGGAAGAACTCTGGGGAACCCGTCCTCCTCGGGGTCACAGCGAAGAGTGCAGACAGGACAGAACAGGATGAGTTTACAATGGAGTGAACAGAGGCACTGGGACCAAACACGGGAACCATCCTGTAGATACAACACTCGTTAGAGTTAAACGACTCCTGGAAACCAAAAACTGCTTAAGCAGTCTGACAGTAATAACTGTGGAGTGATTTTAATCCAGTATGAATCTGGTGTGTAGTTTTACAGTCTGACAGTAATAACTGTGGAGTGATTTTAATCCAGTATGAATCTGGTGTGTAGATTTACAGTCTGACAGTAATAACTGTAGTGATTTTAATCCAGTATGAATCTGGTGTGTAGCTTTACAGTCTGACAGTAATAACTGGAGTGATTTTAATCCAGTATGAATATGCAGTGTGTGGTTTTACAGTCTGACAGTAATAACTGTGGTGATTTTAATCCAGTATGAATCTGCGGTGTGTAGTTTTACAGTCTGACAGTAATAACTGTGGAGTGATTTTAATCCAGTATGAATATGCAGTGTGTAGTTTTACAGTCTGACAGTAATAACTGTGGAGTGATTTTAATCCAGTATGAATCTGGTGTGTAGCTTTACAGTCTGACAGTAATAACTGTGGAGTGATTTAAATCCGGTATGAATCTGGTGTGTGTAGTTTTACAGTCTGACAGTAATAACTGTGTGGTGATTTTAATCCAGTATGAATCTGCAGTGTGTAGTTTTACAGTCTGACAGTAATAACTGTGTGGTGATTTTAATCCAGTATGAATCTGGTGTGTAGTTTTACAGTCTGACAGTAATAACTGTGGAGTGATTTTAATCCAGTATGAATCTGCAGTGTGTAGTTTTACACTCTGACAGTAATAACTGTGTGGTGATTTTAATCCAGTATGAATCTGCAGTCAGTAGTTTTACAATCTGATAGAAATAACAATGGTTTTAATCCAGTATGAAGTTATAATGTGTAGTTTCATAATTGTCCCTCACTTCCTATTGGCTGTAGTCAAATTGGAACACTGGTTTTCTCTTTGTCTATTTATAGCCCATATGTATCAAAACATCAGCACCACCTTCAACTGTGAAGAGCTTGAGGCAGCCTGAGGATGTCCTGTCTGTATTCTGGGAAGGACACACTGAGGGGATGTGAGCTGGTCACAGGGTGGTCACAAGACTGTCACTGTGGCTGTGGTTAGTGACCACCGTGAAGATGAGACACGGACAGGAACAGGACACTGAAGAGCTCAAACAGTGGAAAAAAAAGAGGGATAACACACACACACACACACACACACACACACACACACACAGACAGAAGGAGGGAGAGAGAGAGAGAGAGAAAAAGGAGAGATATGAGGAAGAAGAGAGAGGCTCTAATTAGTGAGTAAAAACAACATATGGAAACTTCATTGTCCATTTCATCCCTCAGTGTGCACCATCAAGTCACATTTCTCCTGCTCAGTCATGCTCAGTTTGTGTGTGTGTGTGTGTGTGTGTGTGTGTGTGTGTGTGTGTGTGTGTGTGTGTGTGTGTGGGTGTGTGTGTGTGTGGGTGTGTGTGTGTGGGTGTGTGTGTAGGCAGAAGGGAATGCTCAGTGCTTGTTTGTGTGTTTATGTGCAGTTGTGCATGCCTCTGTGTGTGATTGTGTGTGTGTGTGTGTGTGTGTGTGTATGAGTCTGTGCATGCATGCATGTTTACGAGTGTGTGTTGCTCTTATTTACTGACACTAACACACACCTCATTAGGTTAGCAGTAGGTTTGAGTCTCACATAGTGCTCTCTCTCCCTCTTTCTCTGTGTGTGTGTGTGTGTGTGTGTGTGTGTGTGTGTGTGTGTGTGTGTGTTACTTTTCTGATACCTCTCGGATTCATTATATATATATATATATATATGAACCTGCCGCAAAATAGAATTTACCATTAGATTAGAGAGAGTCTGTAAATCAGTTTGTGTCTGATGTCGCTCGCCCACTGTGAGACAACGAGTGTCTTTGGAGCTCTGAGCTCTAAAGCACATGGATTGGTTGCTGTTTGACTATGAAGACATAAAGACACAATGTCTCATACACACCCCTCCCCTCCTGTCCCACTGTAAACCCCTCCAGCCACTGTGGCAGCGTCGGCTAATGAATCAGAAAAGAAGCTGGTTACCAGATGTCTCCGCATATTAACACAGCCCTCGTCTCCACCATCCACTGTAACAGCCTTCAGAGAGAGAGAGAGAGAGAGAGAGAGAGAGAGAGAGAGAGAGAGAGAGAGAGAGAGAGAGAGATCTATCTATCTATCTATTGTCTGTCTGTTTGTATGTTTATGTATCTGTCATTATGCCTGTCTCTATATCTGCTGTGTGTGTGTGTGTGTGTGTGTGTGTGTGGGAAGTGAGGAGGTGGGACAGCTGCCAGAAGTGTGTTTTACTCCTGTTTAGATCAGGATTTGTCTTCATCTACTTGGACATTTCATACAAAACATTTACTGAGAGCACCGGTGGATCAGACTCACGTCTCGGACGTTCCAGTCGAAGAACAGCGAGCATAAGTCGGACTTTCTTCGTGAGTTTACATTCGGACCGCTTCTAAATAAACAGGAGAGGAAGTGGAAGAGTGCAGCTGCTGTAGTTGGGGGTGAACGTCACCAAACACGCGGTTTGAACTGAGGCCGTGTGTGTGGATTCACAATGGGCTGCACGGATGTGCAGAGAGCTCTAATTAGAGATCATCAATGACCTACTTGTGTCCTTCCTAAACAAACCGGCAGTCAACAGGATCCAAAGCTGCGACGGTCCCTGCAGAGTCCAGCTTCCTTCCTCACGACCCCAAACCAGAGGACCAGATACGCTGGCGTTCGACACATTGGACAGGGATCGCTGATTCATGTCATTTGGTGACCGATTCACTGTATGGACAAAAGTATTGAGACACCTCAATATTAAAAAGAGTTTATTCTGCTTTTGTTGGAGTAACCGTATCTGCTGTCCAGAGGAGACGTTCTACTAAATGATGGAGCATTGCTGTGAGGATTTGATAGCAATCAGTGGGAATGTTTGTAAGCTCAGGATGCTCCCCACCTCATTCCCAACCCAAAAGTGCTGTATGGAGCTCCGTCATTCCAGAGAACACAGTTCCACTGCTCCACAGCTCAGTACTGGGGGACTTTATACTCCTCTAGACCACACCTGGTATTAGACATGGTGGCAATAGGTTCATGTTTATCTGCTCCAGAGAGTCCTATTCTATTGGCAGTTCTTCTCTACAGGGAGAACTGGGAGACAAGCTCTGTGTGCATTTGCACATCTGTGTCAGCAATGGGTGCAACCTAAAGTAGGTGAAGGAGTGTCCACAAATATTTGGGCACTGTGTTTATAGGGATGCTTTTTGGATGTTTAAAAGGTTCTTGACCTAGTTTTGTTCACAGATTTCCGGACATTGCACTGGTCAACCGTAACATAATGACGATCTCCTTGTTTCTACTTTCTGCTGAGAGTGACCCACCACCCACATTCTACCTGCTCTGTGGTGGTCCTGTGGGGTCCTGATCATTGAAGATCAGAGTGAAAGGAGGAGAATAAAGTCTGCAGAGAAACAGATGATCTACAGTCTGTGATTATAGAACCACAAAGTGCTGCTGTGTGGCCAGAGGAGCTGATGAGATGGACAGTGAGTGTAGAGACGATATGTGACGGCTGATTGTATACATTTTAAAGGGCACTGATCCGCTTTATCAACCATTATTTAAGAAAACAAATGTTCCTTATGGAATAAAACATCACTCAAGCTCCTTGGTGCAAAATCAATAATCAATAATGAACAGCTATTCATTTTGGATTTTTGGATTTATCCTTATTAGAGGCCTTAGTCATGGGTTTGCTTCTCCAGCTTTGGAAGATGAATGCAGAAATCATAAATACAGAGAGAAACCCAGAGTATCTGTTCATCAGTGTCCCTGCGGGGGGTGGGATGTGGGGGATTAATGAAGATAATAATCTAAACAGAACATCTTCAATGCAGTGAAAGATTAAAGGCGAGCAAATCAAACATAATCACCATCTTGCCGACTTTACTCGGTCACTGTTTCTTGGTACCAGCACAGTCTGTGTGTCTGGATGCTTTTAGTCATTGAAGACCAGCGGCATTAATGACCATTTCACAGTGGACAGGATACAATAACACTCACCGATCAACCATAACAACCACCTCCTTGTTTCTACATTCAGTCTTTTCTATCAGTTCCTCTGACCACACAGGAGCACTGTGTAGACCTTTAATTCCACACTGTAGATCATCTGTGTCTCTTCAATGATCAGGACCCCACAGGACCACCACAGAGCAGCTATGATGTGGGTGGTGGGTCGTTCTCAGCACTGCAGTCACACTGACATGGTGGTGGTGTGTTAGTGTGTGTTGCTGGTACGAGTGGATCAGACACAGCAGTGCTGCTGGAGTGTTTAAACCCCTCAGTGTCACTGCTGGACCGAGAACAGTCCACCGACCAGTGTCCTGTGAGCACTGATGAAGGACTAGAGGACAACCAACACAAACTGTGCAGAAACAGATGAGCTTCTGTCTCTGACTTTACATCTACAAGGTGGAGACACTCGGTAGGAGTGTCTGATAGAGTGGACAGTGAGTGGACACAGTGTTTAAACATTAGTTGAGAAAAATGAACTTACGAGTGCCTTTCTAGGACGCTCCACAATCAGCAGTCAACCAACACACCAACACACACACTGGTGAGAAGCAGCAGCCAATTACACACGTCGTACTCACCACCGGAAACAACCGTCCAGCATGTCAGACCACCATACTAACATACCTTCACTCTCACACCTACACACTCATTCACAACAGGGTGATTTTGATGACCGTAGTCCCTGAAGGAAACCTATGCAGATACAGAGAGAACTTGGAAACTCCACACAGATCGAGCCTTGACTCTGAGGGACAGTACAGTACTCTGAAGTACTCTGTAGGACAGTGGTGGTTCATTAAACATCTCCAAAGCTCTCCTCATGGGAGTCTAGTATTATTTATTAACGTTCTCATCCAACACCTGGTGTTGTGTCACACAACAGTTGTGTGTCCTACATCGTTTGAAATGTTGGCTGAAATAGAGCTGCATTTTACTGCTAAAACCAGGCTAAATTATAGCCTCTGAACATGGTGGAGGTAGTTCCACAAACTGTTACACCGTAACTGAGACTCCTCAATTAATTAATGAGAGCAATCCACATCCCCAAAGTACATTTGGAACAGTCCATTTTGTGGGATGGTGCTGTTAGAGATACAACGGATAATCCATCGCACTCGAGGATCAGTTTGAGTGCTGTGGAGTTTAGAGGAACGTGCTCTTCTTTAGATCTATGGAAAGGGGAAAGGTCCCCATTAGCTCCAGATGCTGCAAATGGACCATAGTGGAGCTCAGAACAAAGCATTAAAGCATTCCAGGCTGAAAGGTTATCAGATAGCACAGGGAGTGGACCGTGGTCATTTGCTTGTGTTTCCATGCCTGTCCATTGGAGATCATAGCCATTATGTCCTAATTACCTGATGTAGCTCTTGAGCACCAATACATGAACAAATGATCACTGTGTCCAAACGATGGTGCTCCATCCAGTACATGGGATGAGTTGCGGTGGCAGAACTAATCCAACATCAGTACCTGACATCTCTGAAGTTCCCGTGTGGCTGAATGCATTCAAAAAGTTGGGGAAAATGCAGATATTACGTGGTCAGTCTCATCTCCAGACCTGTCCCTGATTAAACATGTGTGGATGCTATTGGACGCTCTATCAACACTCCACCCCTACCACACCATCTGCAGAACTGAGTCAGAACATTCAAGCTGCATGGGATGAATCATCACAGGACACCATAAGGAACCTCTACACCTCCATGCAGAGACGTCTGGTGTGTTGCGTTAAACCCGACGCCGTACTGAGAGACACCACTTCTGTATGAGTAGATCAATAAATACTGATCAGATCAGACTACAGTTATCATCAGTTATTGCTCCTGATCTCCTTTTTGTTTATTCCCAATAGGATTGCATTCCCACACTTCCTTCTGGGTGCAACTATTTTTTTAAGAATGTAGAACATTTTTTTGAACAATAAAATCTTTAGTTAGTAAATCTAGACCTGTGTTTTTCGCCCCTGCCCCTGGGGGCACCCCCACCCTGCCCCTGCAGGCACCCCTACCCTGCACCTGGAGGCACCCCCACCCTGCCCTATGTTATAATACAGATATTACAATCTCAAAAGTAAAAAATGTAGGGAGGGGCTGTGTGCTCTCTTTGGTTGTTCACATCGTGTTTACATTTCAGAATAAAAGTCCTGATGCACGTAAAGTGTGAAGTTTTTTATTCCTTATGAGGACAAAATAAATAAATAAATAAATAAATAAATAAATAAATAAATACACAAGTACCTTTTTGATCAAAATCATACAAATATTTATATCTAATATTTTAGTGGCTGAAAGTAATTTTTGGAGAATAGAATTATGCCAAAAACTACAAAAATAGCAATTGGAAAAAGGTTAAATTGGATGATAGTAATTAAAAACGTGGTAAATTGAAAGTAAAGTGGTCCACTGGTCGTCTAATAGTGTCGGATTTTCACACCGACCTCTATGGAACAGGAGAACGCTGCTGAAGGGTCGGTCTGATCTGGTAAATGGCAGTAAGTTAACCGAGCCCCGTCTGTACCTGAATTGAGCAGTGTTGCTCTGACACACGACAACAATTAACTTCATCTGGAAGCTTACAAACACCAATGAATCAGTGCAGATCTCCTTCTCCTCTAATAGTATGTGATACTACAGCCGTCATCCGTCTCCCCCATGCTTTTGTTACTTCGCACGAGGCAGAAGGCTCTCGCACAATGGGGCTCAGCCTGTCTTTTATAATTTATTTCGTAACAGCGCAGCACAAATTTGCCAAAGCATTATTCATTTGAGTGTTCATTAATTATGCAAATGAGTCACAATTAACTAATCCCTCCATAAGACGCCATTTGCATGTTAATGAACTGCATCGTTGTGACATTATTTAATTGGGTAGATAGGTACATTAAATACGCAGTGTGAGCAGGGACGTGTGGTACGGCTGCAGCGATGCAGTGTTTAATAAAATAAAAAATAAAAAAAAAAAAACTAGGATCTGACGAGGAAAACAGATCATGTCATATCGTGTCTCCGGACCGATGTCCAGACTTAGCAAACAACGTAACGGGGTTGGTGTGGAGGGTTAAGAAACCTTCAGAACAATCAGATGACCTCTGAGTGACCTCTGTGAGCACTGACCTTCTATCTTCAGTCTCTATTTAATGAGAAGTAAAGCACGTTCAAATGTTCATCTGCTTCACCCTGATCTTCAATGCTCAGGACCCCACAGGACCACCACAGAGCAGATATGATGTGGGTGGTGGGTCGTTCTCAGCACTGCAGTCACACTGACATGGTGGTGGTGTGTTAGTGTGTGTTGCTGGTACGAGTGGATCAGACGCAGCAGTGCTGCTGGAGTGTTTAAACCCTGTGTCCACTCACTGTCCACTCTATTAGACACTCCTATCGAGTGTCTCCACCTTGTAGATGCAAAGTCAGAGACAGACGCTCATCTGTTTCTGCAGCTTGTGTTGGTCATCCATTGTGAGGAACCAATGCAAGGAACTGAAGCTCAAAAGAAGAACTTCTCTAATGGGTTTAGGAACCAAAAACTACAATCACAAGGAAGAACCACAGTAAAATGTGTCCTTTATCAAAGTCCATAAGAACACAGCGATACTGATAAAGTCGTCTTTTTGTATCAGGGATCATAAATTTGAAGCTGCAAGCAATAAAATGCAGGAAAACGAGAACATTATCTAGATCCCGGGGATTATTAGGTGCTATAAAATCAGAATGCCATTGAAACAGCATCACTGACCTTACAGGAAGATACTGGAGGTCAGAGGAGTGTGAGGGCAGCGTGTGTGTTATCAAAGACCCGCTGAAGGACAGAAGCCAGACATGGGTTTATTCTGATGTGAGACAAGCAGAAGAGACAAGGGTGGAGGAGGGGAGACTGACTGAAGACCTAAAGACTGCAGTAAAAGTGAGAACAACCTGAAGAAGTGCTGAATAAATCTGTACAGTCGTGGGAAAAAGTTAGGACACCTCATGAAGACAACATATTTAATCATCTGGACATCTGATCTTCATTTGATCTATATTGGAGGTGATATAACTAAACACATACAGCTGAAGAAATGACTTCTGGACATCATTTATTAAACATATTTCATAGAAATCTAACTGTCTATCGTCTCGGACACCGACTGGAAGAACGACGTTCCCACTCCTCCATGCGGAATTCTTTCAGCTCTGTGATGTTTCAGCTTCTTCCGTTCTCCTCAAACCCCCTCTGATACAATAAAGATCTCATAGTGGTTTCTATGTTGGAGAGATCTCCACACCCTGCTGCAGCAGAGCAGCTCCAGACCATCACCATGTTCACAGCTGCTATGAGGTTCTTCTGCTCAAATGCTGTGTTTGGCTTTGCGGCAAACATGTCTGTTACTGTGTCCAAATAATTCAGCTTTGGACTCATCTGTTCAAAGCACGTTCTTCCAGAAGTCCTGCTCTTTGTCTAGATGTTCTCTGGAGAACTTTAATTTCGTGATGATGTGTTTTTGACAGTAACGTTTTCCTCCTTCCCCACCGCCCATGAAAGTCAATCTTGATTGGTCTCTTTCTGATGGTAGATGCTGCACTTTGACATGAACTGTGCTAGGTTAGGTCTTGGTCTGAACTTCCTCGGACGTTCTGACTTGGCAATGTTGGCAGCTGTTGAATGTGTTCAGTGAATAAACAATTGTTTCCTCCAGAAAAGGAACTGAAAGGGTTGCAGCATTTCTACCCTTATTTACTATTTCTCTGGCTCCGGGTGTCTCCAACCTCCCTGCAGTTGGAGGAGTCGTTTATCTCCAGAGGCCTCCTCCCTTTCCAACGGTCGTCTCTTTATCTCCCAGATACACTGGATGTCAAAAGTTTAAAGACACCTGTTTTCATTGTCGGTTACAACATATGCTAAACAGAACATTCTGTAGATGTTCCTGTTTATTTGACAAAACTGGAACAGTTTACAAAACCTAAACCTAACCCTTACTCTAACTCTAACCTTAACCATAAACCTAAACCTAACCCTTACTCTAACCCTGACCTTAACCATAAACCTAAACCTAACCCTTACTCTAACCCTAACCTTAACCATAAACCCTAAACCTAACCCTTACTCTAACTCTAACCTTAACCATAAACCCTAAACCTAACCCTTACTCTAACCCTGACCTTAACCATAAACCCTAAACCTAACCCTTACTCTAACCCTAACCTTAACCCCAACTACAAACCCTAAACCTAACTCCTTACTCTTAACTCTAACTTAACCATAAACCTTAAACCTAACCTCATCAACTCCTAACTCTTAACCATATAAACTCAACCTAACCTCTGCTTCTAACCCTAACCTTAACCATAAACCCTAAAACCTAACTCCTTACTTAACCCTAACCTTAACTATAACCCCAAACCTAACTCCTTACTTCTAACTCAACTCAACCATAAACCCTAAACCTAACCCTTACTCTCTAACCTCTAACTCTTCACCAAACCCTAAACTCAACCCTTACCTAACCCTACCTAACCATAAACCCTAAACCTAACTCCTTACTTCTAACTCCTAACTCAACCATAAACCCTAAATCCTAACCTCTTACTCTAACCCTAACCTTAACCATAAACCCAACCTAACCCCTTACCTAACCCTAACCTTAACCATAAAAACCTAAACCCAACCCTTACCTAACCCCAACCTTAACCATAAAACCCTAAATCTAACCTTTACTCTAACCTTACCCTAACCATAAACCTAAACCTAACTCTAACCCTAACCTTAACCATAAACCTAAACCTAACCCTTACTCTAACCCTAACCTTTAACCATAAACCCTAAACCTAACCCTTACTCTAACTCCTAACCCAACTATAAACCCTAAACCTAACCTCATTTCTAACCCTAACCTAACCATAAACCCTAAACTCAACTCCTTACTTTTTAACCCTCTAACCTTAACTATAAACCCTAAACCTAACCCTTTACTTCAACCCTAACCTTAACCATAAACTCAAACTCAACTCCTTACTTTAATTTTAACTCAACTACAAAACCTCAAACCTAACCCTTACTCTAACTCTAACCCAACTATAAACCTCAAACCTAACCCTTACTCTAACTCTAACCTTAACCATAAACTCAAACTTCAACTTTACTCTAACCCTAACCTTAACCATAAACCCTAAACCTAACCCTTACTCTAACCCTAACCTTAACCATAAACCTGAACCTAACCTTACTCTAACCCTAACCTTAACCATAAACCCTAAACCTAACCCTTACTCTAACTCTAAGCTTAACCATAAACCCTAAACCTAACCCTTACTCTTACTCCAAACTTAACCATAAACCTAACCCTTACTCTAACTCTAACCTTAACCATAACCATAAACTCAACTCCTCTTACCTAACCCTAACCTGCAACCATAAACCTAAACTCTAACCCTTTACTCTAACCCTAACTCAACTATAAACCCTAAAAACCTAACCCTTACTCTAACCCTAACCTTAACCATAAACCCTAACTCAACTCCTTACTCTCTAACCCTAACCTTAACTATAAACCTAAAACCTAACCCCTTACTCTAACCCAACCTTAACCTTTAACCACAAACCCCAAAACCCAACCTCCTTACTCTAACCCTAATCCCAACCATAAACCCTAACCTAACTCCTTACTTTAACCCTAACTCAACCATAAACCCTAAAACCTAACCTTTACCTCTAACCCTAACTCTTAACTATAAAACCCTAAACCTAACCCCTTACTCTAACCCTAACTCCAACCATAAACCCAAACCTAACCCCTTTACTCTAACCCTAACTCAACTATAAACCCTAAACCTAAACCTAACCTCTACTCTAACTCCCTAACCTTAACCATAAACCCAAACTCTAACCTCTTACTCTAACCCTAACCTTAACCATAAACCCTAAAAACCTAACTCTTTACTCTAACTCCCAACCTAACCATAAACCCTAAACCTAACTCCCATCTAACCCTAACCTTTAACCATAAACCCTAAACCTAACCTTTACTCTAACACTAACTCAATCCATAAACCTAAACCTAAGCCTTACTTTTAACCTTTTTTTGACCTTAACCATAAACTCAAACTTCTAACCCTTTCTTTACTCTAACCCTAACTTTAACCATAAACTCAAACCTAACCTTACTCTAACCCTAACCTTGCATCCATAAACCCCAACCCAACCCTTACTCTAACTCTAACCTTAACCATAAACCCCAAACCTAACCCTTACTTCCTCTAACCTCAAACTAATCCATAAACTCCTAAACCTAACCCTACTCTAACCCTCAACCTTAACTACAAACCCTAAACTCAACTCCTTACTCTAACTCCTAACTTTAACCATAACCCAAACCTAACCCTCTTTTTTACTCTAACTCCTAACCTTAACCATAAACCCTAAACTCAATCCTTACTTCAATACTAACCTTAACCATAAACCTAACCTAACTTTACTTAACTCCAACTCAACTATAAACTCCTAAACCTAACCCTTACTCTAACCCTAACCTTAACCATAAACCCTAAACCTAATCCTTACTCTAACACTAACCTTAACCATAAACCTAAACCAACCTTTACTCTAACACTAACTCCAACTATAAAAACCTAAACCTAACCCCTTTACTCTAACCCTAACTCCTAACTATAAACTCAAACCTAACCCCTACTCTAACCCTAACCTTAACCATAAACCCCAACCCAACCCTCTACTCTAACTCTAACCTAACCATAAACCCCAAACCTAACTCCTTTACTCTAACTCTAAGCTAACCATAAACCCAAACCTAACCTCCTTACTCTTACCCTAACCTTAACCATAAACCCTAAACCCAAACCTAACCTCATCTAACTCTCTAACTTTAACTATAAACTCCTAAACTCCAACTTTACTTCTAACTCTAACTCAACTATAAACTCTAAACTTAACCTCATTTCTAATCCTAACTCTTAACTATAAACTCCTAAACCTAACTCCTTTACTCTAAATTCTAACCTTAACCATAAACCCTAAACTCAACCTCACTCTAACCTCAACCTTAACTATAAACTCCAACCTAACCCTTACTCTCTAACTCCTAACCTAACTATAAACTTCAAACTCAAACTCAACCCTTACTCTCTAACCCTAACTCAAATCCATAAACCCTAAACCTAACTCACTCTAACCTTAACCTCAGTCTAAAACTTAACTATTAACCCTAAACCTAACCTCTTACTCTAACCCTAACCTTAACCTAAAATGAACCTAAACCCAACTCCTTACTCTAACCCTAATCCTTGGCACCATAAACCTAAACCTAACCTCTTACTCTAACCTCCTAACTCAACTATAAACCCTAAAACTCAACTCCTTACTCTAACCCTAACTCAACTATAAACCCAACCTAACCTTTTACTCTAACCTCTAACCTTTAACCATAAACCCTAAATCAACCCTTACTCTAACCCTAACCTTAACCATAAACTCAAACCTAACCCTTACTCCCACACTAACCTTAACCATAAACCTAAACTCCAACCTCACTCTAACCCTAACCTCCAACTACATAAACCTAAACCTAACCTCTTACTCTAACCCTAACCTTAACCATAAACCCTAAACCTAACCCTACTTAACTCCCAACTCTCACCATAAACCCTAAACCTAACCTCACTTAACTATACCCTTAACCATAAACCCCAAACTCTAACCCTTTACCTAACTCTAACCTTAACCATAAACCCTAAACCTAACTCCTACTCTAACCCTAACCTAACCTATAAACCTAAACCTAACCCTTTACTCTAACCCCTAACCTAACTATAAACCCTAAACCTAACCTTTACTCTAACCTCTAACCTAACTATAAACCCTAAAACCTAACTCCTTACTCTAACCCTAACCTTAACCATAAACCCAAACCTAACCCTTACTCTAACTCCTAACTCCAACTATAAACTCCTAAACCTAACCTCATTATAATCTCCAACTCTAACTATAAACTCCTAAACTCTGTCCTCATTTCCAACTTAACCTTAACCATAAACCCTAAACCTAACCTTTACTCTAACCCTACCCTTAACCATAAACCCTAAACCTAACCCTTACTCTAACCCTACACCTTAACCATAAACCCTAAACCTAACCCTTACTCTAACCTCAACTCCAACTACAAACCCTAAACCTAACCTTTACTCTAACCCCTAACCTTCACCATAAAACCCTAAACTTAACCCTATCTCTAACCATCACCTTAACCATAACCCTAAACTTAACCCTACCCCTACCCCTAGCCTTAGCCTTAAACCTAACCCTAAACTTCAACCCTAACTTTAACCCTAACCTTTAACTATAAAACCTAAACCTAACCCTTACTCTAACCCTAACCTTAACCATAAACCCTAAACCTAACTCCTTACCTCCTAACCCTAACCTAACCATAAACCTAAACCTAACCTCTTACTCTAACCCTAACCCAACCATAAACCCCAAACCTAACCCTTACTCTAACCCTAACTCAACCATAAACCCTAAACTCAACTCCTTACTCTCTAACCCTAATCCCAACCATAAAACCTAAACCTAACCCTTACCTCTAAACCTCAACTCTAACTATAAACCCTAACCTAACCCTTACTCTAACCCCAACCTTGCAATCCATAAACCTAAACCTAACTCCTTACTCTAACCCTAACCTTAACCATAAACCCTAAACCCAACTCCCTTGCATCTAACTCTAACCTTAACTATAACCCTAAACTCAACCTCTACTCTAACCTCAACCTTAACTATAAACCCTAAACTCAACCCTTACTCTAACTCCAACCTTAACCATAAACCCTAAACTCCAACCCTTACTCTAACCCTAACCTTAACCATAAACCCTAAAACCTAACTCCTTAATAACCCTAACTCTTAACTATAAAACCCTAAACCTAACCTCCTTACTCTAACTCCTAACTCAACTATAAACCCTAAAACCCAACCCTTACCTAACTCTAACCTTAACCATAAACCCTAAACCTAACCCCTTACTCCCCAATCCCTAACCTAACCATAAACCCTAAACTCAACCCCTTACTCTAACACTCAACCTTAACCATAAACTCAAACCTAACCTTACTTTACCCTAACCTTGCAACTCATAAAACCCCAAATCCCAACCTTTACTCTAACCCTAACCTAACCATAAAACCCAAACCTAACCCTTACTCTAACCTCCCAACTTTAACCATAAACCTAAACCTAACCCTTACTCTAACCCTAACTTTAACCATAAACCCTAAACCTAACCCTTACTCTAACCCCAACTTTAACCATAAACCCTAAACCTAACCCTTACTCTAACCCTAACTTTAACCATAAACCCTAAACCTAACCCTTACTCTAACCCTAATCTTAACCATAAACCTAAACCTAACCCTTACTCTAACCCTAACCTTAACCATAAACCCTAAACCTAACCCTTCTTCATCCCCAACCCTAACCTTAACCATAAACCCAACCTAACCCTTTTACTCTAACTCTAACCTTAACCATAAACCTAAACCTAACCCTTACTATAACTCTAACCTTAACCATAAACCCTAAACCTAACCTTTACTCTAACACTAACCTTAACCATAAACCCTAAACCTAACCCTTACTCTAACCCTAACCTTAACCATAAACCCTAACCTAACCCTTACTCTAACCCTAACCTTAACCATAAACCCTAAACTCAACCCTTTACTCTAACCCTAACTCAACCATAAACCCTAAACCTAACCTCCTTACTCTAACCCTAACCTTAACCATAAACCCTAAACTTCCAACTCCTACTCTAACCCTAACCCTAACCCTAACCCTAAACACTAACCCTAACCCTAACCCTAACCTAACCCTATACCTAACCCTAACCCTAGCCCTAACCCCTAACCTAACCATAAACCTAACCCTAACCCTAACCCTAACCCTAACCTTAACCATAAACCTAAAACCTAACCTCTTACTCTAACCCTAACCTAACCATAAACCTAAACTAACTCCTTGTTTCAACCCTAACTCAACCATAAACCCTAAACCTAACCCTTTAATTTAACCCTAACCTTAACCATAAACCCCAAACTCAACCCTACTTCTAACCCTAACCTTAACCATAAACCCCAAACCTAACTCTACTCTAACCCTAACCTTAACCATAAACCCTAAACCTAACCTCACTCTAACTCCTAACTCAACCCTATACCTAAACCTAACCTCACTCTAACCCTAACCTTAACCATAAACCTAAACCTAACTCCTACTTAACCTTAACCTTAACCATAAACCTAAACCTAACCCTTACTCTCATCTTAACCTTAACCATAAACCCTAAACCTAACCCTTACTCTCACCTTAACCTTAACCATAAACCCTAAACCTAACCCTTTACTCTAACCCTAACCTTAACCATAAAACCCAAACTCTAACCCTCCCTTACTCTAACCCTAACCTTAACCATAAACCCTAAACCTAACCCTTACTCTAACCCTAACCTTAACCATAAACCTAAACCTAACCCTTACTCTAACTCTAATGTTGATGAAGATGAGTCTGATTATCAGTTTACATGTGCAGGTATTTTTTTATTGATTAATTGAATAAAAGTGAAAATTAAAATTGAATAATATATTTAATGAGGTGTGATGTTGTTGGGTTTTAGCTCATTTGGGTCCAAACTTGCCGTCTAAAGACTTTGCTGGACAGATGCATAAAAACCACTTTCTCTTTAATGTCCTACGTGTTGTGTTTTGTGTGCGATTTAATGGAAATCTGTGGAGCTGGCGATGAATGGCTGTTTGTACATTTAACCCTCCTTCACGGGGGGCTATTGAAAGGCCCGTGACGTGAGAGAGCATAATGAGCTGCAGTGGGATTGAAGTGGTATTAATTATTACGATTAAATCATTAGCTATGCAGATCATGCACACGGCGCAACCACACGGGCATAGAGTCCGCCTGGCGTACGTACACAAGTACGTGTATATATTCAGTTTTCTGTGTGTATACATACACAGCTTCTAATTCAGCATTCAGCTACGTGAAGTTGCACTCAATGCTGACACAGATGTGCAAATGCACACACACACACACACACACATGCATTGGAGCAGAGGAAGCTCTCGGTAATGATGGTGCTATTGAATCTTAGTGCAATCAAATCATCACAGCAATGCTCAGAAGTCTAGTAGAACAGTCGAGACGGTTACCCCAACTGAAGCGGGATGAAGTCTTTTTAATGGCCCTGATTTCAGAAGACACAGTGAAGGAGCAGGGTGTCCCAATACTTTTGTCCTCATGCACATGCAGAAGATGAAATGAGCCTGGCATCCCCCTGACCTACAAAAGGCTTCATGTGAGGGCACACACACACACACACACACACACACACACAAACACACACACACACACACAGAGTGAGCAGAAGGAAGGTGTGTAATTGTGTGTTTCCACTCCTCCGGTAGACGCTGGTGTAATTAGCGCTCTTCTCGCCCTGAAGAATAGAGGAGCGATTTGGAAGGCGTCCAAATTAGGATCCTTAATGAAAAGGAGGCGTTGGAGAAGGGTCGTCTGTCAAAAGGATGCAAACTTCTCTGGGGCGAATGAGCTCGTGTGACTTGGCCGCGATTAAATGGGATCCATCAGGCCTGCGCGAGAGAGTGAGAAATGGTGTGTGTGTGTGTGTGTGTGTGTGTGTGTTTGCTGGGGGGAGGGGGGTCTGGGGTGAAACTAAACAGATTTTGAGCCAGAAGGCCTCTGCAGTTAAAGTTTAATGAAACCACTCGCACAATAAGACACAAAGCAGGCCAGTGGGCTTTTTCTTCACACTCTCGCAACCAAATTGGGTGCTTCTGTCAAATCGATTCCTTCTTGCTCCACTGATGAGCTCCTTTCTGGATTTGACATGGAATACTTCAATGACTTACGGATGAACAAGCAGGTGTGTGGGATAATAGCCTCGGTAGCCTGTAGTAAACGCAACGGCGACAACAACCATGTCCAAAATGTCCAAAATGTCCAAAATGTCAGGGATTTCCGAATCATAGACTCAGGAGAAATGATATTTGGTGTTCAAACAGAACGTTTGAACTAGGGACATAACCATGAATGTCCAAACGGTTCTTAGAGCGGACACAAACACCACCACAAACAACACTACCAATATCTATATGATACTGCTGCTAAAGAAGAACCTTTGGGTTCCCTTGTTTAAGATCAACACCACATACATCATCACCACCACCATCACATCACATACCAACACCAATAACACCAACACCACAACAAACACCGATACGATCATCCACCAAAACCAACACCACAAACACAACACCATCATCCACACCAACAAAACCAACACCCCATACACCAAAACCACCACCAACAACACCAATAACACCAACCCCATCATCATCCACATCAACAAAACCAACACCACATACATCACCACCACCATCACATCACATACCAACACCACAACAAACACCAATACGATCATCCACCAAAGACACCACAAACACCACCATCATCCACACCAACAAAACCAACACCACATACACTAAAACCACCACCACCAACACCAATAACACCAACCCCATCATCATCCACACCAACAAAACCAACACCACATACACCAAAACCACCACCAACACCAATAACACCAACACCACAACAAACACCAATACGATCATCCACCAAAGACACCACAAACACCACCATCATCCACACCAACAAAACCAACACCACATACACCAAAACCACCACCAACACCAATAACACCAACACCATAACAAACACCAATACGATCATCCACCAAAGACACCACAAACAACACCATCATCCACACCAACAAAACCAACACCACATACACCAAAACCACCACCAACAACACCAATAACACCAACACCACAACAAACACCAATACGATCATCCACCAAAGACACCACAAACACCACCATCATCCACACCAACAAAACCAACACCTCATACATCAATACTACCACCAACACCAAAAAGAGCAGCAACCAAAACCACCACCCCAACCAATAACAGCAATAACAAAAACACCAACACTACCAGAACACCTCCATCACTGCTATAAAATACCACATAGAGACAAACACCACCACAAACAACACTACCAAAACCACCACCACTACCAATAAACACGAGAACAAAAACATTCTTATTCTGTAGGATCATCTGGTTCCAGCAGGATCAGCTGCTTTTATCTTTATAAAGTTATTTCTATATTTATGCATTTTATGCACAAAGTGCAGCTTTAAAGAACGGTTCTTTTTGTACTGGGGTTAAACTCGGGTCAGACCTGGGTGCAGTCATACCAACACTGAGCTACAACCATACAACAGTCTTCTAGTGAAACTTGGAAATCCCCTCAAACGAAGCAGATAGTTTGTGTGTGTGTGTGTGTGTGTGTGTGTGTGTGTGTGTGTGTGTGTGTGTATAACGAGGAAATAGGTCTACACTTATCTCTTTCATCATGTGCTTCTCCTCTAGTTATCTCTTCCTCTGCTTCAAAGCTCAGTGCTGTGTGCCGGACCACCTGGTAGACCCCCAGCTTTTCAGAAACACATTATAAACTCTATAAATTGTGTCAAAACCACCAACACACCACTAACGTCGTCAACATCAGAACAGCCACAAACAACATCAACACCAAAGTTAACTAATAAGATCAACACCACATACACCGACACCACCATCATCCATCAACATCAACAACACAAAAACCAACAGTAGACAAGAATGGCTAATGTGCCAAAATATGCAGCCAATATCTGGGCCATTGACATCATCAGCCCCGCCCCCTCTCTCTGATCAGTCAGAGTCTGTATGCAGGTTGATCATCAGCCCCGCCCCCTCTCTCTGATCAGTCAGAGTCTGTATGCAGGTTGAGCATCAGCCCCGCCCCCTCTCTCAGATCAGTCAGAGTCTGTATGCAGGTTGATCATCAGCCCCGCCCCCTTCTGAATTCTGAATTCTGAATTTTTTAGGGTATCTGGTTTCTGGCTTGCCACACACACACACACACACACACACACACATACATCATGCTTCAACAGAGACATGTCTGTGATATTGTGTTAATAAATAAACAAATAGAATAAAAAAAATGAATAAATAATAATAATAAAATAATAATAATAAAATAATAATAATAATAATAATAATAATAATAATAACAACCTAAATTTAAAGGGACAATATAATAATCAAAATGCTGAATTGTTGCCATGCCATAGTGAGTTAAACACTTCTTTGAACATAGTGTTTCATATTCACACAATTATCAGAAAAAAACAAAACGTATGTATTTTTTTCAAAAATGTAAAAATAAAACTGCTGATTGAAAAAAAAGTTTCTTCTCACTTTTTCTTTTTCAAAAAACAATGATATCGTGTGAAAGCTGGACCTGAAATGGTGCAGTTAATGACTAATCACCATTTGGGAGCTCATTTAATTATCTTCAAATGCATTTTGGGAGATAGGCGCAGGTATTACCATCACTGTGTGGAGTGCCTTGCGGTAGACTAATCAGACCCTCTTAACTCCTCAATTATTTTTCATTACAGGGGAGCGATGGCTGTGTTTTGCCTGCTCAGTTTATTGGTAATGGAAGGCTTCGTACTGAGGAGTGTTAATTGGTAGGTGTCGGAGCCGGAGGGTCACGGGTTATGTTTGGAACATCTTCATTAGCACTTAACTCCTTCAGAGGGACTGTGTGTGTGTGTGTGTGTGTGTGTGTGTGTGTGTGTGTGTGAGGGAGAGAGAGAGAGAGTTTGTATTCAGTAATTCATGTGGACCAGGTGATGAGAACTTTGAACAGTGTGTTGTTGTGGGGACGTTTATTGTCTCTCACCAAGAAGACGGTCTCATACAAATGCAGCTTTTATTGGGAAAAGTAAAATGTGAAGCATCAAAGACCAACGGTGATGTTTTAGTTGCAGGTTAATGTTGAGCACAGACTTAATTGCGGGACTGTATTTTGTTGTCGGGGTGCAGGTGGGGGAGTCCCCCCGTACTCATTTCCTTTGTTCAAAAGGTTAAAGTGGGGGTGGACATTCATTCGTTTGAACGGGGTGGGGGAAAATGGGAGGTTGTCCCCTGAGCACCCTTACCCCTACATTACCCTACGGTTATGTGCACAGCAGTGACACCTAATGAGCTGTTGAGCATCAGCCCCGCCCCCTCTCTCTGATCAGTCAGAGTCTGTATGCAGGTTGAGCCTCAGCCCCGCCCCCTCTCTCTGATCAGTCAGAGTCTGTATGCAGGTTGAGCCTCAGCCCTGCCCCCTCTCTCTGATCTCTGATTGTGTTGAACCTCAACAGGCTTTTTCTTGGGGGTGGGTTTGTCCATTTTTTCAGTCTGCATTTGAAGACAGCAAGTGACTCCGTTGTTTGGACCCCCAGGGGAAGTTAATTCCACCTTTTTGGTGCCAGGACAGAAAAGATTGACCTTTACCATCAAGTACAGAATGGCTGGTACAGTTTTGGCTTTGGAGGCATCATGGTCCTGAATCTGATGCTCAGCTACAGGAAGCCAGTGAAGACAAGCAGCAGAGGACATACATGACTGAACTTAAGGGACACTGAAGAGAAGTCATCCTGCTGCATCCTGGATCAGCCGAAGGGTCTGATGGTCGGAGGAAGGCCAGCTAGAAGGGAGTTGCACTGGTCAAGTCTTGAAATGACCTGAGCTCCTCTCTAGACAGAAAAGGTGGGATTCTCCTGATGTTGTAAGTCAGGTTTACAGCCTGAGCTGATAACAATAACAGGTCATCGACAACTACAGCAAGTCTCTGAGCTTCTGTTGATGTAGTGACCAGTGAGTTCTCAAAGGAAATAGCAGGTTCATGGTGAGGACCAGTGCTTCCAGGAATGTATAGCAGTTCATTGTTTAACTTTTCTAAGATAAAGGTACAGTACTGCATTCTAGGACCCCGTTCAGAGTTCAGGGACAGAATGTATAGCATACATAGCTTAGTGCCCTTGAAATCATTTGTCTGATAAAGTTGAGGCCAAAACTTCTCCTGAACCCTGTTTCACAATAATTGGCTCTAAAATTTCAAGACGGCTTCTGTTCTGTAGATATCTGCTTCACACATTCAGATGCTGCTTCATCTCAAAGCTCTGACAGGGGATTAACTGTGCTCTGATAAAACTGACACAAAGACCAGATGCAATTGTTTTATCTTTTACTAAACAAACATCCAATCAGATTTAGCCTCTAATTAACTCCTTATTATTGGCGGTCAGTTACACTCTGGTATTCGAAGCTTCACATGTCAGACATGAAACACATATCATAACACACTACAAACCTTACTCTAAATAACCACAATTATGTACTTCCAGTGCAGTACAGGGCTGATGATCAACCTGCATACAGACTCTGACTGATCAGAGAGAGGGGGCGGGGCTGATGATCAACCTGCATACAGACTCTGACTGATCAGAGAGAGGGGGCGGGGCTGATGATCAACCTGCATACAGACTCTGACTGATCAGAGAGAGGGGGCGGGGCTGATGCTCAACCTGCATACAGACTTTGACTGATCAGAGAGAGGGGGCGGGGCTGATGCTCCACCTGCATACAGACTCTGACTGATCAGAGAGAGGGGGCGGGGCTGATGCTCAACCTACATACAGACTCTGACTGATCAGAGAGAGGGGGCGGGGCTATGACATCACGGACCCAGATATTGGGTTAAAGAGGAAAATGAGAAGGGAGGGGCTGTTTGATCTCTTTCTTTGCTCAAGCAGTGTTCAAATTTCAGAATAAAAGTCCAGAGAAGAGACAATACTGATACATACAATAATTATAAAACCAATAAGAATGTTAATTTTTATTTTATTTGGACCGCTGTAGAGTATTTTTAAGAACTTATTGTCTCATAGTTATAAATAACATATCAAAATGCATCACTTTTCAGATCAAAACATGCTGGATAATCAATTTAGATCAGGATTTCTGACATGTCGTGTTTGTTAGTCCTTATGAAAAAAACAAACAAAACAATTTTTTTTGACACAAGTAAATTATTTATTAATACTTACTTCTTTAAATGCAATATGTGACATGTGTGACTGTCTCCTATAAATAATTGAATGGTATTTGAGGTGTATTAAAGAGTATTATAGGTGGGATAAGACAAGGTCCCATATCTTATCCTACCTCTAATTAATGTGCAATATTTGCTGCTGACAGAGTATTAGAGTATTACGAGGAGTAATAACTATTCTGTGCAATATATAGTTGTGTAAGCTTTAAATCATATCATATATATCATATAATTTCATATAAAATCACATCATATATCTTTTGGCAGATAAAAGGAGGTCAAGCTATGAAAACATGCCACAAAATGAGTCTAAGGTTCTAATGTTTAAGTAAATGCACTGTTAAACAAAACGAGTAAACAGGGTAAGACATCTTTATGTTTCCTGGTGACCATTTTGTGATGAACAACCAGTTGTAGATAGAATGTGAAGTTCTGCTGCCGGGCTTTATGATTTCATCCATTTTCCATTTGGACTCTGAAGTGCCCCTATTTGCAGTTTTGAAAGAATGAGCTGAATTCTCGCTCGTCTGTAAGACTGCAGGGTTTGTATTGAGCTGTAGAGTCTTCTCTGTTAGTGTTTGACAGCTGATTCACGGCTGTGTTCAGTTGTCATTGCCCTGGCGACAGACGTGTGGTGCTTATTCACTTTCCTCATACCTGCCTCTCTCTCTCTCTCTCTCTCTCTCTCTCTCTCTCTCTCTCTCTATAACGGCCTGTCATGGCCCCTGTCAGACAGCTAGCTGTTAGTGAGGAGAACATGCTGTCTGAACCCTGTCAGAACCTGACGGTCCGTCAGCTCCGCAACATGACACCTCTCATAACAGCTCGCGGTGGTGAACCTAACAGGCCCAGCCTAACAGGACTTCAGATAATTCACAGCAGTGGCTCCTCGGATCATCGCTGCTGCACGGCAGCTCTGTCGATTTTTTCACCACAGCTTCGCACCTCATACTTCCAGGTCTGTTTACCTGTCAGGAGTCTGATGAGATGCGCACCTTCTCGATGCTCTGTGATAACATTTTCGAGCCGTATTCAGAAAAAGGCCAACTTACAAAACAGGTTAAATGAAGGTAAACGTGAAGAGAGGAAAGCTGTAGGAAAAGAACACACTGGGGTAAATGTAATGTCACTGTCACGCAATAATAGACCCAACTTTTAATGAAAGTCAGTAGAAAGATATTTTATTCCATATAATCCATTTTGAAAAAATATAAAGAATGAGGGACAGATTCACATCATGTCAAAAAATTAACAACAAAACAATGCAGATCTAATTATTTTGATGTTTGATATTAACTCTTAGACCCTGAAAATACACATTTTACTGGCAGTTACAGGCTGTTTTCTAGGCTTCATAACTCAAGATCAGAGTAACCTACAGATATGATACACATAACACAATACTGTATACTCAACCTACATACAGACTCTGACTGATCAGAGAGAGGGGGCGGGGCTGATTCTCAACCTACATACAGACTCTGACTGATCAGAGAGAGGGGCGGGGCTGATGCTCAACCTACATACAGACTCTGACTGATCAGAGAGAGGGGGCGGGGCTGATGCTCAAGCTGCATACAGACTGTGACTGATCAGAGAGAGGGGGCGGGGCTGATGCTCAACCTACATACAGACTCTGACTGATCAGAGAGAGGGGGCAGGGCTGAAACTCAACCTACATACAGACTCTGACTGATCAGAGAGAGGGGGCAGGGCTGAAACTCAACCTGCATACAGACTCTGACTGATCAGAGAGAGGGGGCGGGGCTGATGCTCAACCTGCATACAGACTCTGACTGATCAGAGAGAGGGGGCGGGGCTGATGCTCAACCTGCATACAGACTCTGACTGATCAGAGAGAGGGGGGCGGGGCTGATTCTCAACCTACATACAGACTCTGACTGATCAGAGAGAGGGGGCGGGGCTGATTCTCAACCTACATACAGACTCTGACTGATCAGAGAGAGGGGGCGGAGCTGATGCTCAACCTACATACAGACTCTGACTGATCAGAGAGAGGGGGTGGGGCTGATGATCAACCTGCATACAGACTCTGACTGATCAGAGAGAGGGGGCGGGGCTGAAACTCAACCTACATACAGACTCTGACTGATCAGAGAGAGGGGGCGGAGCTGATGCTCAACCTACATACAGACTCTGACTGATCAGAGAGAGGGGGCGGGGCTGATGATCAACCTGCATACAGACTCTGACTGATCAGAGAGAGGGGGCGGGGCTGTTGCTCAACCTACATACAGACTCTGACTGATCAGAGAGAGGGGGCGGGGCTGATGACGTTATTGATTTTGGCTTATAGAATGGGAGGGGGGGGCTGTTTGCTCTCTTTCGTTACCCACACAGTGTTCAGTTTTTTATTTTTATTGTGAGTATCCTTATCAACCTAATCATTAGAAATAATTGATCAAAATTCTTGCATTTTCAACTCAAAAACTCTCTATATGATTAATTTTTAACTGCATTTCTGAACTATAAAGTTCTATTTAGTAATTCTAAGCTATAAAACACAGATATTGTAGGCGTATGTACCTTGATGATCAAAATATGATAAAAGATTATACAAATATTTACATTCTGTTATTTTTTACATCTCAAATGAAGACAAATTTGAGCAATCTAGGATGTCCTGAAAATTCTTTGTCAATGATTTAGTGAATAAAACATGTCAGACTGAGACAATATCCTATAAAATTAGCCTAGGGTTCTAAAGGTTAATCTAATAATGAATGTTAGTTTTAACATCGTGCACTGATTAACATAGTTTATAACAAGTATATAACATTTCTATAATTCTGTATTATATTGTGTTTTCTACCAGAACTAATGGGAATGGAGCAAGACCTTAAATAAAATATGAATTATTTTAATGAATAAATAAAATACAGACATGGATATTGGAATATGTCATGGAAGGATGTCCATAATTCTTTATATAATACGTACAATATTGCAGTTTTATAAAGTGTTTAATTCTACTCTGTTCCATGTGGGCCTATATATCATGAATGTCGTGCAAAAACCTCATAAACTCTATACATGTGGTGTTTTTGTAATGGCATCATAAACAAACCCCGCTGTAGATCTTACACCCCTCTGTCATTCTTCCAAATCTTTGCTGTTTTGGTTTTCATAGTAAAGACGGAAGTAGCTAAATGCAGACCGAAGTGACCACAGTCTGCTCCGACAGTGTGGAGGTGTCCTGTAATCTCTAACAGACCTGCTGATGTGGTTTCTGACACTGACTCATAAACCCTATAAACATGGACTAATTTCAGATGCTGCTGCTGCTGCTGGTCAGAAGATGGAAAGCTGTCCATTTCCACCAAACTCCTTTCCTGCCTTTCGCTGCTTCAGGATTCACCAGCTCACACTGAACCAAAGACGCCCAAGGCGGCACTTTGGCTTCGTTAATTAGCTGCCAAGGCACACGGCACTATAAAGCACCATTGAGATGGAAGGAGCTCTGGATGAAGAGAGCAGAAAGCCCCAAGATAAAGAGCCTCTGTTCATCTGACCCCTGCAGAAGAGGATTAATCAGAACAGTGGTGGTATTGAGGTTTCCCTTCCTGCCCTCTCTCTGAGGAGGAGAGGAGGGAGAGGCAAAAGGAGGCCAGAACAATAGAGTACACCCAAAAGGAAAACAAACAGCGTATCAGTAACTAACATCTCATCTTGCAAATACTATCGACGTGTCAACTTTGTGGACAAATACCTTCTGTTTATAGACCAATATCTCATTTTTTAGTGCATAGAAATGTTTATTGAGGGTGTTTATGGATCAATGTCTCCTATTCTAGTGTACAGAAGTGCTTTTTGATGGTGTTCATGGACTGATCTCCTGTTCTAACACACTGGAGTGTTTATTGAGGTGTTTATGGATTAATATGAGTGTTTATGAAGGTAGCTTATAGGTTAATTTCATACATACATAGAATATTAATTTCTATTTAATGGGTCATGCTGGTGGACCACCTTAGTCTTGCTGGTCATGGTGGTCAACTATCTTGGTTATACTGGCCAACCAGCTTGGTCCTGTTTGTCAACCACCTTGGATAGGCTGGTTGACCAACCTTGGTCATGTTGATCATCCTTGTTGACCAGCCAAACCATCAAACTCAAAAACACATCCGATGCTGGTGAACCATCTTAACCAGCATTACCAACCTAATTTGACCAGGCTGTTTCTTTCCCAACAGGGGTTAGAACCATTCTAACGTTTTTAGAACCATGTACAGTAGGTTTTCTTTAGATCTGAAGAACCATTTGTCCAGGCAACGATTCTAATTGTTATTTACTTTCACTTTTCTATGTAGAACCACTGCTTTCCATCAAGAACCCTCGAAGAACCCTTTATTCAATAGTGCAGGTGTCTAATCTTCAAGCCCCACAACCGCTCAGCAGTAACCCTGTTTTCGAGGAGATCAGGCTGTTTATGAGCTTGTTTATTCCAGTTCAATTAGTCTTTTTTTTCTCACTCAGAACCGTTTCCTTTTAAACAGGCAAATTCATGTATTATAGATCAATTTACGCTTTTTGCGCTCTTTCACGGCGGATGGAGAGAAGCGCTGCCTTTTCTCAAAAGAAAATATGAATATTAATATCCAATGACCTACTAAAATAGCACAAGTGCAATTAAGCAGCTTAAAATGTTAAATTTAACATCAAAACCCAATTAACTGGTCTCACACCAGGCTGGTCCGAGTCTCGTGATGGCACTGGGAGTGGAAATGTCACAACAGTGTGGTGTGGGCAGCAGTAGTTTAAATAATATGAAAATATTAAAAAAATTGACCCAATAGCTTCTGCTTAAATGGCAGAAATGTATAAATATATTCCAAAACCGCAGTGTTTCATTAAATATTATATCAGCTGGAGTGACTCCCAAAATTGGTCTTATCAGTCGGAGTGGTGTGACTTCACACCACCTTTAGCTCCATGTGTGTTATTACACAAATACAGATTTCATGTCTTCAATATTATTGTAAAATAAAGCCACCAGAGTAAAAGGATTTCTATTTAAAGCCATGTTGAACCTGGTTTTTTAGGTTCTAATTAGCACAAAATAAAGCTAATAATGAAACTAAATCAAGACTCAACTCAGACTCAAACTCCAGAGACTTAGGACTCATGTATTTAGGACTTAATTTGGACACCTTAGAAGCTCGAACCTCAACACAGACTCACATACCAAAGTCTCAACCATCAAACCATCGTAAGCTCAAGACAGACTCACAGGATGGAGACTCAACTTAGACTCACACATAGGTCTCAGACCTACAACCCAGACACTTGAAACTTCACTCAGACACAATCCAACGACTTAAGACTCACCTCAGACTCACGTTTTATTGTTTTTTCTATTTCACAGACCTGATACTAAATTCATACTCCAGATCCAATACGAGATTCAAGAATTGACAGACTCACACGACTGAGGCTTGAGACTCAACTCACAATCCAGAGACTTCTCAGACTCACACACATAAGGTGCAAGGCTCAACTTGGACTCACACACCTGAGACTAAACTCAGACTCACACCCCAGGCACTAGTTTTGAATTTGGATGTCAGCCTTGAGTCTCTAGACTCAACTCAGGCTTGAGACTCATCTCAGACTTAGACCATAGAGGCTTGAGACACAAATCACAACACAAAGACTTGTCTCAGACTCACACACCTGAGACTAATCTCAGACTCAGACCACAGAGACTCCAGTCTCAATTTGATGTTGCACCTCAGTGCCACTACATTCACCTCAAACTCACAGCATTGAGACTTGAGACTCAGCTCAGACTCACACACAAAACTAGACTCACCATAGACTTACACGCCAGACACTTAAGACTTGACTCAGATTTACACCCCAAAGGTGCGAGACTGAACCCAGACTTTTAAAAGAGACTCAAGACTCAATTTAGACTCTCACACCTGATACTAAACTCAAACCCCAGAGACTCCAGACTCGATTCAAATGAGCACCTCTAGGTTCAGCTCAGACTCACAGCATGATACCTGAGACTCAACTCACTCATATACTTAAGACTAAACTCAGACTCACATCTCTGAGGCTCGAGACTCACTTCAGACCTACACTTCAGACTCTTGACTCAAATTTATACCTTGAAGTCTCAGGACTCAACCCAAGCCTATATGTGAGACTCGGGACTCAAGTCCACTCAAGACTAATCTCAGACTCAAACCCCAGAGACTCCAGACTTGATTTGAATTTGCACCCCAGAGCCTTGAGACTCAACTCAGACTCACATTCTAGACCCTCAATGACTAGACTTGATTCAAGGAATGTATTACATGGGCTCAGTGCGGGGCCTAACTACTATAATACTAGTAGTACAGCGAGGGAACCTGCTGGTACAGTCGAAGGGGTTGTGCCTGGTAACTACTCAGTGTGTGAGTGGGTGTGTGTGTGTGTGTGTGTGTGTGTAAGTACTACATGTATTACAAGCTGCACATCAAAGACAGCATAGCTGGAACAGGCTTCCTTTCTACAAGACAAGCCGTCCTACTTTTCAAACAGAATCTCAAATCTAGATTGCCAGCAACTCAGCAATTACCCGCTTTATCGCAGTGACTCAGATACTCTCTGGCACGCCTGTCATTACTGCAGGGAGCTGTGGAGCTGGGGGCCAGGCACCATGTGCATCATACAACATTAAAGAGAGAGAACAGGGACAAAGATGTTGAGGCAGCACTTCTCACAGTCATCGGGACAGACATTTGCATTTGAATTTGAAGTTACAGGCCTTTTTCTAGGCTTGATATCTCAGGATCGGAGTAACCCACAGACATGATACACATATCATAACAAACTACAAGACTATGGTGGTCTCGTCATTGTGTGATGAATTATCAGAGAGTAAACCAGCCTGGAAAACATCTCAACTTCACTCGCCTCCTACTGAATTTAATCCCAGTTTATATGCCAAAGGAGCTTCCAGTGCATGTTTACTGCTCTGTCCAAGTGTACGTGTTACATGCTCAGAGAAAGGGGCGGGGCTGATGCTCAACCTGCATACAGACTCTGACTGATCAGAGAGAGGGGGCGGGGCTGATGCTCAACCTGCATACAGACTCTGACTGATCAGAGAGAGGGGGCGGGGCTGATGCTCAACCTGCATACAGACTCTGACTGATCAGAGAGAGGGGGCGGGGCTGATGCTCAACCTGCATACAGACTCTAACTGATCAGAGAGAGGGGGCGGGGCTGATGCTCAAGCTGCATACAGACTCTGACTGATCAGAGAGAGGGGGCGGGGCTTATGACTTCACAGACCCAGATATTGGCTTATAGAGGAAAATGAGTATGGAGGGGCTGTTAGCTCATTTGTTTTGTTCACAGTGTTCAAATTTCAGAATAAAAGTCCTCAGAAAGGATAGTACAGATATATACATGAATAATAATAATAATAATAATAATAATAATAATAATAATAATAATAAGGACATGCATTTGTTTTTCATTCTATTTGGTTCACTGTCAAATACACTGAAGAATAAATATTCTTCTCAATCTAATCATTTCCAATCACTCATCAAAATTATTGCATTTTCAGCTCAAATTGTAACATCTGCCCTCATTATTCTATTCCATGTCCATTTGTTATCTTTTGTCAGGTGTTCAGTGTTTAATGTGCTTATTTATACTCCTACTTTACGTTTGTCTCAGTCTTTGTCAAGTCTTGGCCGTGTTATGATTGTGATACCTGCACTGGCTGTCGTGTATACATTTACACGCCGTCACTACTGTTTACCTTTTCATTTTTGCTTTGTTTTTCCTTTTTCTGTACAATAATAAAGCCTTGCACCTAAATCCGGCCTCCTGACTGCATCCGTGACACAAATATAATCTGTATGATCAATTTCCAACAGAATGTCTGAGATATAACATGTTTTTTAGTCTTTAGAAGCAAAAACAAATAAAAAATTGTTGGCAGAAGTACATTTTTATTGATAGCATGATCAAATTCAAACAAATATTTAAATGTTTAATATTAATTCTTAACTGTAAATGAAAATTTATATGTGACTGTCACCTACAAATACTTTTTTTCAATTTTTTTAGCGATAAAACTACATCAAAGTTCAAAAACATCACGCAAATTTGACTTTAACTCAAAGGTTTATAGAGTTTATTCATTTGAAAAATGATGCCCACATTTGAATGAAGTACTTTCAAAGCATCATGTTTATCAGTGTAAATAATACATGAACTCCCTCACACAGAAATGACTGAGGCACTCGGCCAAGGGAAGGGCAGTTGTGAATGGATAAGCATCTGTGAAGCGTCGTCTTTGAAGCAGGCCCAGAGAGAACGTTTCTGCAGGAAGTGGTTCAGCAATAGCCCTTCATATTCTGATTTATCTCCACGCTGACCACTCTGGGGCTCACAGCGCGCGACAGATCTCAAACAAATGTGGCTGTTGCTATTGGGCAGCTGTTCGAAAAGGAAAAATCTGCTTTCAGTGTGGAGAGTGAGTCAGCAAAGCTTTCTATGTTACCAAACCACTCTCACCCTCTGTCTCTGTGTTTGGACTTCCACATTTTGCTCCTGGAGACTGTAATTACAACACATGTTTTCTTTCCTGCAAGGCAGCACTGTGAGGCAGCCATGGCAACAAACCAACATGAGAGCAACCACCACCCCACGCATCAGCAGCAGAGCTCCGGATGGGCAAAGCTTCAGAAGAGCCGTGAAGCATGAGGTCATCAGCAATACGTTCAAACACTGACAGAGTTAATGAAGATGGAGGGCTTTAGGGGGTTAACCCTTGTGCTGCAATTACATTATGAGGGTGGGCCGGCAACGGCAAACCAGATATCTCATGTTCCATGAAGCACTGACGGAAAATCCAGCCATGTTCTGAAAGATGGTCGTTGAAGAACCTACATGACCATCAAAGTGGTCAGACTGCTGTACAGTTTGCATTACACAACTGTTCAACACAACCTTGCCTTTACCCAGTGTCTCACACGCTCATTGGTCGTAACACTTTTCACACTACTGTATTTGGACTCCCAGATACGTCTAGGTCTGGATGCTTGTGCCTACTTTGCTGACCCAACAGCACACACAGATCGTCTAGTCCCTTTAGAGAAGTAGTGGCACCATGCCTAATGCCAGGCTTGGGGTAGAGGAGAATAAAGCCCTCCAGCATTGAGCTGTGGAGCTGTGTCTGAATGCAATCAAATTTCTTATTGGAAATCAGAAAGTCAGCAAGTGGAAAATCAGGCCTGAAAGAAGGATCCTTTACGGTCAATATACTTATATACACTTGTATATAGCCAGGGTCAAAGATGTGATGTTGCCTCATGGAGCAGAGAGGGTTAAGGGCCTTGCTCAAGGGCCCAAAAGTAGACCCTGGTATTGATTCTATAACCCTGAAATCAATCACCCAACACTTTATTCATCAAGCCACCACTTTCACAATCCGTATTAGGTATGACTTTATGACCACATACCTGTAAATATGAGTCACTATAATAAGGGCCAAAAATAGTTCATGGGCACCTAAGGTTCAGTGATGCTCATGGAGGTCCCACTTCACAATTTACAAGACTTTCTATAATGTTAGTCTTGGTACCAGATACCAAAGGACACCAGAGGTTTTACAGGGCTGGTCAGGGCTGGTTTAAGTGAGTTACAGGGGTTGGACAATGAAACTGAAACACCTGTCATTGTAGTGTGGGAGGTTTCATGGCTAAATTGGAGCAGCCTGGTGGCCAATCTTCATTAATTGCTCACTGAACCAGTAAGAGCAGAGTGTGAAGGTTTAATAGGTAGGTAAGAGCTTGTTTTGCTCAAAATATTGCAATGAACACAACATTATGGGGGACATACCAGAGTTCAAAAGAGGACACATTGTTGGTGCACGTCTTGCTGGCGCATCTGTGACCAAGACAGCAAGTCTTTGTGATGTATTAAGAGCCACGGTATCCACGGTAACGTCAGCACCACCAAGAAGGACCAACCACATCCAACAGGATTAACTGTGGACACGAGAGGAAGCTGTCTGAAAGGGATGTTCGGGTGCTAACCCAGATTGTGTCCAAAAAATGTCCTTCCCAAGATGAATTGACGCTGTATTGGCCACAAAAGGAGGCCCTAGAACACCGTACTAATCAATTATTGTGGTCTAAAACCAGGTGTTTCAGTGTCATTGTCTCACCCCTGTACATAGGCTGGAGGTTTTAGGGTGATCATGCTCTTTTTAATAATACTTTAGTTTTTACATAGAATTTTCTAAATATTAAATTCTGTTTTTTCATGGAAAAACATCAGTGCAAAATTCTTAATTTGAGGTGAAAATTCAAAACCACATATACGTGGACAGAGCAGTAAACATGCACTGGAAGCTCCTTTGGTTAGATACACACTCCTAATAACCTTCTTCTACAAACACACTTCTGAAGTCTGGGGGAGAGCCCTACATGTGGACGAGAGAGCTGCAGTTATTGATGACTGAGGATCAGAAAGTGAGGCGTCTCTCTCAGGGGTCAACAGAAACAGGGTCAGCAGGACCACCACCACCCACCCCCAACCCCCTCAGGACTGCAGATGGGCAGAGAGTGTTTATGAGACGGCCTAAAAGATAAACAGGAAATCAGATCAGATAGCTTCACTGGTCCTTTGTGAAACACTGGGCATCAGGTCTCGGCGCCTGAGGGGTCTTGCTGAGATCAGAGTGATCTTCTGAAGTGTGTGTGTTGTGTGTGTGTTTGAGGTTGTATGCGCAGCTTGATAGAAATTGATTGATGTGATTCAGAAAGAGAGTTACACACAAAGTAACCCTGAATGATGAACGCATCAATCAGTCGTTATTGACCAGTTATGAAAACACAACACATACATTATGGAAAACAGCAAAACACTGGTTTATATGAGGGTTTTGGCAACTCTGCTCCAACCAGCCTTACATTATTGGAGTTATGAAATATAGGTTTTCATTTTTTCTCATTATGCATGAACCCTAAAACCATCTCCTTGTTTCTACACTCAGTACATCAGCTCCTCTCACCGTACAGGAGCACTATGTAGTTCTATTATTACAGACTGTTTCCCACAGGACCACCACAGAGCAGCTATTACGTGGGTTTTGCTGGTACGAGTGGATCAGACACAGCGGTGCTGCTGGAGTGTTTAAACCCTGTGTCCACTCACTGTCCACTCTATCAGACACTCCTACCGAGTGTCTCCACCTTGTAGGTGTAAAGTCAGAGACAGAAGCTCATCTGGTTCTGCACAGTTTGTGTTGGTCGTCCTCTAGTCCTTCATCAGTGCTCACAGGACGCTGCCCACAGGACGCTGGTTGATGGACTGTTGTGAATTTGACCATGTTTGGTCAAACATTTACTTGTGTCTACATTTTTCTGTCATTTAAGGACTAAACAATGCTTTACATCTCAGAAATCCTATTGGAAATGGATCATCCAGAGTGTTTTTGATTAAATTGACAATATTTATAACAGATAACACCACCAGCAAACCACCACACCACGTGGGAGACTGGGGTTCAATTCCCAGTCTTGGCATCTGTGCTGTGCTACACTAATAAGAGTCCTTGGGCAAGACTCCTAACACTACTCTGGATCAGTTCGTTCTTATTTATTTGACAATAAATAAATTGATTTATTTACTAAAACACTAAAATAAACTTATGACATAATGTTTTAGTACTTTAAAGATTTTCCTTTAATATATGCCTACTTTTATCTTTATTTTATTTGTTTTATATCTTATTAATTCATTCTTGATATGTATACATGTTATTAAAATGCTGTTTTTTGTTTGTTTATTCTCTTTTTTCTTTAACAATCCCTATCTTATGTATTGTCTAGGCTGCATTGTAACTGTCGCAGTGCAGAGCAGTAAACATGCACTGGAAGCCCTTTGGCATTTTAACTGGAATTTAATTAAGTTGGATACAACTCATAATAATTCATCATAATTCATCATACAAGGATATGAGGTGATTGGGTAAGTATTTTCGTGTGTTATGATATGTGCATCATGTCTGTAGGTAACTCTGATCCTGAGTAATGAAGCTTAGAAAACAGCATGTAACCCTCCACAAAGTGCAGATCTCAACAGGAATCAGCTTTAAAGTCATTTGTTCTGCACATTTTACGCATAATCCACGTATTTGTAATCAGAATCAGAAATTAAATTAATTTCACAATAAATAAAAATCAGGTTATAGTAACACATTGCCCGGAGCCTTTGTTACTGGGAGCCTGACTGGGATAAGGGTTCATCTGGATGGCTTGTGTAGGGACGCTGTTCTTGGCTCTGCTTGTTTTGGCTGCCAGTGATCTGTAAAGAAGTTCAAATGAGGTAAGACCAGGATGTGAAACATCTTCAGTGACTTTCATTGCCCTTTTGCTGCCCTATTCCAAGGAGGCCAAGTCACACCCAGTGATCTCTTCTGCAGGCCTGATTATCCTTTGTAGTCTGGGAGTGCCTTGCCTGATTGCTGAGCTGAACCAGGCAGTAAAACAATGCAGAGGACATCCTCAATAACGGCTCCTGCAGAATTGGAACATTGCGTTTATTAACTGGTGAAGAAACTTCTCATTGTCAAAGACAGCTGCACCCAGAAGGAATCAACTCACATTGAGACAGATTCATGCTTAGAAGTGCATGTGACGTAAGCAAGGACGGACCTGACTGACTATACAAGGTTGTCCCATTGCATGTGCCTTCCATTCTAACTTGTGCTGTTGTGTTGGGAGCATCCTTTGCAAGTGGAGTTCAAAAGCAATTCAAGAAGTTGGGGGAGTTCTAGAGGGATGGCATCAGAGTGGAATTGTCTTATCTACATACTGTGTGCCATACTGGTCATGCAAATACTACCGTAGCATGCTGTTGGCAGCAGAGGCTGGAAGAAGGCATCAGCAACATAAAAAGTTCTGGGAGACTTACACGGCCCATGGAGGGCAAACTGAAGGATCGTCCGACATGCACAGCCATGATTGTGGACATTCAGCAAGAAGTGATACCCTCCTTGACTCACCCTGTGCACTGATTGTTGCAACGACAGCTCTTAACACCACATTAATGTCACTAAAGACTGCAATGGTGTCATTCCAGACTGTCAACTTCAGGTTGAAAATGTGTGGGATGCTATTGGACGCAGTTACGTTAATGAGGTCCTACAACCAGTGGGCCTCCCTTTTCTAAACACCCACTCCGGTACTCTATTCCAACAGGACAACATTTGTCCTCATACTGCTATCTCAAGAAATCGTCTTGAACACGCAGATACACTTAGACTTTGACTGACTTTTGGGTGCAACTATTTTTGATGATCAAATTTGTAAATGATGATTCCAAGAAATCGCTATAATTTTATCCAACCCAATCAATAATCAAAGACGTTTGTCCATATTGGTTTGGGAACCAGCTTTGTGACTGGAATGCCACAGGTCCTTGTTTGAGTCCTTGAACTGGCAGGACATGACTGAGCAAGGCACTTAACTCCCCAGCTACACCTTGTTGATCGGGGATAGGGCTGCCCACCACTCAGGGCATGTGTGGTCACTGCCCCCTAATGTGTGAATGGTTAAATGTGGATGGGTTAAATGTGGAGAACAAAGCCCAGTGGTCCTATAGGAACATCAAACAGCTTCACACCCTCCACCACCCCATTGCCTCCCTTCTTATCTTTGTCGCCTCAATGGGGGGTTTCTGCTTCACGCATCTATCCTAAAGCTGCTCCAAACTCCAGCCCAAAAGCATCAGCGTTTGTCTCCCCATTACAGTCCTCAGGGGTGAGGACATACTAGCAAACTTAAGTTCAGACACCAAGTATTGTCTGATAGAGTACATTTGAGGGGACAGTGGAAAATTTGATGATCTACTACTTTTAGGAAAATCCTGATCATCATCAGTGTGATGATTATACGAATTTATTCTCGGGAGTTTACAGTCCGTGGTTATGAGCAATAATGGCGGCGGTAACGTCACCGAGAGAAATGTTCAGTACATAACGTCAACCTCTGCTTTTTTCCCCTTAAACACTCAGACCTCCTGAAGAGGCTACTCATCAATTAAACACATCTGGAACCACTTTTATGGAGTAAAGAACATTTATGACACAATACGTTACACTGTTCTCACAATCTACAGCGACACATGTTCACAAGATATTGGTTTTGTATGCTTTAATACACACGAGCACAACACAGCCTTCCCATACGGACCCAGTTTAGACCAGATGGGACACGTACAGATTTTTTCTCCTACATCTGCTGGCGGAGAAAGAAAAATCACCCAGCATAATGGCAGCCCTTGTTTTGGTTCGAAGACCAATATGGCCAAAGTGCTGATTGATGAAATATTTATGACAGGAGATGAAAACCCGTCTCCCGTTTTCTCTCCGAGCCTTTTTCACAGAACCCGTCAGCTCTGTGGAGGTTTCTCAGGGTGGAGACTGTGGCTTTAGAGGGACGTATTTAAGTACTGTGTGGGCTCATACTGGTGCTAGCATCAAAGTGGGAAAAGATTACAATGCTTGATTCCCAGTCAAGCACTCAGCTCTTACAAATCTTAAGCAAACGAGAAACTGTTCAGGGAACATTTGTTGACTAATCTTCTGATTTCGAAAGCAAAGCAGGATCTGATGTGGTGAAAATCGCTCTAGTCAGGTCTTTTAACCCTAGACGCCCACAGTTTAGTTCTTCCCTTCATAACAACATTATTGTCATAATTAAAATTGCATAGTTTATAAAATTGAACCCTGTGGGACTCTATGCTAAATGGTTCACAAATAATTCATAAGAGTTGCCTTTGGCATAATAACTGAATGAAGAACCCAGAGTTCTAGAGGTTATCTTTTAGAACCCAGGATCTGTACTTTGCAGGCAGTTACATGCAACATTCTAGGCTTCATAACTCAGGATTAGAACCAAGGTTCTTTTTTGTTAGGATAGGATTAGGATAGGATAGGATAGGATAGGATAGGATAGGATAGAACTTTATTGATCCCTTGAGAAGGTTCCCTCAGGGAAATTAAGGTTCCAGCCGCAGCATAAGTACATTGTTATTGTTATTCCCTTATTCTTTTAATATTAAATCTCTTTAATTTCAGGATTAATTCCACTCTCCAGTCTAGCCCATGTTTTCCAGCGGTCTATCCTCAAGCTCAAGGAAAGGTTCTCCTTTTGAATGTTGGGTCCTCTTTGGGGTTCTTTATTATTCATCTCTGTTCTTGCTTATGCATGTATTGCATGTTCACTCAGAGTCAATTTCTCTTGTCCTTGAAGACACAGACACTATGCCTTGGCCTGTAGGACCCTGTAGGACAACTCCATGCTGAGATGTCTACACACTATCTTTCAGGTGCAACTATTTGTGGAACTATTTTTTTGGTGATGATGTTCTTCAGAAATATTTGTAATAAAACCTTTATAATTAGACACGTTTTCCAATTTATTCTATAACTTAAACATTCTGATTGGTATCTGATATGATACCATATACTTCTCATATACTTCTCGCTCTTTGTTGGACAGCTGCCACACTCGGGGACCTGGAGTCCTCAGACACGAGGTAAGATCTTTAAACAACCACCAAAGCTCAACCATGACAATTCGTTTCAACCCATGCTTTGGCATGTCCTATATGACCATGGCCTTTATCTGCTGTCTCCGCTTCATCCCATCAGGAAATGGCTGCACGTTCTTTAAGGTCAAAGGAATCTATGCAGCTTTGGTTCTGTCACCATTGTTGGCCGCTCACAGCCTGCACTGATGCAGGAAAAGCAAGAGCTTCCTGCTCAGACTAAACCGTTCAGAATTCTGGGACCTTCCTACTCCCTTACCTTATCTTTCCGGCCAAAGCCCCAGTCTGAGAGTGACTGACATGGATCCCTGTCAGCATTTAGGGCACTGTTACATTCTGTACACTGTTACATTCCGTACACTGTTACATTCCGTACACTGTTACATTCCGTAACAGCAAAAGGGAAGTCAGTTTGAGGGCAATGCTATTTTCTATAAGGCTGAATTTTAGTTGAACTCTAGAGCCTTAAGTTGGAAACCCATGAAAGCCTTCTTCATGCTGCTACTTAGAACCAAGATTACTCAAAGAACCAATTGAATGGAGAAATGGTTATGCCCTGGTTAAATGGTTCTTCACGTTAGTGTAGGTGTGTAGGTGGTCCAGGAGCCCTATTTAGAATCAGAAAGAGGGTAGAAAGGTTAAAGCTACCTCTAAGCTACCTCTTAGAACCTGAGATCCACACTTTGCAGGCAGTTACTTGTTGCGTTCTAGGCTTCGTAACTCAGGATCAGAGTCACCTACAGATAGGAAACACATCATAGATTGCAAGACCAATGCAAGAAGAGATAGCAGGGTTAATGTCTTCACTGATCCACTGATCAGAGAGCCCTTTGGGTCTCACCATTGGACATTGGTCAATTCAACAATCAAGAATGTCTCAACGCTAAGCCTGGTAAACATAACTAGTCTTGTCTTAATGTAAATGTTTGTCTCTTAGAACGTTCATTAAATTGCTGAGCTCGTCACCAGGAACGTTACTTTCAGCTCTACTTTCAGTTGAAGTGTCTTGGTAAACAGTTCGGCTGATTCAACCAATGGGATGCTGGTTTGTTTATGGGACTGGTGTCCAAATTCACTTATTGATATTGATTTGTTTTTGCTGCTAATTGACAATAATATCTGAGCAGTGTCCTGATTACTTCCCATGTGAACGAAGGAGACTGGATCCATTTCAGTCCCACATTAATTACTCATGAATGAGGTTCTGACATTCAGAGGATCAGAGCACTGGAGTCGGGGATGAAAAGGGTGCCGCTACGCCCATGACTCATCCGCTGATGTCATGCTGAGTTGAGGAAAAAGGATGTGTGTGTGTGTGTGCGTGTGTGTGTGTGTATACACACACTGTCTGAATGGTTCTGGTGGAGTTTCTGAAGCCGTGTCCACATCCGGTCACGGACTGAGGAAGGGAAGACTCACAGTACTATCTGTCTGTATCTGCGCATGTGTGCAGGCGTGTGTGTGTGCGTGTGTGTGTGTGTGTGTGTGTGTGTGTGTGTGTGTGTGTGTGTGTGTGTGTGTGTGTGTGCGTGTGTTTGTCTGTCTTCCCTCATCATTAAGGAATCAACTGATTGCAATGCTCAACTGTGCAAGATTGTCAGTGGCAGTGGATCATCTTCACACTTCACACTTTTTCTTTGATGGAGATGATCAAGGAGGCACCATGTGTGTGGAGGCACCATGGTCAGATCAGTAGTTCAAGACCTTTGATCTTCATTACAGACACTTTAACAGACCAATGTTATGTTAATAAGGTTCTGCAACCAGTGGTTCTACCTTTACTGAACACACACTCCGGTGCTCTGTTCCAACAGGACGACGCTCGTCCACACACTGCTGCCGTCTCAAGATCTCGTCTTGAAGACACAGATACTACGCCGTGGTCGGTCTCATCTCCAGACCTGTCCCTGATTGAAAATGTGTGGACGCTATTGGACGCTCTATCAACACTCCACCCCTACCACACCATCTGCAGAACTGAGTGAGAACATTCAAGCTGCATGGGATGGATCATCACAGGACACCATTAGGAACCTCTACAACTCCATGAAGAGACGTCTGATGGTGATCAGACAGGTGTTTCTCAGGGTGTACATGTTTTCACAATTAAAACAACACTTCTTCAAGTTGTGTTTGCTGATTTGTAGGTGTAAGACCTAACCAGGTTAGTACAGCCTCCACACAGGGGGGTTAGTTTAACACCCTGTTAGATGCTCTAACTCACTAAGACCCACCAGAGAACAATCACCCAACTCAGAACCTCTACTAATATGGGGTGTGATACTGGAGATTATTGTTGACATGACTGTGTCCTGTAGGTCCTGCCTGTGTGACTGTCTTGAGTTGCTGTAAGGAGCTGTATGGGAATGTCTCTAAATCCATCCCAGCTGAAGAAAAGCAGAGGAAATCTTTTGTCTTGATTTGCGTGTGGAAGAACAAAGGCACACACACACACACACACACACACACACACACACACACACACACACACACACACACACACACACACACACAGAGTATTTTTGCTTTTACCCTAGTTCCTTGCTCCATAAGCAAGAGGAGGAAAATGGAAGTGTGGGAGGTATGTTTTTTCCTCCACTTCACATACTGTACACACACACACACACACACATACACACACACACACACACACACACACACAAACAAAATAAGATTTCTGTAGGACAAAGTTTCTGTAGACTGTGTTTTCTCTAGGATATGACTTCTGTCTGAAGTTTACCGGTTCTGTAGGATATGATATGTAGGATATGTGGTTTCATTATATTGAGGTTTTAGGGGTTATGTTTTCAGTAGGTTGTGGTTTTAGGGGTTGTGGGTTCTGTAGGTTGTGGTTTTAGGGGTTATGTTTTCAGTAGATTGTGGTTTTAGGTGTTGTGGTTTCTGTAGGTTGTGGTTTTAGGGGTAGAGGTTTCTGTATGTTGTGGTTTTAGAGGTTGTTGTTTCTGTATGTTGTGGTTTTAATGGTTGTGGTTTCTATATGTTGTGGTTTAAGGGGTTGTGGTTTCTATATGTTGTGGTTTAAGGGGTTGTGGTTTTGGTAGGTTGTGGTTTTAGGGGTTATATTTTCTGTAAGTTGTGGTTTTAATGGTTGTGGTTTCTGTAGGTTGTGGTTTTAATGGTTGTGGTTTCTGTAGGTTGTGGTTTTAGGGGTTGTGGTTTCTGTATGTTGTGGTTTTAATGGTTGTGGTTTCTATATGTTGTGGTTTAAGGGGTTGTGGTTTCTATATATTGTGGTTTAAGGGGTTGTGGTTTTGGTAGGTTGTGGTTTTAGGGGTTATGTTTTGTGTAGGTTGTGGTTTTAATGGTTGTGGTTTCTATATGTTGTGGTTTAAGGAGTTGTGGTTTCGGTAGGTTGTGATTTTAGTTTTAGTTTTTGAGGGGCTGTTTTGCTGATTGTATGATTATTTTTTGGACTTTACAACTGAAGTTTGCTTTCTGTTGTTTTTTTCTCTTTTTTCTCGTGTCTCTGAGTGGCAGCTGTGCTCTGGATGAGCATGACTGGCAGCAGTGCCCCAGCACAACTTGCCCACAGTCCTCGGCAACTATAACAGCTGTTCTGGCCACAGGCAAAGATACAGAGTCTGGATTCAAGACACAGGAAGGGGTGCAGCGATAGACAGACAGATAGACAGGCAGACAGACAGACAGACAGACTGACAGACAGACACTAAGAGAATGTGTTATGGAAAGTTGCTGCAGTTTTAGTCTCAGACACTCTACAGTAACAGAGAATCATTTCCAGAGCATATTTATCTTCGAGGTTCCCTGAGCAGGACCGTTTACGGTGTGAACGGTGTGTGTTGATACAGCTGTAGGTCTGTTGGAAAGAGAATGTGTGCTGTGTTGGTTCAGAATCTAATCAGTTTCCCTAACCTGTGTACCAGACTGACCCTCAACAAATGTGTTCAAACCCACCGCGGCACTGATGTTCCTAATGAGACACTCCCAGCATTGTCAGCACTGTGTGTATCCTGAGCAGGTCCTGCAGAGACCTATTAAAGTCCCGATGTGCCAGACAGAGATCTGAAGACTGGATTAGAGCCACGAGGAACGCAGACAGTGTGAACAGTGTAATAGACTAATGCAATCAAGCTTCCAAAAAAACACTTTATAAAAGAGAAGGTTGCTCCGCCAGACATACTAAACTCAGTGGACAAAAAATTGTCCCCGTGACCGAAAGGTTCCTAACAACGTGCAACAGCTCCCAAAGCATGAATAATAGTTGTGATTCCATCTGGTATGAAGTGACCAAGCTTGGATGTAGGTGACATCAATGTTCGGTCCAGAGGCATCGCCTAACAGCACAGAGATCCAGGGCTCAGCTTACGACTGGTGGGGTGGTGGGGATGTTGGTGGGCAGTTGTTACCTTCAGGTCATGGTCTAAAGGGGCTCGTTAAAACATTACAATGTAAATACTATTCAGGGCTATAACCCCAGCAGCCCTGGCCAGGCGACATCCCTGCTTCTGCAACGCTTGTGTCATAAAAGTGGCAGTTTGTCTTCTCCTTTGGTTAGATGATGAGCAAAAGGTAAAACCTGCTTGTCCAGCAGGTCAGTGCAGGCACTGTGGTTCAACTTTACTGTCACCTCGACCAAAGTACCCATTTCTGCAGGTTTCAAACAACCCTAGAACCTCACCGAACTCCTCACCTTGAATCCCACCTTCACACAGTCCTCACTGAACCTTTCACACACCCTGCAGGTATTTAAGGGAGCTCATCCTCATCAAATGCCATCTGCAGGAGGCTGAAGTTACTACCTGCAAGGTAACTCATTATTCGTCCCCCGATTAAATACTGTGTTAGAGGTATCGTCTTTGGCTCCTCCCCCTCAATATGTTTACTGTTTATTCTCATCTGCAGGTCAGAACTCCCCCATCGCATGATGTCCACAGACTGGGCTGCTTTTGATCATGGTGCTCTGAGATCTTGCTGGCATTTGAACTCATACTCTCTTCACACTTTATGTGTAGCAGTTAGACTGTAGGGCCACCCTAGAGCTGTAAAATTACCCTACTACCCTACAGTTCTACCTGCCCCCATTTATTTTACATATGAAACCTGATTCCAAACTAAAAATGAACCCTGATTCTCAGTGTCTTCAAATGAGCCACACTTGCAGGAGAATTTGGTGGAAGGCTGTGGACATTGGCAAGGACGTGCAATCATTAACTAACAGCGCCAGAAGATTAAATGTGGACTCTGTTAAGCGTGGCTTCACTGCGGGACAGCGTGACGCCGAAAGAGTCTGGTCAGTTCAGTGTGACCCCCTTCCCTCAGTGTTTCTGTGGTGGGAAATACCCTGCTGCTGCTATCAGCTGTGATAAATCTGCTGTATTTACAGTCTCAGCATTGGCCCCGCCCACTCTGACCTGCATTGCTGGAACAGTCAGGTCTGCACACTCAGACATGCCTGACACGAGTCTACTATTAATAGTCCGTCTGCTCCATGTATATGCCAGCATGCATGTCATGTATGCAATGAAGAGAGAAAGAAAGAGAGAGAGAGAGAGAGAGAGAGAGAGAGAGCATGGAGACTGTGAGAGAATGGAAATGGAATCTTTTTTGTATACCAATTTTCCATCCCAGTTTGGAGGCACAACCCAGTTACATAGGGTGAAGACAAGCACTTGCCTCCTCCGATACACGTGAAGCTCAGAGCAAAGCGCCGGATCCCCATCTCCAATGACCATCATTTCACTGGGTCACATGTCAGGAGAGAGCATCATCAATTTTGCTCTCTTGGACTTCTCTCGTCCTGGCCTTCTGGATGTGTGACATCTAACCAACTGTTGTCCTTGGTGTCGACCAAGGTGCTTCCACTCACATCCCCCAAGTGGATGACCACTTGATCACTGAAGATGACCCACTGCTGCCATTGTGATATTTGGGTGTTTTGCCAATATTGTTGCTGAAACAGTCACACCAACCTGAATTGAGTTGAATAAGAGAGAGAGGGAGGAGAGAGTGTAGAGAGAGCCCCGTGAAGAAACTTGTCTGGGCTTCCTGCCACATCATAAACTGGTTTATATCTGACCTTCTGTCATCTCCACAAAGCGTCTCACCATCACTCTCACAAAAGCCTGCGAGCGGCGGTATTGTGTTCTATCGGCGGCCTAAACCGAGAGCTTTAATTGCAGTCCAGACTGTCTCTTCCTGTCTGAGAGGGTTCCCATGCTTTGTAGCTCTGAGTGAGCCTCGCTCCGTTCCCACCCAGTGGAGATGGCTTCTTATTAACCCTGCTGTACATTCAGAATTCACCCTAAACCTCTCCCAGTCCTCACAGCGTGGGGAGATGCAGATGATGTTGCTGTTGGACTGAAACGGATTTGTTTGGATTTCAAGGTCATGCTCTGTGGACATCACTCAGGATCTGATTGAGTCAATCAGACCAGCTCACTCTAACAGGGTTCTTAAGAGTCTCCTTAAAGAACAGTACTCTTCAGATTCTGCATCGGAGGGTTTTTTATTGTATTAGAGGGGGCTCGAGGAAACGGAGAGTTCTGGAATGTCCTGGTCAAGAGCCGGATCTTAATCCTATCAAAATAGTGAAGCTGAAAACACATATTGAGCTATGGGTTGGGGCAGCTGTGATGGTGCTCCCTCCTGAAGATCTGAAATCTTCAGAAAGAAGGTTGTAGATGTATATACGTCTAGGAAGGGATTTAAAAATATCTCAGAACAATAAGAAATTAGTTGGAGAATCTTTTTAACAGCTGACAACATGGTCAGATCAGACCGTCCTAGCAAGTTCAGGCCAAGAACAGACCACAAGTTGCATAAAGTCTCCAACAATCCTAAACTGTTATCATGGGACCTACAGGTAGCTCTCACCACAGCTTCTAACATCAGAAAGAGACCAAACAAGTTTGATTTTCATTGGAGGAGTTTAAGGAGGAAACTCTTACTGTCAAACAAACATCAGGACAAAACTAAACTTCTCCAGAGAACATCTAGACAAAGAGCAGGACGTCTGGAACAATGTGCTTTGGACAAATGAATCCAAATCTGAATTATTTGGATGTTTGGCACAAACAAAACCAGCATGTGAGCAAGAACCTCATACCAGATGTGAACATGGTGGTGGAAGTGTGATGGTTTGAAGCTGTTTGCTGCAGCAGGGTGTGGAGATCTCTCCATCATAGAAACCACTATGAGATCTTTATCGTATCAGAGGGGGTTTGAGGAGAACGTGAGAGCGTCTGTACAAAGACTGATGCTGAAACATTACAGAGCTGAAAGAATTCCTCATGGAGGAGTGGGAACGTCGTTCTTCCAGTCGATGTCAGAGACGGTAGATGGTTCTAGAAACATCTAACTGACATCATTTCAGCTGAAGGAGGAGATACAGCCATTAGGACAGAGGGGGTCTGAACGTCTACTCATAATAAAACTACATTTTCTATCAATTAAATTTTCACATGCTAAGAAATTGCATCCATATATGTTGGTATCACCGCTCTCAGATCAAATGAAGATCAAATGTTCATGTTTAAATATGTTCTGCAAAGGTGTTCTGAACTTTTCCATGACTGTATTTCTTTAAGCTGTGGGTTCTCCTTGCCTCTGATGTTTGTTTGTGTGTATGTGGCACCCCACACACCTTCAACAGTGTTGTTTTATGGCACAGCTTACACTGCCTGCTGGGAAGGGAGGATGTGACATTTGTATCTGTATAATTCTGTGTGTGTGTGTGTGTGTGTGTGTGTGTGTGTGTGTGTGTGTGTGTGTGTGTGTGTGTGTGTGTGTGTGTAGTCATGCATGCCTCTAGCCTGGAGTGTTGGAGGAGGCAGCAGTAGTGTCTGGGAGGATGCTGTTGGGCGTGTGTGTGTGTGTGTGTGTGTGTATGCATCTTTGTGAGTGTGCGAGTGTGTGTGTGCTGCAGCTGTTGGCCCTGCTGATGTTGTTGGAGCTCAGCTTTGTGCTCTGGAGGAGTGCGTCGGAGTGTGAAAGCAGAAACGACGTGGCCGTCTGAGTCCCGGGCCACCAGGTGCCTCTCCCTGGGCTTTGTTTTCAGATCCCCCCCGTACCCATCCCAACCAGCTGCAAAAGCCTGCTAATCACAATCCCACCACCACACACACTCGCTTCTGCTCCACAACACACTCGCACATCAGCCACACACATCAGCATCCTTCACACTCGGTGACTCCGGTACGGATGCCAGCGCATATGCTGCTGCAGACGCCAGCGGATGGAACATCAGCAGCAGCAGGAACGCCCCACCACGCCGTCCTGCCGGGAATTCAGCTCTAATCACTTTTCAGCTCTTCTGTCAACCTGAAGATGTGTTAGGACTGGAGCTCGGTAGTCTCAGCTTACATCATCAGACAACATCTACACTGATTTTTGAGAAGGTCCAGCTAATAAGACCCCACAGGACCACCACAGAGCAGCTATGATGTGGGTGGTGGTTCGTTCTCAGCACTGCAGTCACACTGACGTGGTGGTGGTGTGTTAGTGTGTGTTACTGGTACGAGTGGACCAGACGCAGCAGTGCTGCTGGAGTGTTTAAACCCCTGGACTGTATAGTTTAAATGCAGATCGAATGTCCAGATGTTTAAATATGTTAGTCAGCGGTCTTCGCGAGGTGTCCGAACTTGTCCCACTGCTGCATCTACAGTCCAGATGTGGCTCTAAATCCACCAGGAAACCCGGTTCGTCCACTCCTTCCTCTTTTCCTAATAAGGCTGGTCTGAGTGAGGTGAAGGCTGGGGCATTTTCCCACTGCCCACACAGTCTGGCTACTAAACCTGACCAGAGACAGAGAGAGAGAGAGAGAGAGAGAGAGAGAGAGAGAGAAATGACCATTACAACAACATCATACCCCATTTGCAACATCAACACCATCACTCGAATCAGGCCAAATCCCGTTCAGGAATTTCCTCCGTGAAAACAAAAGGAGTGTGTGATCACATGAGCACACCGAGAGCGTCGGTGCGATACGCTTCTCCACGCTGCCCACTGCTCTACCTCCTGGACACAGTGAGGTGGGCTGTGGTCACAAGTGTGTATCATGTTACCTGCCCTGACGGCTGATGTTCGTGTGTAATATACAGCAGGAAGCAGCTGAATATTTATATACAGTCGTATGTAAGTGACTGAGTACTACGCTCAGCTACACGGTTGGGACAAAAGTATTTGGACACCTGCTCATTCACAGATTCGTCTGAAATCAAAGCTGTATATATTTGATTGATTAGGATATTTATAAAAGTCAATAGTTTCTGTGTGTATTATTATTATCCCAGCTCAGGACTTTTATTCTGAAATTTGAACAGTAAACATGCACTGGAAGCTCTTTTGGCATTTAAACTGGGATTCAACTGAGCTGTTTTCTGAGCTGGATTATTAACAGGGACCTTAACACGCAGTGAGGAGATCGCCGTGGTTAGACAGGGTTTTAAATGATTATTTTTTATATTTCGTTATGATATTTTAACAGTTAAGCTGCACCCATTGCTGACACAGATGTGCAAATGCACACACAGCTTGTCTAGTCCCTGTAGAGAAGTACTGCCGATAGAATAGGACCCTCTGGAGCAGATTAACAAACCTAGCAGCAAAATAAACCTATTGTCTAATGAGAGGGGTGGGTCCATGGGGTATAAAGCCCCCCAGCATTGTGGAGCAGCTGTGGAGCAGTGTTTTTGTTGCTGGATGCAATCAAATCCAGAATATAGAAGAAAGTCTTCCCCAGACAGTAGAGACCAACAAAAGCAGAATAAACTCTTTTTAATCCCCATGATTTCAGAAGTAATATTTAATGAGCAGGTGTCCCAATACTTTTGCCCATATAGTGTAGCTGACTAACACAGGCCTTCAACAGCCACTGGTCCTTTTTCATTAAAACATCCAAAGCCTGCGTGTTAGTAAAGGCTGGACACTAAAACACTGACGAGTGAATGACCACTGTGGACTGATGCTCTGATCCATCATGAAGATCATAAAGACCCTCTGAACACTCTTCAGAGTGCCGTAAAGACCTGCTCCCTGCACTGTTACAGGGAGGCGGTGCTTTATGAGGAGCATCATCATTACAGTCCTCCTTCCACTGCTGCTGCTCGTCACATAAAGACCACATAACCCACAGCGTAATGTACTGCCGGTCAGCACAGCAGCCTGGAGATCCGCCAGGATGAGTCTCCTTCATTAAACTGCACTGCTGGAGCGAGGCCATCATACCACCTCAGATCACACCAAGACCACTGAGTGATGAAGACCACGTTTATCTAAACACCTGACAGCACGGACCCACCACTACCTGCAAAATATAGCAGAGAAATAATGAAACTATATTTACAAGAATGATAAAATTAATAAATACATACAGATAGAAAACACTGATATATGACAACAATAACAACAATAAAAAATAGCTTATATTACTATTATTGTTATTAATATTTTGTTCATTTTACTACAGTCTTGTATTCATATTACTCACTAATATATACTGTTTTATAAACTACTACTACAAGTATAAATTATGATAATAATACTAATAATATTGACTAAAAATCCTCATCATCATTATGAAAATGATTACTTATTACAAAACATATTCATTTATTGAATATATTAATTTATACGGTATATTACATATTCATATATCTAGTTTTAATACTACTTTCACAGATGATGAAAGTAATTACTAATAATAGTTATTATTATTATTATTATTAGTAGTAGTAGTAGTATATAAAATATATAATTAGTTTAATTTTTATAATAGTATATATTTATGCATAATCAATAATGTAGTATAGTTGTAATACTGAAACATGTTGTAGTAATAGCAATAATAATATCATCATCAACAACAACAACAACAACAACAACAATAATAATAATAATAATAATAATAATGGTTATACTACTGTAGTGGTTACATTCATTGAAGTTATTATTATTATTATTATTATTATAATTATTATTATTATTATTATTATTATTATTATTATTATTATTATTTAGCAGTTTTATTGTATTTTTGCAGATGCCATATTTATTTATTTTTATAGTATATTCTATATTTTGTATGAGGTACATATTTTTCTACTTACTGCTTTTTATCTGCTCATTTATTGTCTATTCTGCTGTAACACTGTAAATGTCCCCCAGTGGGATCATAAAAGTCTGTCTCATCTTATCATTGTTGATTATAAACTAAATATCGTGGTTCGTACGGTGTATTTAATAGTATTGTATATAAACACCATATTGACGACTGTATGCAGCCCACACTTCAGCTCTACTCACAGTCGTCGCCTAAACCTCGTCTAAACCTTCCCTGGACAGTAGAGACCGTCACTCTACCCAAAGGAGGGTCAACTCTTTAATTTCAGAATGGATATTTCAGCAGAACGGCTCCTTGGGTGTTGCAGCGAAGGCTGCCCACCACTCCGGGCATGTGTGCTCACTCTGCCACTGTTATCAGATCCCTCCAGATCTCTCAGAGCAGTAAGTATCAGTAAGGTCAGACCCCTATAACGTGCCCCTGGAGATGTTCTCTAATAGATCTTTTACAGCAGAGCTGTTTGGATCTAAGCTTCCATCACGTTCAGCTACTGAGCTGCTGTCATGCAGAACTGGTGGAGCTGACTGGCTGAACTGGCAGGATTAAGTGGTATTGTGTGGAATTAGTCTCTATTATCTGGGCACATTTCGAGACTATGGGCTGTGATTGGACTCTTGGGCGTCAGCAAAGAAAAACGAACTGCTATTTCTGTTCTCTCACAACTTGTGGACACACACACACACACGCACGTTCCAAGTGCAAAGCTGTAGAGCTGTGAATTTTATCCCCATCATGGTCTGCTCTGGTGTGTGTGGGGGTGTAACTGTAGAAACGTTCACTGTGAAGTGGTCTGTAAGTCAGACAGTTGTGAAGAGTGATAGAGAGGCACAAGTGTGTTAAATGCAGAGTGCCACAGTGACGGAGTGAGCACACAAATGCCCGGAGTGGTGGGCAGCCTCCGCTGCAACACCCAGGGCGCAGTTCTGCTCACTGACACTTCAGGTCAGGGACTCGAACCAGCGACCCTCCGGGCACAAGGCAGCTCCTCTTACCTCCAGATGGCGGGTACCGTCGCTGGGTGGGTGTGAACCCTCACCCTTTCAGTTAACACCTGAACGCAGGATCTGGTTGCACCGCAAACAATATACACTGTTTAGACAAAAGTATTGGGACACTCATTGTTTCTTCTGAATTCGAGGTGTTCTGGAACATTGCTGTGAGGGTTTGATTGCATTCAGTGACAAGAGAATTCGTGAGGTCAGGACTTTGTTATGATCACCACCCCACCTCATCGCCAACTCCCAAAAGTATTAGATGGAGCACCATAATTCACCACAACCGGCTTTATAACCCTGTTTCTACTGTGGTTAGTGTTCTAACCACCCATGTCCAAAACCCATGGTTCTTTTCCTGGTTCTGTGGTTCTTCAAACACGAGGAACGTCAGTTGTACACAATTCATAGCACCAACACCACCACAGTGACCTGGAGCAGGTTGAGCCTCGCTCAAGGGTCCAACAGTGTTAGTTTAATACACCTGGCTTTTGAACCCACAACCCTGTGATCAGCCAATGCTTTAACCCCCTCTGACTTCTTTTCCACTGTGTTCAGTGACGTGAGAACTAGCTGATATAAGATGACTGCGTGCTGTTGGAATGGCCCTGGGCAGGAGTGGCATCTGAAGGTCATTGGGTTGTAGATCTCGGGCAAATTAGCCACAGGCCTACAGAGCAGTGCAGCTCCTTCCATCACAAGACTGTGGTTCTCAATGTGTGGAGACTTGTGAGATGTAGAGCATTCCAGCCGGAGACGGTGACCGCTACTGAAATGACCGATGGCTCAGAGTACGGGTGAGTTCTGTTTGTTAAAAAAGCAAGCTCTGCTCTGTGTTACAGGTGACTGTCTTCAGCAGAACGAGAGCTAGAACACTGACATACCACATCTTGGTGATCATGTCGTCAGTGCTTGTCTTCCTAAGATGTGTATAAGAGACAGGAGAGAGAGAGAGAGAGAGAGAGAGAGAGAGAGAGAGAGAGAGAGAGAGAGAGATTTAAACCATTCAAACGTCAAGGGTACCTTTTGGTACCATGTCTAATGCCAAGTGTGGACTAGAGAGGACCCCCAGCATTGAGAACTGGCTTCTCTGGAATGATGGAGCTCCATCCAGTACTTCTGGGATGAGATGGGGAGTTGGGGATGAGATGGGGAGTTGGGGTGGTGATCATCCAACATCCTGAGCTCACTAAAGCTCTCATTGCAGAATGTAATCATATCCTCAGAGCATCGTTACCTTTTTTAAGAGATTATCATTGTACTTTCTTTAAAAACCCAAAATTTAGACTCCAAATGAAGCACACAGATCACACACTCTGTCCTTGCAAAGCTGTAAATTTCCAGCATAGTTGCAGAATTTGGTGTGAAATTGGACGGTTACACCGCTTTCCATAAAATTCCAGATTTGTGTATCTGGGCAGCACATCGATAGCTTGTGTTTATGTTCCACCGACAACCGCAGAAATCGATTCCTGTGGCCTCGTCTCCGCTGCAGCTCCGCTGATTTCACGCCTTTCATCAATAAAGGTGTTTCTGGCCCGAGCTCCAGACGTCTTTGTTTTATTCATTCCACAGAATTTCACATCGATTCGGACAAACTGAGGGAAAGAGCTGCTGTGCTGGAGGCCCATCTCTTCCCTGTTCAGGAACTATACAGAACGCTTCTCAACCTTTAGAACTAAGGACATGTTTTGTAGTTTGACGTCATTTGATTCACCAAAACATTAGAACAATATTTATAGGAGTCAGTGAGACATAACAGATATAAAGATCATAGACTTAAAATATGTCTTAAAATGAGATATAAATGTTTAGAGAATTGAAATATTTCTATGAATTTTTATCAAATATGTATTTGCGTGAATTGGAAATTGATTATCCAGAGTGTTTTTGAGCTGAAAATGCAATCACTTAGATGAGTTATTTAATAATCATATAAAACTTGACATAGTCATGTATGTCTGAATGTTATTTATGATCAATATCAATATCTGGGTCAGTGACATCATCAGCCCCGCCCCCTCTCTCTGATCAGTCAGAGTCTGTATGCAGGTTGATCATCAGCCCCGCCCCTCTCAGATCAGTCGGAAGTCTGTATGCCAGGTTGAGCATCAGCCCCGCCCCTCTCTCTGATCCAGAGTCTGTATGCAGGTTGATCATCAGCCCGCCCCTCTCTCCTGATCAGTCCAGAGTCTGTATGCAGGTTGAGCATCAGCTGCGGGTCTTTAAACTCTACATTCAGACTATGGAGCTGTAATATAGATGATTGATTGATTGATTGATTGATTGATTGATTGATTGATTGATTGATTGATTGATGTGCATATGTCACACAGCTCCAGGGAGCCTGAGGGTGTGTGAGCATCCTGCAATGGACTGGCGCCCTGTCCTGAGGTATTCCTGCAAGGCTAATCATTAGGTAGGCTCGGACCTGTACAAGAAGAAGCAGACAAGAAGATGGACAAATGAATGGTCAATCTCTATGGCCTGCTCTTGTTCATCATCTCCCAGGAGTTAGTTAGTGAGGACAGAGAGGGTTGTTAAGATGGTAAGAGGTGGCATTTGATGAGGCTGCAGATTGGAGCCTCACAGACAAAGCGTGAGAGCTGGAAGCCCTGCCGTGACCTCACACACTTATTATGTACACTAAGGCTTATTGTTTCGGGATGACATGGAAAATAATACAAACCTCTGACTCATTCTTCAATTATAGGAGACGGGAATGGAGGTCTGCACACATCATGCCTTGTAAAGAGTGGACAAGGTGAAAAGGTCAAAAGGTTATTTGTGTTGAATTCAATTTACTAGCTGAAGCTGTTTTGCTGGATTCTTTAAATATAATTACTTCTTTAATTACATTCCAAAATATTGAATTACACTGACTTGCCAATAGTCATGGGATATCAGTATGTAAAGTGATGAGCAAGTGGTGGTTCCTCAGAGGATGGCTTGGGAATGTCCACACCTATAGAAGTTGTGAGTGAGGTTGAACACTGGCCAGCGTCTCACGTCTCATGTCAAGAAGATGTTCAGGCAAGATAGTAGATGTGTGGACGGGATATTCCATTTCCAAAGTGCAGATATTTAGCATTCCTAGAATCACAGTGTCACATGTATATCAGGAACTCATCATAGTCCCATTTCTGGACAACTTGGCATAAGGCATTATCCTTCTGGAACATCCCATCATTGTGGGAGGTCCATAAAGCCAATGAAGCACTAAAACAAAGCAGCACCAGTCAGTGGTGTTTAAGCAGACTAGTGGACCCAACCCATACCATGAAAATACACCTCACACCAGTATGGAACCACCACCAACCTGCACTGTGCCTTGTTGACAACTGGGTCATGACACAAATTTCACCATCAGCCCCACACAACTGGTTCCATGACTCATCGGACCAGGCAACATGTTTCCAGTCCTCTAGGGTCCTCATGAGCCCAAGTGAGTGGTGTGTCAATGTCTCCCACATCCTATGGAATCTAAGGAACACTGCACTGATCTGGATGACATGCTTGTTGGGGACCATCCATTGCCCTGTCCACTGTGGGTGGTAATGCTTTCTGCCTTCTCTGACGTATTCCACGGTTGTTTATATATATAAATATATAAACCTAAGAGAGAAGAGCCTAGATCTTAAGGCTCACTGTGTAATCATCTTTCCTCCACACTCTGTAAGCTCAGCGAGCTAATGGGATACGACGGACTCAAAGAACAGTCTTTTCACTCCTAATTACCGCTCTCTCCATGTGACTAAGCCTCCACAGACCCTCTCTGTTTGGAGGGCTTGTGGGGAAAGGCCTCTCCAAGCTGGAGGAAACGCGAGCTGCTCTCCTCTCATCTCTCCAGCGGACAGTATCTCTGTCCTTTGAGCCCTGTGGAGCTCCAGTGGGGACGTGGGGGGCTACTTCAGAGACAGAGGCGGGGGTCTCAGTTTCACCATGACTGTGCAAACAACACATTTCAGAGTGACGCTCCCCACAGACTCAATCAGAAACTCAAACATAGCTCTAAAAATTGGGAAATCGCCCAACCCTTTAACCCCCACAGCTCCAAAGGCCTTTCGCTCAGCCCATGACATTAATGGATGCTTTGACCTAGTAATGATCCAGGCATTCTTCATTTGCAATACAACCACCATAAGATCCCTGAAACAGAATGATGTCCCAAACCACTGTTAAATCCAGTGCTCTATCCACGACTGCTGAGTTGTGTTAAAAATCCACTCCCTCAGATTAAACATGCTGTAGGTTTAAACTAGAACATCTGAAGATCAGGTTCTCAGCTATGACATTTAGAACAGGATCCTCTAGCAAACCAATGCAGGTGTAAATGCAATTCAGTACTGCTGCTGTCACTTCTACCTTTTAACATAATGTGAATCTGGGCGTTACTTTTTATATTGGGTCGACATTTAGAAATGCCTGTACTTGAAGAAGATTTGACACAACAGTCCTGGGACATAATACTGGTGAAAATCCTGATACTTATGCAGTTTCACTACATTTCACAAGCTTTAAAATAAGGGTTGAGTGTAGTTGAAGATTGAGTTAATGTTAAATTAAGATTAGGTTTAGATTAAGGTAGATTAAGATATTAAGGTGTAAGAGTTAAAAACCAGGGTTTCAGTGTAGATAAAGATGTGTAGATTATGGTTGAGGATTGATTCCAGTTTGGAGTGTAGATTAGGTGTAGATTAAGGTTAGGTTAAAGTTATGTTTAGGTGTAGGTTAAGGTATAGGTTAAGATTAGGTTTAGGTGGATTAGGTTAGGTGGAGTAGGTTATGATTATGTTCGATTGTAGATTAAAGTGCAGATTAAGCTTAGGTTAAGATTATGTTCAAGTGTAGATTAAGGTTAGGTTAAGATTAGGTTTTGGTGTAGATTAAGGTGTAGATTAAGGTTAGTTTAAGGGTAAACTTAAATGTACATTAAGGTGAAAAAATAAGGTTAGGATAAGGTTTGGTTAAGATTAGGTTTAGGAGTAGATTAAAGTGTAGATTAACGTTTTAGATTAGGTTCAAGTGTAGGTGTTAAAGGTTGAGGTTAAGATTGGGGTTTGAAGGGTGTAGATTAAGGTGTAGATTAAGGTTAGTTTAAGGGTAAACTTAAATGTACATTAAGGTGAAAAAATAAGGTTAGGATAAGGTTTGGTTAAGATTAGGTTTAGGTGTAAATTAAAGTGTAGATTAAGATTAGAGTTAAAATTAGGTTTAGGTGTAGATTAAGGTGTAGATTAAATTAGATTAAAAAATTGAGGTTTAGGTGTAGATTAAAGGTGTAGATTAAGATTAGATTAAAATTAGGTTTAGGTGTAGATTAGGTGTAGATTAAGATTAGGTTAAAATTAGGTTTAGGTGTAGATTAAGGTGTAGAATAAGATTAGGTTAAAATTAGGTTTAGAGGTAGATTAAGGTGTAGATTAAGGTTAGGTTACGATTAGGTTTAGGTGTAGATTAATGTGTGATTAAGATGCAGGTTAAGATTAAGTTGAGTTTCACGTTGAGTGTAGTTTAAAGTGCAGTATGTGCCCACGGATGATTTATTGTATGGTTGAAGACAACTTTTGCCTGTCCCCTACAGGCAGGAGTGTTTTAAAGGATATCAGGAATATTGGACCAGAACTGCTGACATGTTGTTTGTTTGCAGAACCTCATCGAGGAGTCTGGCTGAAGCTCTTCACAGTGGTTGTGGATTATGTTGACAGTGTGTCTTATGTCCTGGAGGAGGCTTTATCTGCATCCCGGTGGCTCAGGGAGCGCATAATGAACCCCCACAGGGGGCCACAGTGTGAGACATTCACTTAACATTTACTCTCATTCAAATGAAAGCGGCGGTGTTTCACTCAGGGGCGGCCAGGCTGATTGTGGAGCTTGTGTTTGAGTTACATAGTCTATTAATTACTGTGTCTCTCACTGTTCATTCTCTACAGTCTGCAGTTGTGGTTGAAACATGCTATTAATGTGTTCCAAAATCCATATTCTCACATGCACATGTTGTGCAGTGTCCTTAAACCTCTGTCCAATACGGTTTACTTCTCCCTTGTGCCTCCAAACCTCTGGTCCACCAAGGCATGGACTCCTCAAGACCGCTGAAGGTGTCCAGTGGTCACAGCACAAGACAGCATCACAGATCCTTTAAGTTTGAGATGAGCCTCTCTCCTGTGTGGTTGTGTAGATCTCCCAGACCCTTGTCTCCCAGACCCTTGTCTCCCAGACCCATGATCTCCCAGACCCATGTCGCTGGTGTCATATCTCCATGACCCGGTATGGCACTGTGCTTCAATAAAACCATCACTTCCTGGGTTGGAGTAACTGTCTCAACTGCTCAGGAGGCTTTCTACTGAACTCAGGAGCTTTGCTGTGAGAACTGTGAATTCAATGACAACAGTCATCATGTCAGGATGTTGGAGAAGATCCCCTCCACCTCTACCCCCATCCCCAACTCATCCCTTTCAGAAGTGTTGGATAGAGCTCCATCATTCCTGAGGACACCGTTCCACTTCTCCTCAGCTGAATGCCGGGAGGCTTTATACCCCCCATAGCCCACACCTGGCACGGTCCCATAGGCTGTGTCATTGCACATCTGCTTCAGCAATGGGCACAACAAATGTGAATGCATTCATTAGAAGGGTGTCCACAGTTTGGGCCGGTTTACTGCCTCTGCTTTTGTCCACGTTGGCGTGTGTGTGAGAGTGTCTGTGTATCGGCGTGTGTTGTGCAGGTGCAGAGTGGGCAGTACTGCTCGGGGCCTGGAAAAGCAGGGTTTCACGTTCTCTCTCTCTCGGCGGCCTCCTGCACCTAGGTGTGAATAAATAGGCCTGCAGGTCTGACCTCCCGTAGAAAAAAGTGCAAAAGGCAGCAGTGGTGACAGCAGCCCTCCATTATCCTGTCCTGTTCTTTAAACAAATGGACCGTGGGGACGCAGCCAAACAATGCGAGCGCATCCACGCAGCGCTTTCCCACTGTCAGCGACACTAATGCAAAAGTAATCTAAAAAAGCAAGCGGGCGATGGGTAGATCGGGCATTAATCACGATCAAGCGGGGCGGCACGCCATAACGAAATAACGACGGCAGTAATGTGTTTGTTTGTTGGCCTTTATTAATGGGGGTCCGGCGGAGAGATAGATGAGTAAGCGAAAGAGCAGGAGGTGAAACTCAACTGAGCCCAGGTAGGGTGTAATTCATCAGCACCCAGCCATGAGAGCGGAAGAGAACAGGAGTTGGAAGCACCCTTGTCCAAGGAAAGAGTGTGGGACCATTGAGGATTTGATTTGCGGTCCATGCACAAGCATGTTGGGCGGTCGGTCCTGCCACTCTGGCTCGTCCCTGCCAACAGCACTGGGTGGAGTGGTGGGCAGCTTAATACCCCTGCAGCCCAACCTTGACATTGGACACGGTGACCTTAGGGTCAGGTGATCACAGAGCAGCCTGTTGGTCAGTGCTTTTAGGCAATTATTATATATATATTTATCCTTTAACACACACACACACACACACACACACACACACACACACACACACACACACACACACATAAATATGTATGAGTTATAGAGTCTAAAAAGCATAAAACACCTCATTTAATGTTAATAAACACAGAGTATTAATGCTTAAATACCTCAATTTTGATAAAAATGTCAGACAGAACCTTACAGCTTCAAAGGGACAAAATGTCCCCTTTACTGACGCGTCTCATCTCTTAAGAATGAGCTCTTTAGTGAGTTCCGCTCAGTCCAGTACTCTGAGTTTCTGTACATGAAGGTATATTTAAAGCAGCAGGTCAAGCACCTCTGATAAGCAAGTATTAACTATTAAGGTTTGTTTGTAATTATGCTTTAACAACTTTTCCCTTTCCTTTTTTTCTGCATAAAACTTCTGTTCATTGTCTGAAACATGGTGAGTTTGCTGGGTGTTGAAACTTGGCTCTAGGCTAGGCGCTGGCTCCAGAGACAAGAAATAAATTCAACTGAAGCTTCTCAGATGATACAGCAGTAGCGTTCTCTTCAAACATTAGATAAATATTTTCAGTTTGAAACACAGGATGGGAGTGAGGATTATGTTAGGAAAAAACCACTCCGAGCCTTCTGGACTACTGTTGGAGGAGGGAGAACAGCAGATTCCGAAGGTTTATTACAGCTCTCTGGATTCGTTTTACTCGCGATGTTAAAAGTAGCATCTCCTCTGTACTGTTTTGGCCATCGATGCTCTTTCTGAACTGAATGCCCAGAAGACAGTGATGGACTGAAATTCAGTATCCACTATAGATTGTAACATAAACTGGGTTATTCCAGTATCCACTATGAATTATTATTTCTCTACTATGAATTATTTGGTATCTTCTATGGGTTAGTCGGTATCTTCTCGGATGTTTTCAGTATCTGATATGAATTATTCAGCATCCACTATGAATGACACAGTATCCAGTATGAGTTACCTGGAACCTCCTTTGAGTTATCAGTACCTACCAGTAATTACTCAGCAGCTACTCTTACAGTGTGTCTAATGTGTAAAACGTGGACTGACATTCAGACTTTATAGATTAATATATTAAATGGTAGAGCATTTTGGTTCATTCTGTCAATGTTCATTCGTCAGCAGCTGGTAGTGCTCACCGACGGGAGAAGCTGCAGTGCTCGTACTCATCTGGAGATGTGCAGCTTTCTAAATATGTCCTGTGTTTTATTTTTACTTTGAATAATATGAAGTAATCTTTATAAATGTAATCTGCTTTAGCTTCAGTTTTAGGATCCGGGAAGGCAGCGGCTGTTCTAAAGTGGTGGCCTGTCACTGAGAAAGTCTCACATTAAACTCTAAAGATCAGCATGACTCCAGAGAAGGAAAAAGAAGGATGTGGGGGGTCCTGAGAGGCAGACCCTCTGGACACAGGGCCCGATCCCACAGCCACAGGGCTGCAGGCGGTGGGAATGTGAGTAAAGGGGGATGCAGTAATGGTGGGAATTCAGCCAAGAGTGTGTGGCATTTCATTAAAGGGGGTCTACAGGGTGGGCTCATCCTGTACACCACATACACTGCCAGTCAAAAGTTTGGGAACACTTCTAAAGGCAGTGGAAAAACAATGAGCTTGTTTTGTTTGCCAGTTTAGTTGAATGCATTTCCGTGGGAGCTTCAGCTGCAGAACCTTCATTCCAAAGCCTGCTGGTTGTACTCTCGGCTATGATGTCAGCACTTTCACTCAGCCCTTTTAGATATTTAGACACTTGTATGTCTTTGACCATGTGTTGGTCAAAATGTATTTATTTATTTATTTATTAATTTGCTTATGGGACAATAAAATCCTTTATAAATCAGTGTATTTTTGTTTGTTTTCATTTTATCTATCAAACAAGTATCCTTCTCCAGGACTCTTATTTTGAAATTTGAACACTGTGTGAGATCTAAGATCTAATATCTGCATCAGTGGTGTAATTTACCCCGCCCCCTCTCTCTGATCAGTCAGGAGATCTGTTCTGGAGTTGATCATCAGCCGCCCCTTTCTCTGATCAGTGAGTCTGTGGAGTTGAGCATGGCCGCCCCTCTCTCCTGATCAGTCAGAGTCTGTATGCAGGTTGATCATCAGCCCGCCCCCTCTCTCCTGATCAGTCAGTCTGTATGCAGGTTGATCATCAGCCGCCTCTCTGATCAGTCAGGTCTGTGTATGCAGGTTGATCATCAGCCCACGCCCCTCTCTCTGATCAGTCAGAGTCTGTATGCAGGTTGATCATCAGTAAGTTTGTCGTTTGTTATGATATGTGAATCATGTCTATAGGTTACTCTGATCCTGAGTTTTGAAGCCTAGAATATGACAACTACCGAACAAGTGCAGATCCGGGTTCTAAGAGTTAAATCTTCCTTTCCACAAAAAACTGGAGACAGATGGCAAGACAATCTTTACAGACACCCTGTGTCTAAGGCTACTCTGCCCAATGCCAGGCTTGGACTAGAGGGCTATAAAGCCCCCCGGGGTTGTGGGGCTCTCTGTAGTAGCAGAACTGATCATCCAAAATCAATGGCGCTCAATGGTTCCCTTATGAGGCTAAATGCAATCTAATCCTCACAGCAATGTTCCCACGTTTAGTGTAAAACCCTCCCAGAAGAATAGAAGTTGTTACTGCCACAAATAGCCCAAAGTCCTTCTTTACACAGCCAGTTTAGACACACACGACCTTACACTGTCTCAGGCTCCAGTCACTGCAATAAATCATTCACAAATTCATGCACTAGTTATTCCTCCCTGTCTCTTCTGATCTGAGCCTGGCACACACACACACACACACACACACACACACACGTTTAACCCATTTCAGCTGACACACACACCCAAACAAGGCTGGTCTCAGACATTCACACAGGCACACACTCTCCAGTAGATGCCAAGATGCTGGAGGACTTGTGAAATATGAGCTTCCTGAAGGTAGATGGGATTCGATGGCGCTCATGTCTGTGCGCGAAAGGGAAAGGGGTCGTGTTTAGGCTCCACACCCCACTTCCTGTCCCCCCGACGCTGGATAAACTTTCTCACTGGTGGATTTGATTCTTGTTTTATAATAAAACCAAAATAGCCTCCCTGACTAATCTGAGAGTCAAATGAGTCGCTGATCGTTCTGGGACAGATTAAAAATGTCTACAGCAGTGCTCAGCGAGCAGCTGAGACATAAATACAGGAATATACATGAGCATTGGAGGCACGGACTCCACAAGACCTCCGAAGACCTGCTGCCCATGACCCTGCTGCCAGTTCACTGGTTGCCCTTTCTTGGACGGCATATGGTAGATAATGAACGCTGCGTACTGGTACAGTCCTGTAGACTGGGATTTCTACACCAGTACGAGCGTACGCTTCCATACACCTGCAGATTCAGCTCCTTCCTTCACACTGTGACCTTTGGGCCAAATACAGTCCCTCCTCGTAGACAATCTTCAACATCTGCTTTGAGCCTCATTTCCCACACGTCCAACGGGACGCTCACCCACAGTGTGACCCTTGGCTCTGCTTTACCCATGTGTTTATAGCCTGATCATCTGCAGGAGCCTGAAGTTATTAGAACTTTAAACATGCAAGATCATTCATGTCTCGTCCAGAGAGATTTTATTTAACCCCGTCACGCAAGGAGGTCACTACGGGGATAATACGTCATTGTTGTCTATGTGCATTTGTTTGTTTGTTTGTTTGCTTTGTTTGTTTGTCTGAAGTGTTTCTAGAGACTCCCATTTATTTATTTATTTGTTTATTTGTTTATTTGTTTGTTTGATTGATATGTATTTATTTGTTTGTTTCTTTGTTTGTCTGAAGTGTTTCTAGAGACTCCATTTATTTATTTATTTATTTTTATTTGCCTATTGTTTGTTTGTTTGTTGTTTGTTTTGTCTGAAGTGTTTCTAGAGACTCCCATTTATTTATTTATTTATTTGTTTATTTGTTTATTTATTTATTTATTTGTTTGTTTGTTTGTTTGTTTCTTTGTTTGTCACAAGTCTTTCTAGGGCTCCCATTTATTTATTTATTTATTTATTTATTTACCTGTTTGTTTGTTTGTTTGTGTGTTTGTTTGTTTGTTTGTCTGAAGTGTTTCTAGAGACTCCCGTTTGTTTATTTATTTATTTACCTGTTTGTTTGTTTGTTTGTCTGAAGTGTTTCTAGAGACTCCCGTTTATTTATTTATTTATTTATTTATTTATTTATTTATTTATTTTTTTATTTACCTATTTGTTTGTTTGTTTCTTTCTTTGTTTGTCAGACCAGAACACGTTAAAGCATATTTACTCCGAATATTTTCTGCCAAAATAATAAACAAACAAACAAATAAATACACATTATTTAATGAATTTATTTCAGTAAAACTTGATTTATTTAGTTCATTGTTTCATTTATTTCATACGTTACGCTACGTTCACGAACCTCACGATGCATAGCGATATGATGATGAATGATGTAACGCCAGCGGATGTTACAGAGATATTATATAATGAACAACTAAACAGGTCAGCAGACAGGAAGCGTGTTGTGAACTATTAAATCAGCTAGTTTATTGCTCTATTTTCATTTTGAGACATAAATATATAACTTTAGTATTTCCTGTGAGATACTTTCAATCAAACATTATTGTAAAAGCATGACAGCGTTCGGGAAACCTGTTCAACAAGTTAGAAACGTACATTTTTTAGTGTAATAATGTATTTTTGACTCACTCCCATCCGGTCCATTCACTCCCATTCAGCTGCATTAGAACCGAATGGTTCCCCGCTCTGTTTCCTGTTCAGCACATTCAGAACAGATATGATCTATCATTCTGTCTGCAGTGTGTCAGCTGACCCCCACCACAGCCCAAGGATGTGTGTGCGAGTGTGTTTTCTTACGTTTTCAGGAAAGCATGTTCCACCCTTTGTCATAAACGAGAGATACAGGACAAGAAAATGTCTTCGTGTTTATAAACAATATTTTATATGTAAATGTGTAAATACTGGTCTTGAGCTTAAGATTAGGGTCTAATGTTAGTCGTAGACAATGCTTGTGGAAAATAGATGGGACACACTGTTACATATATACTCATATATACTTATATAATACAAATGGGGTGCATTATAACTATATACATAATTATTTATATAATATGTCTGGGACATATAATACATATTTGCACATTTACTGTGTCATATACTGTGTGTGTGTGTGTGTGTGTGTGTGTGTGTGTGTGTGTGTGTGTGTGTGTGTGTGTGTGTGTGTGTACTGCTCTTGCTGTGTGCAGTAGTGTGTAGAGAGACAGGGCTGCAGCATTATTTATATCCATGCTAAGATGAAATATTAAAGCACCCCTGAATCTGTGCTCTCTGCATTCTAACTGATGCCTTTATTGCCGAGGAAACGGCCGCAGCAGATCCACCACGAGGCAACGACAGCAGGCCATCCTGCACTGGAATGAAGGGACCAAGCCTGGGGTACAATAACAACTCACCCCCAAAACAGCTGCATCACTTTAGTTGATATTGCAGATTCTTATGCTGTCTGTGTGACCTTTATCTACAATAGATCTTTTTTTACAGGTAAGCGCTCTCGCAGCACTGACTGTATATTTATTTGGGTTTTATTCTATTATATGAGTTAATTACAGATAGACGCTCTCACTGACACTGACTGTATGTTTATTTGGGTTGATTCTAATGTTATATAGAGTTAATTACAGATAGACGCTCTCACTGACACTGACTTTATGTTTATTTGCATTTATTCTAATGTTATATAGAGTTAATTACAGGTGAAACGCTCTCACTGGCGCTGACTTTATGTTTATTTGGGTTTATTCTAACGTTATATAGAGTTAATTACAGGTAGACGCTCTCACTGACACTGACTTTACATTTTTGGGTTTATTCTAATGTATATAGAGTTAATTACAGGTAGACGCTCTCACTGACACTGTATGTTTATTTGGGTTTATTCTAATGTTATATAGAGTTAATTACAGGTAGGCGGCTCTCACTGGAAACTGGCCATTATGTTTTATTTGGTTTATTCCTAATGTTATAGAGTTAATTACAGGTAGGCAGCTCTCACTGACACTGACTTTATGTTTTATTTGGGTTTATTCTGTCATATGTAGTTAATTACAGGTAGGCTCTCACTGACACTGACTACGTTTATTTGGTTTTATTCTAATGTTATATAGAGTTAATTACAGGTAGACAGCTCTCACTGACACCACTGACTTTACATTTATTTGGGTTTATTCTAATGTTATATAGAGTTAATTACAGGTAGACGCTCTCACTGACACTGACTTTATGTTTATTTGGGTTTATTCTAATGTTATATAGAGTTAATTACAGGTAGACGCTCTCACTGACGCTGAGTTAGCGTTTATTTGGGTTTATTCTAATGTTATATAGAAGAGCTGGTCTGTCACACGGCCGGTTTGGTTGCTGTCAGGTGTGTGAGGGGAGAGACTGTGCAGATGGTTGAGGAACTGAGAGACAGAGAGGTAAAGAGAGAGTGGTGTTTTCTCAGCTTTGTCAGGCTGTTGTTCTAATCCTCTGAAAGTGCCTCTGGTGTTGGACAGTGGAGCAAAGGCAGCGGGATCCATCCCAGCTGGAGCCAGGGTGTGGAGGGTGAGGGTCAGCGGGCTGCAGTGACCACTGACTTCGGGCACTTCCTGTGTGGATGGACACCATGGTGGAGAGTGCTGGTATGAATTAGAGTGGTCAGAAAAGCTATTTTGACCGAGATATTTATAAACAACGCAGCAGTCTGGGTTCATAAGGCAGAACAGGGTGTAGAGGAACCTAAACCTGTAAATAAACATGTCCAAAAGTTTATGGACACCTCTTCTAATAAAAGCTTTCTACTTTAAATTGGAACTGTGTTCTCTGGAATGATGGAACTAGATCCAGTAAATTTAGGATGAGCTAGAGAATGGATCGTCAACAGATTTAACTGGATAATTCCCGAGTTTAGTGTGTGTGTGTGTGTGTGTGTGTGTGTGTGTGTGTGTGTGTGTGTGTGTGTGTGTGTGTGTGTGTGTGTGATTATTAGCAGCTGAGCTGAGAAATGTTCAGAGGAGCCAGGCTGAGCTTCAATCCAGACACTGCGGGATGATCTCTCTCTCTCTCTCTCTCTCTGTCTCTCTCTCTCTCTCTCTCTCTCTCTCTCTCCCTCCACACACACACACACACACACAAATTTTACAATTAAACCCATACTCAAAAACACCACCTCTCTCTCTCTCTCTCTCTCTCTCTCTCTCTCTCCTCTCTCCTCTCTCTCTCTCTCTCTCTTTCTCTCTCTCTCTCTCGTTTTCACATGTAAATAGAATAAAGAATTACTTTCTAATTTCAATATCAGACATTAGTTTGGATTGCTCTTGATTGTTGGTAGTGGTATCTCAGCGGCGTTGCGCAGAAAGTGATCTACAGCGAATGTCAAAGTACAGCTTCCAACATCAGAAAGAGACCAAACGATTTTCATGGGACATGATTAAGGAGAAACCCTTACTGTCAATCGAACATCAGGAAGACTACGCTCTCTGAGAACTTGTCGGGGACGAAGAGCAGGACATCAGAGGGCTTGAGGAAAATGTGAAGCCATCTGTCCAAAATTTGACCACCGAGTTGGTCCAAGCAACACAGCAATGACCCAAAACATTCCAAAAAAGAAAGAAAGGGAGTTCTGGAGGGGCCAAATCAAAGCTTGGAAGACCCATTGAGATGTTGTGGGGTCATTTGAAATGGTGTGCATGAAAGGACCCCTTCAAATATCTTGTAGTTGAAAGAATATCACATGGAGAAGTGAAGAACATCTTTCCCAGGCAATGTAGGGTGTCCTAACTTTTTTTTCTCAGTATGTCCATCTCTCTCTCTCTCTCTCTCTCTCTCTCTCTCTCTCTCTCAGCGATGACACCAAGAAACCGACAAGGCGACAAATCTGCAGACATATCGCTGTCATTTAAAAACATCCATAAGTGACTTCCTTTGATGACTTTCTCTCCAGAGGGACGTTTGAGTGGTGAGCTGAAAGCATCTGGCGTATTGATTGGTTAGACAGGTGCTGCTGTACTGGAAGCTGAAGAGCGAAGGGTGAGATGTATTGACAGGCTCATGTTAACTAGCCGAAAGCCCACCTCCTCTCACTCTCCACCACTCCAGAAAGGTGCCAAGGTTTACCTCAGCTCATCTCGTCTCATCTCCTCATTGCAGAGAGAGAGAGAGAGAGAGAGAGAGAGAGAGAGAGAGAGTGAGAGAAAAGTCAACTCAACTTCTTAGTCTGGAAACCTCCTGCGATCGCCCACTTTTGCTCTTGTCACGCGCGTTATTTTCACGGGAAAGGTGTGTCAGGTTTCCATATACGCTGGAAGCTCCGCCATTGCGAGGTGTGATCGGGAATCCAGTTAGGTGGTAATTAATGTTCCAGTGCGTTCTTATACCGTAATGTGCAGTGAATTTCTCCATCCAGTCATTTTGCCTCGACTGTGTTGTGAGCAAATGGATTCGGCTCCGACCGAGAGCGTTCTTTTGTTAATTACACAAAGGAGCGCATTAGACACAACAGGCAGCCTGATCTGGAGAAACATCGAAGCCCCAGACCCTCTGTTTCATACTCCGAGAACTGTAGAGTTCTAGTGCCCTGACCATGTTTTGTTTTCAAGGAAGAGGACACTGGCGACCCATGGGACGTTGTGCTTGGGGCTTTAAGTAGGCCTGAGTCGTAGGCTCATGAGAGTGTGTGATAAATATCTCCAACATCACACCACCATTAGCATCTTAGATGACCTCTTTAAACCTAGAAAGCATGGAACTTTTCCTCACGAAAAGGTAGGAACAGTTTGATTCCCTGAACCATTCCCTGTAACTCCTCATATGCTCCCCGGGCACCGTGGATAGGGTGCCCACCGCTCCAGTAGTGTGTTCACTGCTCCCTAGTGTGTGAATTCACGAGCGTGTATGTGTGTATCACTGTGTGGATGGGTTAAATGCGGAGTGTGTGCAGGACAGTGGATGAGGAGCGGGATGATTGAGTAACGTCTTGACACGAAGGAAGGCAGGAATGTCAAATAGGAGCCTCCACTGGTGTATAAAACAGGCATGTTCTCCCACTGTTTGTCGCTGTGAAAGACTCTGGATGGAAGTGTCTCCAGCAAGAATAAACAAAGCTCATAAAAGTGGGGACGGAGGACACACACTACAGGAATGTGAATGAGTTTACGACTGCAGAACTAAAGACATGGCACTTGATATCCAGTGCTTAGAACTCACTGCAGCACATTTAAACCTTTACTGCTACATGTCCCAGCTGTCCTTATTACACTATTGCCAGTGTAGAAACCCCAACTCTGGCTTTCTGGTGTACAATTAGAGACTTTGCAGTGCGGTCTTGAGAGAAAAGGACCACCACCATGGGAATAATGGATGCACAGGTACAGGTGTTTCTAATAAAGTGGCCAATGAGTGGGCCTTTTGGGGTGGGTGTTTCTAATAAAGTGGCCAGTGGTGGACGCACAGGGTGCGGTGGGGCTCTAATAAAGTGGCCGGGAGTGAAGCAGAAGGTGGTGTTTCAATAAAGTGTCCAGTGAGTGGGCCTTTGCAGGGTGGAGTGTTTCTAATAACGTGCTGTCCAGTGGTGGAAGCAGAGCGTGGTGTTTCTAATAAAGTGGCCGTTGAATGGACGCACAGGGTGGGTGTTTCTAATAAAGTGGCCAGTGAGTGGAAGCAGAAGGTGGTGTTTCTAATAAAGTGGCCGGTGAGTGGACGCACAGGGTGGGTGTTTCTAATAACGTGGCCAGTTGAGTGGAAGCAGAAGGTGGTGTTTCTAATAAAGTGGCCAGTGAGTGGAAGCACAAGGTGGATGTTTCTAATAAAGTGGCCAGTGAATGGAAGCAGAAGGTGGATGTTTCTAATAAAGTGGCCAGTGAGTGGAAGCACAGGGTGGGTGTTTCTAATAAAGTGTCAAGTGAGTGGAAGCAAAGGTAGTGTTTCTAATAAAGTGGCCGGTGAAATGCTGGGAAGGCATTACTGTATAGCATTGATGTGTGGCTGCGTATCTTATGTTTTTTTCAGACCCAATACAATTGTATCGCAGTTTAGAAAACCACATTAGAGCTGAAGTCCAGCTGGAGAAGATCCAGATCTCAACGTGGCTTTGCCCTTTAAAGCAGATCAGGATTAAGCTGCAAGTCAACCTTTGGTTTTAACCCTGAATAGCCCCAATAATCCAGAAGTGTGGTAAGATCAAACACGGCCGCAGCAGGACAATCGGTGGTGGTCAGAAAGTGTGTGGGTTTATTAACCGCGCGTGTGTTTATCCTCAGGCAGGAGTATCGATGTATTGAGTATTGATAATGAAACTATACGATCTAGATAGTGATAATATCGGAAAACCAATCAGTTTCCACAAATGTGTGCTTGGTTTTGGTCTCTGACTTCAGGGGGATGCAGGTTTGACACAATCCCCAGGCTTTTTATTAATAGCAGCAGGTTAGTGATGAAATAAAACAGGAGCACTGGCGTCCATATGGTGCCGATCAGCCTGAGCACCTGTAATAAGCCTCGCTGCTTTGTACCTCCCTCAGGTTCTACGGTATCAGATGTCAAATTCAGTTCGCCAGCGTTTGCCAGCACGGCTCTAACCTGCTGCCCAAGGCCGGCCGGGTTCGGGAGGCGAGCTGGGCGTAAGAATGCCCGCTTGCCCTCTTCATCTTTGGCGCATGCGATTGTTCTCCTTTCACTCTAGTGTAATGTTTCTTATCGTCGCCCCGCATACGAAACGTTTCCATTGTGGCGGTGTTGTTTGGGGTCCAGCAGACCAATGCCGTGCAGCTCAAGCTCGGTACTTATTGTTGTATCTGCAGTGGGCGGATCCAGGAGCCAATCGACTGGAAACGGCCGTGCGGAAAATAAATGGAAGTGGGAAGGACACGGAGAGGATGTGTCCTTGTGTAGTTTAGTGCTTGACAACCACCCTCCGATGGTAGAGGAAGGTTGGAGGCCTCAGCCAGGCCCCACCACTTTTGCGTCTTTACAGAAAGTCCAAAGCAACGCGGGTCGGGTGCCTCTGCGATGCGTGTCGCCATTGTTGTTGCGGATGTGCAAATACAGCATGGTCCAATGTAGAGAAGTACTGCCAATAGAATAGGACTCTCTGAAGCAGATCAACATGAACCTATTGACCCCATGTCAAATAGAAAGCGTGGACTAGAGGTACTGAAGCCCCAGTAGTCAGCTGTGGGGCAGTGGAACCATGTTCTCTGGAACGATGGAGCTCCAGCCAATACTTTTGGGATGAGTTGGCGATGGGGTTGGTTGCTTCACGTCCATGTTAGAGAATCTTCCCTGCAGTAGGGGCGGTTGCTCAACAAAATGAATGAGCTGGTGTCCCAATACTTTTGTCCATACTGTGTACCCATACACTGCCAAGACAAGAGTCGGGTTCAGCGTCTGCTGCCCTCTGGCCAGCTGTGAGACACCTTTAAACACAGCGTAAGACACACTGAGTCACGGAGACCAGAATAGAGGCCGAACGGGATAACAGGGGATACCTACAGTTCAGCTTCAGGGTAACTCTGACCATAACGCACACACACACACACACACACACACACACACACACACACACACACACACACACAGCAGACGTGATGCTATCAGCTGGTGATTCAGGTGCAGCTGTACAATCGGGGGTGTAATGAAAGACCCTCAGTGATGACTCCGATGCTTTGCTGACTACAGGGATGATGTCATAACAGCACCTTGTGACAGGCAGAGATAGAAAAGCAAACCTCAAGCATTTCTCCCTCTCTGTTCCTTCTCTCTTTTTTCCTTATCGTACGACAGACGCTCACCCCTAGTAGTGATACGATGGACGCTAAGAGCTCAGCGATGTGTATAAATGTACATATATATCTATATATATGACCTGGATACATATTTGTATTAGTGTTTATGGAGTTTTTAGTTAAAAAATGCAATTTACGTTCATATTCATTCATAGAATCACTTTTAGTCCTCGGTCCTGCAGCTGAGACTCACTGAACAGTACTGTATATATAACTTTATCACAGTTATGCACTATCCACTATGAATTATTTAGTGTCTATTATAGGTTATTCAGTATCTGCATAAGTATATATAACATATATTGAAAGTTATACAGTAAACATTCCATCGTTTTACAACAGAACCTGATCCTGGCAATGACTTTTTAAAGTTAAGTACTCCAAACATATTGATACCGTCTGTAACACTCCGGTCAGTCAGCGAGGGCCTCTCTGGTGTCCGTGAGACATCGCAACGAGGCGTCGAAACACATCTGCTTTCAGTCAGACCGTGACCATTTCCCCCCGTTCCAGAGCAACTCCTTGGCTCACAGAGACGTTCTCGACTCAGCAGACTCACCGCCACCACCAACCCACCCACCCCAAACGTCCTGGATAGCAATGAGGAACACACACTTCTGCCCATTTATGGACACGAAGATCTTCCCTCTTCCTGCAGAGTTCCGGATTCAGGAGAGTGACACACGCCTGGTTCAGAGTGCGTGGGGTGGGTTCAGTCGTGAAATGGGTTTCACATAGAGGATAACACGCACCCAGCGGGGGGGGGGCAGCAGACGCCCCCACACAAACATGCTTATCCACTTGAAATAGGTCTCATTTATTTTATGCACATCACTGCTGTCCGATGCAAGAACAAGTATCTCCATTTTTAGCTTTCTCCATGGTTCCAACCCTGTATTGATTAACTGCATTAATTAAATTATGGTTGAACAGGCCAACAGAAATGCTCTAAAATTAATTACTATTATTTTTAATGAACTACCATTTCAGTTTAATAACTTTTTTGTCTTCTCCTGTAAAGTTGCTATTTTTGGAGATGTTGGACAAACATATTCTGTATCTGCATCCAGACATTATCTATAAAACTGCCTCATTTATATCATATTAGAGCAGAATTCTGCCCGTGGAAGTGGAATGTGTGTCTGCTTTAAGCCTTCGGTTTGACCAAAAGTGGTCATCCAAACACACTCTTCACTTCATGCATCACCCGTGTCTCTGGTCATCCTCCCACAGAGTTCAGTTCAGCTGTTTGTTTATCCTGTCCTGCTCACATTTTTATAAAGTGGAGCAGAGCTGCTCTGAAAAGCGGCTCCACAAACAGCAGTAAAACTGCATGATAAACGACCGACGTCTGTAGCTCCTGCAAACCACTCCCGAAATTTCACACAGTTTTAACATACTTTTCCTTTTAGCAGGACCATATCACTGCTTTAGATCTTCATCTTAACTACACTGAGAGATGGAGGTGATATGACTACACGCAAACGCGGAAGAAATGCCGTCATTTCTAAAATGGAATTACAGAAAAAGTTAGGAAACGTCCACCTTTATTACTACTTAAAATGTCTCAGATTAGAAATAAGTGCAGCACATCAGCTACAAATGATTCGACCGTTGTTAGAGAGGTCTTTGGAAAAGTCTGTCTTAAATCTCAGACACCAGTTTGGTTTGCTCTTGATTGTTGAACTGAGTGGCATCACCATGGTGAGATCCAAGCAGCAGAAAGTGGAGAACATTTAAAACAGCGGCCAACATGGCCAGGTCAGGCCGTCCTAGCAAGGTCAGCCCAAGAGCAGAACCATAAGCTTTGTAAAGAAGTCTCCAACAATCCTAAAATGTCATCACAGGAGCTACAGGTGCCTCAGAGTGAAGTTCCCTCCTGCTTCAAACGTTCCACCATCATCCCAGTTCCCAAGAAACCCAGAACAGACCCATCCCTCTCATATCTGTGGTCATGAGGTCCTGTGAATGACTACTGTTGACCCACCTGACAGATGTTACAAGACACCTTCTTGACCTCCTGCAGTTTGCCTACCAGGCAAACAGGTTAGGGGATGATGCAGAACATGGGAATGCACTTCATCCTGCAGTACCTTGACTTCCCAAGGATCCTATTTGGGGATTTCGGCTCAGCATTCAACGCCATCATCCCAGAAATCCTCTCCTCCAGACTCTCCCAACTCACCGTATCCCCTGCCATCTGCCAGTGGATTACCAGCTTTCCGACAGTCAGGAAACAACAGGTGTGCCTGGGGGAAGTTATTGCTGATTTGCGGAACATCAGCACTGGTGCTCCTCAAGGATGTGTGCCCTCCCCACTGCTGGTTTCGCTCTAAACCCATCTGTTAAACTGCTGAAGTCTGCAGATGACACAACGGTCATTGGACTCAGGGTGGCAAGGAGTCTGCATATCAGCAGGAGGTTGAGCGCCTGGTGCTCTGGTGCAGTCAGAACAACTTCAAGCTGAACACACGCAAGGCCGTGGAGATGACTTCATCTCAACACACTTCAGCACAGCTACCACTCACAATATTCAACAACCCTGTATCAGCTGTTGAGTCCTTTTAGTTACTGGGAACCAGTGATGGACTGGCCAAGTGAGAGCTGGTCAACAAAGTGAAATGTATTGAAATGGATGCAACAATACGAGGACCTGTCTAGGTTGGGAGACCAACATCAACTCCATCCTCAAAAAGGCCCAGCAGAGGATGTACCTCCTATGGTAATTGAGGAATCCTGCTCTACAACAGGAGCTACCCTGCAGTTAAAGAATCGGTACTGTGAATTTATCAAGGTCTGGTTCAGAACTGCCCACTGTCCTGGGCTTGCAGTCTTTAAGAACCAAGGGAAAGGCATGGACAAATAATTGCAGACCTCTCCCACCCTGGACATGACCTCTTTCAGCTGTTCCCCTCCAGCAGAACCCTGTAAATGAAGACTGCCAGACACAGAAGTTATGCAAGGAGGAAAAACTTCCATCCTGGAATCTGGTGGGCATCCATATGGCCCAGCATGAAACCTTTCCGTTTCCCAGATGGGGTACGCAAAGAGGCCCCATATGGACATAAGGATACCAGAGAACACCTAGACGAAGGACTTCAGGATTAAAGAACACTGGATATTTTAACATGTCCAAAAATAGGTTTATCTCCACACAAATGTACTGCTAAGATCTCTCCAGTAACCGTAGGCTTTTCCTAAACATCTGGATTCCTTCAGGGTTTGAATGTTTGAAATTTCAGTAGCTACATTTAAACAAGAGCATCCAAAACATCTCAGCCTGAGCTCCTGCACTCATTTGGTACAAACTGCTCTTCTAGTCACTGTTGGTTGTTTATATCTAAATCTTTTAAAACCAAAAAGTAAAATAAACAGTGGGGCCACTTCTAAGCATCCAAAGCTCTCTGACCAACACTGGTCACCACCAGAATGACCTGAACGATGTAAATGTGTTTGGAAATTGCAGACACACAGGGAGGGACTTATATCCAGACTGGATACGAAAAAGGAGCTTATGAATATACCCAATAAAATATGCACCAATCAACCATAACATTTAAACATCTGGCAGCTGAAGTGAATAACGCAGTCCGAAAAGAACTAAATTGTGAAGTTCTAGACGACAGGGACAGAACATCTCCAAAACATCATGCAGGTCTTGTGGGCTGTTTCTAGTATGCAGAGGTCAGTACCTACCAAAAGTGGAACAAGGCAGGACAACCACTATCAACATGGTCATGGGTTCCCAAGGCTCACTGATGATCAATGGAGGTGCCACCTCACAACTCACAGAACCTGAAGGACCTGCTGTAACATTCATTTGGGTACCAGCAAGTCAAAATCCGACCCAGGATCTGACTGCAAACATTTATAAAATAATAACGGCCCTTGTTCCACCTTGAGCTCAGTTTACGTATAATGTCTTGGCAGGCTGAGCTGCAGCAGAACCATCCAGGCAGTTGGAACACAACAGGACACCTTCAGAGGTCTTGTGCGGTCCATGTCTCAAAGGGTCAGAGCTGTTTTGGTGGCAAAAGGGTACAACCACAATATTAGGCAGGGTTACACTGTCCATACATTTTATTTTTAAAGCATTTCATATGGTGGGGTGTTTTTAACAGAGGTGTGTAGATCTTTTAAAACAGACGGCAACTCTTAAAAATGTTTATTGTCCTAAATAAAGCTTATTTACGAAACGTCATGTGTAAAAGGGGCAGCCCTATTGTTGATGTTCTATGAAAAAACAAGCAAAAACGAATCATTTTCATTAAATTAAGAAAATAAACAGAATATGACACATTTAAGACAATTTCTATTATTTCTAATTTAACATATTGGAAAAACACGCAGAATTAAAATGTGTCAATCATAATAAGAGCTGTTTTTTGCTGTTGTTTATTTTCAGTTTCAGTTAGTTTTCACTGACAAAAAAATGCTTAAACCATGTATTTTTAACCAAAAAAATTACTTTTCTGTCTCGTACCCCCTGATTATCTCATCCTTCAACAAAAAGAGCCAATCAGCTTTCGGGTTTCCCCCACAATAAGGACTAAAGTCCCACCTTTATATAGCCAACATGCTGGTTGTGCCATGAACAACACATAGATCACATTTTCTTTGTGTGTTGAGCTACTTTTTTACGTATTACGTTTTTCGGTTACATTTTTTAGCGTGTTTGCGTATGAACTGTATAAATGTATAAACCATAAATTGTATAAACCACTATAAATTCATAAGGATCTGTTTTTTTTCCTCCTATTCGATCAAATCCATGCTTGCCTTTTCTCATTGTAAATGATGACGATTATAAAATGATGTTTATCATGTGGGGATGGGCCCTGCTCTCACTGGCTCATTGGGTTCTGATCCTACACTCGTCCTGGTAGAGCACTAGAACTCGCTGCCTCTTTCAAAAGTATACCTTTTCAGTTTTCATCTGTAAAGTCAGCAACAAGTAAATCACTCCACACATGATGATTTTGGTGGAATTGTGTTCGTATTGCACCACTACACCGAGAGGAAATCAGTTCAAACTCTATAGTACCTGTCCATGTAGTGCACTACGTAGGGAGTAGTGTGTAATTCGGGATTAAACCTTTGTTTCATCCTTTGTCGTGGTGTATTGATGTCTCTTTAATGTGCTCATGCAAACGCTTTCATCTGTGTGAAGCATAGGGCCCTAAACATGTGCAGCAGTGAATCATCTACACATAGATCATCAGTACATTTCAGATCCTCTCATTTATTGCATTAACAATCGTTACTCACTGCTGCCCCCTATAGTAGCTGTTACAGTCTAGCTACAGGTTTTCGCGTTCTCGTTAGTACACCGATGCTTCACTGAACGCATTTGTGTTTTCTTTGTATTATTCATAAATTCTTTTTATTCAAAACTGTCTTTTACAAGACAAAAGAAGCTTCTTTTCAACGCTGGTATGTTTTTCAACGTCTTAATCCCATCAGAGTGACCTTTGCACCCTCCTGTCTGATCAGCCGCACCTGTTCCGGACAGCATAGCCTGAAGTGGAATCATCTGCTAGACCAAATTACTGACAACACTCACGAGGGACGTCCAACTCTGTAACATAAGACACAAAGGGAGAGAGGGAGGGAGAGAGAGAGAGAGAGAGAG
>CM067509.1:33408669-33428669 GCA_034509495.1 Acestrorhynchus altus | reverse complement strand
AGATTGTAGTTAAAAGTGTCCAAACCTTTTCACACGACTGTATAAAAGCATGTAAGGCAGAGTGTAAATAAAAGAACCACAGCTTGGGTCACTTCTAAACAACCAGGGTATCTTCAGTGGAGTCTGGTTTTGGTCTAGGATCTAGATAGGGCTTCAAAAAGTCAAAAATAAGACGTCCACCATAATTTAGAGGGGGTCTTTGTCAGGGAGCCCAAGCCAATGCATGTTGACCAGGCTTCCTTAGGCATTTGTCCAGAACCATGATGGACTAAAGGTCTTAATTCCTAAAAGATATTTACTTCACGAATTTCTGTTTTGACCGAAGTGATGCTGAGGACATTGGAGGACATGAGGGTTTACAGGTCCTGCTTAAAGCTGACAGGTTAAAGCAGGCTGCTCTCCCAGCAGCAGCTGTGCTCTGTGGAAGCATCTCGTGTTGGGGGTGTGACGGCTAAACTGCCATTACAATAGCGTCCCAGAGGAGACACTTAGCAAGCCATCTGAGCTTCATCATTAAGACAAAGCCTCTGCCATTTGGGACGCCAAGCCCAGGTGGCATGTGGTGACAGCGCCATCTGTAGGCCGTGGTGGACATATCTATTGGAGTGGGAATGGAGTGACAATACTTAAGACCAGTTTTCCAGTGCTGGTCCTGGAGGAAGTGGATCCTGCACATTTTGGAATTGTGATCACAAACCGAAATCACACATTCTAAAGATGGCATTCATCTGTGTCTACATTGCTGACATAGATGTGCAAATGCACACGCAGCTTGGAGCAGGTGAAGATGAACCTATTGGCACCATGTCTAGTGCCAGGCATGGGCTAGAGGGGTATAAAGCCCCCCAGCATTGAGCCTGGCAATACCATTTTCATGAAGGGGTGTATTTGGTACTTGGTGGAACATCTGGGGTCTGTATGTGGAGCACAACCAGGATTTCTTTTCCCTGATAGGTTCTATGTTGGTCCCGTAGGTACAGATGCCCACCACAGACAGTAATGAAACCAGGAGGGGTTAAACATGGGCCCCATCTGATTTGTACACTGCACATGGAATAAATGGGTCCCATGTGACTTTGGGAATAATTGGGAAGCCCAACTGCATTCCAGTAACAATACATGAACATTCTGACCTCCACAAGCCTTTCTTTTTCCATTGCTGTGAGGATTTGGTAGCATTCATCATTAAGAGTGTAAGTGATATCAAGATATTGGAGGATCACCACCCCACCTCATCCCCAACTCCCCAACTCATCCCAAAAGTACTGGATGGAGCTCCATCATTCCAGCGAACACAGTTTCACAGCTCCACAGCTCAATGCTGGAGGTTGTTATACCCCTGTAGTCAAGTCATGCCAGTAGGTTCATGTTTATTGACAATATTCTATTGGCAGTACTTCAGTACAGGGACTCGACATGCTGTGTGTGCATTTGCACATCTGTGCCCGCAATGGGTCTTACTTAAAGTATATGAATGCATTCATTAGAAGGGGTGTCCACAAATATGTGGACATTTCATCACTATTACCAGACAATGGATGTTATTCTTGACCTCACAATCGATGGGTGGTCATAATGTTTTGGCTTCTTTGTGCATATACACAGTGCATTGTGGGCCTTATAATACATATTCAGACTCAGCAATCAGCTGACCCTCTCAATAGCCGTATTGTGTGGAAATAACCAGTGGCATTGGTCTTAAATGTCATGTGATCTGTTGTCGTTCCCGGTTATGTGGCATAATGTCTTGGAAAACATCTAGGAATCCATCAGGGCTGTTTATAGGCGGCGGGAGGGGGCTTTATTTATGGAACGGGAAATTCCATGTTTTATGGGTCAGTAAAAGATCCCCTACAAATGACTGCTCTGCTTTGATTGATGCACTCAAACAGTGGTCATGATCTGTTTTCCACATAACAAATAACCTACAACCTATCAGTGGAGTTCTAGACTCATAATGGTAAAGTGACCAGTACTATAGAAGAACCGCTTTAGATCCACATGTTGAGAAACAATAGAAGAGAACAGAGAAATATCGAAGACTATATAAGAAATAACAAAGAATATGTAGAATGATGAAATGTAGAAGAAGAAAGGAAGAAGAAGCAGAAATGTAGAAGATGATTAGGATTATGTTGTAAAAAAGTTCAAAAGGAGAAGAAGATGATGATGAAGAGGATGATGATGAAGTGGATGATGATGATGATGGTGATGATGATGAAGATGATGATGATGAAGAAGAGTATGATGATGATGATGATGATGAAGAGGATGATGATGATGATGATGAAGAGGATGATCATAATGATGAAGAGGATGATGATGATGATGAAGATGATGATGATGATGAAGAAGAGGATGATGATGATGATGATGAAGGGGATGATGATGATGAAGAGGATAATGATGATGATGATGATGATGATCATAATGATGAAGAGGATGATCATAATGATGAAGAGGATGATGATGATGATGATGATGATGATGATGATGATGAAGATGATGATGATGAAGATGATGATGAAGATGATGATGAAGATGATGATGATGATGAAGATGATGATGATGAAGAAGAGGATGATGATGATGATGATGAAGATGATGATGATGATGATGAAGAGGATGATGATGATGATGATCATGATGATGATGATCATGAAGATGATGAAGAAGAGGATGATGATGATGATGATGATGATGATGATGATGATGATTATGAAGAAGATCTTCAGCTTACAGAGGAATCCCTCACATGTGATCTAAACTCCATCAGGAAGGTTCCGGCAGCTGAATGGCCGCTGTGTTGTTGGCGGCTGAAAGGAAACCACTGGTGCTTCATAAACAAAGGCTGAGGCTGAGACTCTATTGTCCCGCAGGGATCAGGGTGCTTAGCGGGACACACACACACACACACACACACACACACACACACACACAGACACACACACACACACACACTAATCCACGGCTCACTTCATCTCAATTAAGCTATAGTGCTCACCACTTGTAATAGCCTTAACAGCAGAGGGAAAAGATCTGCTCTGCTTTATCCCACAGGGGGGCGCGCACACACACACACACACACACACACACGCACACACACACACACACACACACACACACACACACGCACGCACACACACACACACACACTTGAAGTGCTCATTCCCCACCAAGCCGCATTCCCCCTTTTGTCCCGCCTGTTGGAGGCCCAATAATGCCGGACAGAAGGAAGGTTAACGGGTAAAAGCACTCAGACGAGCTGGTAATGACAGCTTAATAGAGTCAGGTTAAGGGTTCTCACCCTGCACATCACTAATTACAGCCGCAGAACCAACGGAACCAAGGCACAACACACTCCCATGTACACTCCTGTCACTTTGACTTAAATCAGATACAATTATCTCACCGCAAACAACAACCTCTGAAGAAGAGACCAGATTAGACATCGTAGAAAGAAAGAAAGAAAGAAAGAAAGAAAGAAAGAAAGAAAGAAAGAAAGAAAGAAAGAAAGAAAGAAAGAAAGAAAGAAGTGAGACAAAGAGTGAGGTGGAAAAGTCTTGTGAGATGCCAGGAAGAGTGGTGAGAACAATTAGAAGAATGTAAGAGTGGAATAAAGAGTGATAAAAAGAAGAGAAAAATCAGAACAAGAGTGGGAGGGAGGGAAAGCAGGGTGGGGTTTCTAATAAAGTGGCCAGTGAGTGGAAGCACAAAGTGGGGTTTCTGATAAAGTGGCCAGTGATGAAGCAGAAGGTGGGGTTTCTAATAAAGTGGCCAGTGATGAAGCAGAAGGTGGGGTTTCTAATAAAGTGGCCAGTGATGAAGTAGAAGGTGGGTGTTTTGTAATAAAGTGGCCAGTGGTTGCAGGTTTCTGATGCTCCTTTTTTCCTCAGTAAACACTCAGCTCGGTGTAACATATGTGCACGAAAACAAGCGATAAAGCTGGGAAATGACAGACTCTCACATCTCCAGCGTCCAGGTTGGCAGAACGTGGCCGATGCCGCCTGGCTGAGGGTGGTGGCTCTGCAGAAAGCTCTGCTCATCAGAGACGGGAGCTGAAGGATGATCATGACTGAGCTGTCAGTCGGGCCTCTGAGATACAAAGCAGCATTCCATCCCAAAGTGGAACCCTGCGAGATCCAGATGGTTTGTGAAGCGGACGGCAGCTGGAATAGAGGCTGCGTGGACTGCAGATTAAAGGAGGATGAAGAGTTTTACATCGTGTGGACAAAAGTATTGGGACACCTGCTCATTCTTCTGAAATCAAGGGCATTTGAAAGAGCTGATCCTGCTTTCAATGGACCAACTGTCTCTACTATCCAGGGAAGGGTCTATACTAGATTTTGGAGGAGCATTGCTGTGAGGATTTGATTGCATTCAGTGACCAGAGCATTTCTGAGGTCAGGATGTTGGATGACCACCATCCTACCTCATCCCCGAGCACAGCTCAGTGTTGGGGGCCTTATACCCCTCTAGCCCGTGCCTGGCATTAGGTATGGTGACCGTACCCTGACAGCAAGATAGTGGTCCACAGTCAGCATGCTGGTGGCGAAGCTGGTGGCCCACCGGGGTCTTGCATTTAAAACTCCGGGTGGTGCAAGGGTGGAGCAGCGGTGGCAAACAGCAGGTCGCCGACCTCAGCCAGACAGCGGCCTGAAAGTGTAAAACCTCACTATGTGGGTAGGTTCATACTTCTCTACAGGAACGAGATAAGCAGTGTGTGCATTTGCACATCTGTGTCAGCAATGGGTGCCACTTAAAGCAGTTGAACGCCCCCCAAACATTTGGACATACATGTACATGTGCTTTGGTGCTTTAAATGAACCTCCTGCCTCGTTTAGTCTTCTTACTGTAATATCTCACAGACATTGACTTTAATTATGATCATAAAGAGCAAACGGTTTCCATGGAAATGTAATGCTTTGTCTCCCTCATGTGGTGATGCATGCAAACTAATCCGGCTCCCAGTGATCAAAACACTTCAGCTATAATTACAGACAGTGACTCCCTGCATACCTCAGCTACATCACACATTTACAAAGCTGGTGTGTAGGTGTTTCTAATAAAGTGGCCAGTGATAAAGCAGAAGGTGGGGTTTCTAATAAAGTGGCCAGTGATAAAGCACAGGGTGGGTGTTTCTAATAAAGTGGCCAGTGAGTGGAAGCAGAAGGTGAGGTTTCTAATAAAGTGGCCAGTGATGAAGCAGAAGGTGGGGTTTCTAATAAAGTGGCCAGTGTCTGAGTTATGTAGTTGTCATTCTGATGATATATAATATTAAATATTGTAGTGTATATATATATATATATATATATATATATATATATATATATAAAACATTGTAAACAAAAGCACAGTGGTTCTGCAGGTAGTGCGTGTCACACAGCTCCAGGGGTTGTGGGTTCAAGTCCCACTCAGGTCAGTGTCTGTGAGGGGGTTTGTGTTCTCTGCATGTCCATGCGCTTTTCCTCCCTCCTCCCCAAAATAAACGTGGTATAAATATGGTAATTACATTGTGGGACGACACGTGTCCATATGTTAGGTGTGATCAGTGAGCAGTGGTCGGATTACAGGAATAAATGAATTCCATTTTTAATGTGTTCAGTGTTCAATCAGGCAGCTCAGACTGAAGTACTCACACTGTATTAGAACAACATTTTACGGGGTTTAGTACAAACGAATGTGGAACATATCACCACGTAAGTAACCCGTTTTACATCACGGAAATTTATATCCCAGCATGTGGAGGGGTCCACTTTATTCTCCTCCTTTCACTCTGATCTTCAGTGATCAGGACCTCCCAGGACCACCACAGAGCAGCTATGATGTGGGTGGTGGGTCATTCTCAGCACTGCAGTCACACTGACATGGTGGTGGTGTGTTAGTGTGTGTTGTGCTGGTACGAGTGGATCAGACACAGCAGTGCTGCTGGAGTGTTTAAACCCCTCAGTGTCACTGCTGGACCGAGAACAGTCCACCAACCAGAAACGTCCAGCCGACAGCGTCCTGCGGGCAGCGTCCTGTGAGCACTGACGAAGGACTAGAGGACGACCAACACAAACTGTGCAGAAACAGACGAGCTTCTGTCTCTGACTTTACATCTACAAGGTGGAGACACTCGGTAGGAGTGTCTGATAGAGTGGACAGTGAGTGGACACAGTGTTTAAACACTCCAGCAGCTCTGCTGTGTCTGATCCACTCGTACCAGCGTAACACACACTGACACACCACCACCGTGTCAGTGTGACGGCAGTGCTGAGAATGACCCATCATATAGATGGACTAGTGTGTATTTATAGAACTACAACGTTCTCCTGTATGGTTGGTCGGTGTAGAACCCACATTTAGCCACACCGTCATTTTCTACGTCTCGTTTGTGAGCTCCATTTGCCCCATAAAGAGGCAAACCCTGACCACCCCTTAAAAGATTAACAGACATGGGAGTGAATCCAGCAGCTCCTGTCCTCTGCACAACGGAGGGCACCATTAAAGTGTGAGCCACCAGGGGGCTGTAGATCTCACTCTGCGTTCAGCTCTCCTGCAGGGCGTAAATGTGACGACACACACCCTGCCGGTCAGCATTAATCTCAATCCCTGCACACACACCACAAAGAGAGGGGGAGTACGAGAGAGGGGTGTGTGTGTGTGAAAAGAAGAGTGATGGAGAGTGACAGAGGGATAGGGGGAGACAGGTAGAGAAAGAAAGAGTAATAAAGTGACCGATACAGTGATAGAGTGATAGAATGGATGGAGAGAGAGAGGCGCAGAGTGAGTGATAGGAAGAGAATGAGTGATGGAGGAAGAGTCAGTCACACACACACTTCACTAACACGGGGCTTCTCAACCTGCGGTCCAGAGACCACCAGTGGACCATGAAACACTCTCTAGTGGTCCACAGGCCCATCTTCAGGAGAAGGTAGAAGGGGGTAGTGGTGGGCTGGTAGTGCCACTCGAAACGATAAAATACGTTTTCTTGAGGGCCGTTATGCTTCTAATTATGAGCCATAAGTTGGAAAGGGTTGAGAACCCCCATATGTGCTCATAGCCAGAGAAACTGGGACCCTCTGCAACCCCCAGTAGACCACCATCACTGCAGAAATCCAGAGGACAGAGGGTGAAGACGCTGAACTACTGTGTAGGTTCCCTTCATGGATAGACTCCGCGAAACCTCTGAAGACCTCCAGCACTTTGTGGTTCAGAAGCTCTTCAGAAGCTCCCCATGTGAACCATCAGACCATCAGCTTTCTGGCCAGAAGCCCACTTCTCAAACCTTTAGGCCACGCCTGCCCACACAGTACACACCCATACAGACGTGAACCAAACACGACGCTCCATGGAAACGTACATCCGACGTTCATTTGAAACGTCCTGGGAGATGGAGGTGACGAAACACACCACGGAAGAAATGTCCAAGTGAGCCTACTTTGACAGATCACCACTGGTTGCATTGCACTGGTCATACTGGTGTCTCTGGCATTTCAACAATGGGAAGGTAGGGTTTAAAATAACGCACCCAAATAAACGGGTCGGAATCTGCATGCAGTTGTCCGATTACTGGTGTGGACAGTGGGTCTTGCCACAAGAGGGGGTAGGAGGGCTTCCCCCACTGCCCTTTTAAAAGGGTCCCAGAGGCTACTTTTGGGTAGTGTACCTTTTGACTTAACGAGGGAGACATTTCCAAAAACTGGTATGAGTCTAAATTTGGTCTCGTTCCTGGGAGAACCTGCCACGACGCTCTGACCTCGCCATGTTGGCGGTTGTTCCGCCCAGTGGACACCTTCTTTCCGAAGGTCTCGAAGCGCTCTTGGCATCTCGCCAGCGTGATCCTACTGACTTCAACAATCCGGAGCCAACCAAACTAATGTCTGAGGTTTAAATAAGACGGTCTCTCTTGACGATGGTTTTAGAAATGAGGTGTAAAAGACTGTTCTTCGGTTTTATTTCGATCCCCTCCATCTCTCGTTCGTGTCCTCATACCGTCTCTCACACACTCTCCCTTACACACACTCCCGATCCCAGTGGACAGGTTACTGTTTTGTTTTTATTGTGTTTGAGGGGATGTTACATCGGTGGCTCGTTTCAGTCGAGCTACAAAACGTTCAATGATCTCTTCATTACAAAGTGACAAAAAGAGGGACAGATTCACAACATCATCATTATCATGTAGCACACGACGGGCTCTGGGGCGCATAGAAATTACATCATTTCTAATATTCTACAGCTAGATGCTTTTTTTTTTTTTTGTCTTTTTTTTTTTTTTTTACACTTTTTTTTGTTTCGTTTCCCACTTCATACAGATAATGGATCAGGCTAAAATGTACCATAATATTTGGTTGACCTTTAGGAACAGTTTCCTCATTACATCACAAAATACATCGTTTTTTTCCGTTTTTATTGATTTTTTTTAATATCCCAAAGAAGCGAGACTTGCAAGGAGGCATTTAAACAGAACTAAATCTACAGCTACAAAAAAAACACCGGTAGCGCTCAGCTTAGCGGGGTTCTCCTCGGTGTTCCCCCGAAGTCCGCTCTGGGTGAACTCAACAGGGCAGGATCAGAAGGATGCACACACACCTGTCCGTATCGTAAAGGCTATAAAGATCGGCTGCACGTTTGTAAAGTTGTTGTTGCCTCTCCTGGACCTGGTCACACTTGCAGGAGTTGGTGGGGGGTGATTCTGTGGGGGTCTGGAAGGTTCGGTGGGGGTGTTTTAGAGGAAGGAGGTGTGGAGTGGTGGGCGCGGGGTCCGGTGTCTATGTGGCGTATCTCTTGGTCCACTGTCGGGCTATCCTGTCATGTTCCGCTCTGTTGGTCAAATACTGAGTGGCTATACTCCCAACCAGAGGATCCGCTGAGAGAGAGAGAGAGAGAGAGAGAGAGAGAGAGAGAGAGAGAGAGAGAAAGAGATTGAGAGAGAGAGAGAGAGAGAGAGAGAGGAATAAATATGCAATAATATGAAATATATGTAATCCATATTTCTGATTCCTGACACAGCTGAACAAACTACACTGTTATTACCGTCAGACTGTAAAACTACACACTGCAGATTCATACTGGATTACAATCACACAACTACTACTGTAAAACTACACACTGTAGATTCATACTGGATTACAATCACACAATTATTACCATCAGACTGTAAAACTACACACTGCAGCTTCATACTGGAATAGAACCCCCCCTCCCCCCACAAATGATCACTGTTAAACCATAAAGCTACACCCTGCAAATTCATACTGCATTAAGGGTTACATAACGGTTGGCTAAAAACCTACACCCTTACAACGTGAGCACAGGGTATGAAACTACACCAATATAGGTCATTGGGTCTTAAAATGATACGAGCTGTCCAGGTGAAATGAATGCAGCTCCAGCACGGATTCAGAACTTCTGACAGCTGCGCTTCATCAGTGGCGTCGGGACTCAGCTGAAGCAGGTCCGGGTGGAATAAGCTCTGCTGCAGTCGTGAGGGATGACGTGGAGCTGAGAGTGACTGCAGCTCAGACAGCTTCTGAACCCTCAGAGCTGACTCAGCTCATCACACACACACACACACACACACACACACACACACACACACACACACACACACACACACACACACACACACACACACACACACACGCCTTAATGGAGGCTCTGAAACTGGAGCCTGGAGGTCTCTGCCATGTGAAGAATCTGTATCGCTGCTTTTAGTTAGGCCCGGCATGCACTAAAGGACTTTCCGAACCCTGCCAATCCACAGCGCTGCATATTTAACGACTTATTTTCCATCCTCCGAGTGCACACGCTCCAATTTTCACACACTACACCATCACACATGACACACTGCGGCATTCCTTCAAAGCCTTTGGTCACCGAAGCCACAACACTCTTAAAAATAAACGTTCTACGAGGGTTTCTTTGACTGATGCCATAAAAAGAACACTTCAGGTTCTTTAAAATTGATATAACAGCCGTAACATTACGGCCATCCTTGTTTCTACACTCACTGTCCTACAGGAGCTCTTTGTAGATCTATCATCACAGACTGTAGTCCATCTGTTTCTCCTCCTTTCACCCTGATCTTCAGTGATCAGGACCCCACAGGAACACCACAGAGCAGCTATGATGTGGGTGGTGGGTCATTCTCAGCACTGCAGTCACACTGACGTGGTGGTGGTGTGTTATTGTGTGTTGCTGGTACGAGTGGATCAGACGCAGCAGTGCTGCTGGAGTGTTTAAACCCCTCAGTGTCACTGCTGGACCGAGAACAGTCCACCGACCAGAGACGTCCAGCCGACAGCGTCCTGCGGGCAGCGTCCTGTGAGCACTGATGAAGGACTAGAGGACGACCAGCACAAACTGTGCAGAAACAGATGAGCTTCTGTCTCTGACTTTACATCTACAAGGTGGAGACACTCGGTAGGAGTGTCTGATAGAGTGGACGGTGAGTGGACACAGTGTTTAAACTAGATTTCTGAGCTTTGCTGTGAGGATTTGACTGCATTCAGCAATGAGAGCATTACTCAGTTCGGGATGAGTAAACTCCACAGTTGCTCCCAAAAGTACAGGATGGAGCTCCATCATTCCAGAGGACAGTTCCACTGCATCTTCACGTTTAGAACTGCAGACACTGCATATGTGCCCAATAATTAGTGTAAGACATCATCTGATTGGTCAGAACAGCGTCCAATCCGAACGAAACCTACGTCACTGTCTTTAAACCTTCAAAATGTTCCTCTCAGCAGCTGAAACCCTGGTTCTATGGCATCCAACCCTTTGTAGCCCCTTTCTTTTGGACAGTGTTCATTCACAGTCTGGTGGAGAGTGTGTTTGTGTGGCAATATCGCGAGAACAAAAGTGCACAGCTGGCAAATTATAGACCGGATTCCGAGGAAGAACAGTGGACGCTGAGACGATGACCATGATCCAAGAAGCGCTGGAGATAATGAGTGCATTTACACGCACTCAGTAATCCGAACATAATCTGATTTTCGGATTTTTTTTATTATTCTTATGGTCGTAAACATCATCCTCTGATTTCTTGGATCAGATTAAGGCCTAGAAATCTGATGAAGAAATCTGACAGAGACGGCTGTTTCAGTCAGTAATCATATTTCTTCCTGCATCTACAGAACATCCGGAATGTATCCACATTTTATGTTACAGCCTTGTTTAAAAATGGATTCAATTCACTCAAAATTCTACACACAAAACCCCACGGTGACACGAGTCGGATTTCTCCTGCCTTGTTCACACAGTTCTCTGCAACTATTGGCCGGTTACAGAGTATGAATCCGATCATTGTCTGATTCCGGTAAACATGGAGTTTATCATGATCTGATTTCCCAGGTTCATGTAAATGCACTAATCAGATTACTGACAAAATCTGATTCACGTGGTCATGTAAACAACATATGCTAAATTGTTAGATCAGATTAAAGCCTTGAAATCTGATTATTGTCTGACTGTAAATCTGGAGCTTTGTTATTACCTGATTAATCAGATTTCTAGTCTGATTGTCTAGTCTGATTCACACGCTGGGGTGACTGGATAAAAAACAGAAATCAAATTACTGTCTGAATTAAGTAAACCTGCATTTTTGTTACAATCTGAATACCAGAGCGCATGTAATCAGACTGACTGGATTACTGAAAAATCAGATTTTTGGCAGTTATCGTATTATTCATGAGTAAATGTAAACAACATATTTTGATTCCTTAGATTAGGTTAGATTAGATCATATTACATTAGATCAGATTACATTAGATTAGATTAGATCAGATTAGATTAGATCAGATCAGATTAGATTATCTTAGATCAGATCAGATCAGAACAGATCAGATTATATTATTTTAGATCAGATTAGATCAGATCAGATTAGATTATCTTAGATCAGATTAGATTAGATCAGATTACATTAAATTAGATTAGATCAGATCAGATTAAATTAGATTAGATCAGATCAGATTAGATTATGTTAGATCAGATCAGATTAGATCAGATTACATTAAATTAGATTAGATCAGATCAGATTAGATTATCTTAGATCAGATTAGATTAGATCAGATCAGATTAAATGAGATTAGATCAGATTAGATTATTTTAGATCAGATTAGATCAGATCAGATTAGATTATCTTAGATCAGATTAGATTAGATCAGATTACATTAAATTAGATTAGATCAGATCAGATTAAATTAGTTTAGATCAGATCAAATAAGATCAAATCAGTTTACATTACATTAGATCAGATCAGATCACATTAGATCAGATTATATTAGATTAGAAATCCAATAAAGAGAGCTCATTTTTAGTGACATAGATTTCTCAGTGCATGAAAACATCTGTCTGATTTCTCCTGCCTCATTCACGTGCTTCTGTAAGATTATTGTCTGATAAAGTAGAAATCTGATTATTGTCTAACTGAAACTGAAAGTTGCACATTACCTGATTCCACGAGTCCATGTAAACGATTACCGGTAAAATCAGATTTTTGGATGATTTAATTATTGGATTATTAACAAACAAACAAGCAGCAACTATTTCAACGAATATAATCTTTCCCAGAATCGGACAAAAGCTTCTTTATGAGTCCGACGTCCACTGTGTGATCTTCAGTGTGGGAGAAGAGCTCACACCCTTCAGCGAGGGACAGGGCGTGGAAGGGTGCTCCTTGTTCCCCTCCCAGAAACTTGGCTCAGGTCCTTCACTAAGCCTGCCTCAAACACTCTGAATGAACCTGGCAGCAGATCCACAGTGCAGAGCTTCAAACTGGGTGAGTTTCAAACTGGTTTTAAGGTGGCGAGAAGCAGGTCCTGCAGAATGCACGCAGAAAGCATATCCCGACCAAGGTAAACAAACTGGTCAAACTGGTTTTCAAACAGCACTGTGTGTTTCTATTTGAGTTTGAATGTTTAGCTGCTCTACCAGCACGTAATACTGCAGTTCCAGCATGGTCAGGGTGGTCATGCCGGGTAACCAGCTTGGTCATGCACAATGACCACCTTGGTCATGCTGGTTGACCTGCTTGGTCATGCTGTATTTACTGGTTGACCATCTTGGGTCTTATTGTTCAACAACCTCAGTCATGCTGGAAGACCAGCTTGGTAATGCTGGTTTTACTGGTCCACCAACTTGGTCCTACTGGTCAACAACCTCAATAATGCTGGTTGACCAGCTTGGTAATGCTGGTTTTACTGGTCCACCACCTTGGTCCTACTGGTCAACAACCTCAATCGTGCTGGCTGATCAGCTTGGTCATGTCGGTCAACCACATTGGCCATGCTGGTTTTACTGGTTGACAACCTTGGTCTTATTGGTCAACAACCAGTTTGTCAACAACCTTTGAATAAAACAATATGCCACATAACACCACATCAGTGTCACCTACACATTTTAAAAACGGTGGAAGCTCCTACCATAACAAGACACCATTAATCTGCTGCCCGAGTGAGGGTCAGTGAGCTGTATTTAGACCAGTGCCGTGGTCTAAACGATAATGGTAATTACAGTGTGTTTACAGCAACACCATAGTGCTGAACTCACCTGGGTTGCAGTCTGTCAGCAGAGAGCAGATGGACAGAAGGACCTTGGAGATAGTGAGCGCTGGGCTCCAGTTGTCCTTCAGGATGTCCAGACAGATCACCCCCTGACTGTTAATGTTGCAGTGGTAGATCCGCGTGCGGAACGTGACCTGGAGGAGACAACAAGATCAGCAAGCATGAAAATAAGCTTCAGATGCTGTGCCTTCCAGCAGATCGTCTCTGAATTACAGTGTTAAATCGCTTTCGCTCAATACATCTGCACTGCCTGAGCAGGTACCACCAAGTAATGTCTTCATTCTCCACCAAACACCATCATTTTCCATTAAACAGCTCACCGTTCATGAAATACTATCATCACTGTTCATTCATCACCGTCATTCTCCACCACAGACCATCATTCTCCACCAGACACCATAATGTCTACCAAACACCATCGTTCTCCACCAAACACCATCATTCTCTACCAAACACCATCGTTCTCCACCACACACCATTGTTCTCCATCAAACACCATAGTTCTCCACCAAACACCATCGTTCTCTACCAAACACCATCGTTCTCTACCAATCACCATCGTTCTCTACCAATCACCATCGTTTTCTACCAATCACCATCGTTCTCTACCAAACACCATCGTTCTCTACCAAACACCATCGTTCTCCACCACACACCATCGTTCTCCTTCAAACACCATAGTTCTCCACCAATCACCATAGTTCTCCACCAAACACCATCGTTCTCCACCAAACACCATCGTTCTCCACCAAACACCATCGTTCTCCACCACACACCATCGTTCTCCACCACACACCATCGTTCTCCACCACACACCATCATTCTCCACCACACACCATAATTTCTACCAAACACCATCGTTCTCCACCAAACACCATCATTCTCCACCAAACACCATCGTTCTCCACCAAACACCATCATTCTCCACCACACACCATCATTCTGAAACACCATAATTGTCCAGCAAACACCACCATTCTCCACCAAACACCACAATTCTCCACCAAACACCATCATTTGCTGACACAGATGTGCAAATGCACACACAACGTGTCTAGAAAAGCACAGCCAATAGAATAGGACTACTGGAATCTACTGGCACCATGCCTAATGCCAGGCGTGGGCTAGAGCTGTATACTTTTGGGATGAGTTGGGAATGAGGTGAGATGGTGATCTTCCAACATCCTGGTCTCACTAACAAAGTCTTCCCTGGACAGTAGAGACAGTTAGTCCAAACGCATTTGAATGATTCTAGAAGAAGCAGTGAATGAGCAGGTGTCCCAATACTTTTGTCTAATATTGGCCTTGAGAGATGCTATCTACAGTAATACTCCAGGAGAGTTGCTCAGGTATCTCCCTCCCCTGGTGAGGAGAGCTCAGGTAGATCATCTCAACAAAGCCTGTTGAGTCCAGCTTCTCGTTAACGTCCCTCTCAGAGCGACCAAGCCAAACTGAAACACATTGATCTGGTGAAACGGGAGGCTTAACCACAGTCCATTTCCCCCCCAGCGCTGACCCTCATCACACACACTAACAATGTGCTGCTGCATTGTGTGAGCGAAGCTGATGAATCGGGGTGAGGTCAGGGTCACACTACACACTATAAACTCATGGCTGAAAAATACACCAGCTTGTGTTTGTTAAGAGCAGGATCCACACACACACACACACACACACACACACACACACACACACACACACACACACACACACACACAGAAGTAAATGATGTGGAAGTCACATGACATGACCACAAATGTGCCCAAAATAACCACAGACCAGTGGAGGGCACAGTACTGGTATTGTGATAGGTTAGAGAGAGAGCGAGAGAGCGAGAGAGCGAGAGAGCGAGAGAGAGAGAGAGAGAGAATCATGCAACTGCCTGGCCTGAAGGATAGTGGATAACACAGTAACGCAGTCAGTAACACAATGCGTAACACAGTGAGCAACAAAGAGTAACAGCAACACAGTAGTACATGGAGTAACACAGTTACACAGGGAGTGACACAGTGAGTAACACAGAGAATAACATAGTAACACAATGAAACACAAAACTGAGTAACAATAACAAAGTAACAGCATATAACACAATGAGTAACAGTTAGTAACAGTAACACTAAAGCAACACAGTAACACAGTGAGTAACAGGTAGTAAAAATAACACTAAGCGACACAGTAACACAGTGAGTAACAGTTAGTAACAGTAACACTAAGTGACACAGTAACACAGTGAGTAACAGTAACACTAAGTGACAGTAACACAGTGAGTAACAGTAACAGTAACACTAAGTGACACAATAACACAGTGAGTAACAGTAACAGTAACACTAAGCAACACAGTAACACAGTGAGTAACATCACTCAGTCTAGTACAGTGAGGATCAGAACACTGACCCGATCCAATGCAGTGCAATCAAACCCTCACAGCAATGGTTCCACATCTAAAGCTCATAGAAAGTCTTCAATGGACAGTAGTAATACCCTTGATTTCAGAAGAAACAATGAATGAAGTGGCGTCTCAATAGTTTTGTCCATCTAGTAGTTCAGTATATAAAGACACGGTTAACCATCTACTGATGTGTGGATGGGTGTGGGTGGTTTACTGAAGACTCTAATTCTTGTCTTCTCTCTCTCTCTCATCCGTGATCTGGCTCCCACACACAAGTGCGGATTAGCAAACCACAAACCAGTCATCAGAAACTCCACAGAGCTCCACTCAGAGCCAAAGCCCTGCAGGCTGCATTAAAAAGCCCATCTCCTCCATTCTTCTTCTATCCTATCTCCTCTCTGAGGTCCACGCCTGTTGGTGTGGGTTTATTCTCTAAAAACAGCCTTAATTCACTGTAACACACCATTTTAACCTCATTTTACTCCTAAAGTAAAATCATGATGATGCTCCACTGACTCTCTAAATGAATGGCTTCCCTGTGAGAATTCCCATTCTGGGCCGGAATGCTGCTTCTGCACTATGGAACTTTGATGGTTGGAGTCATATCTGTGTAAAGTCCTGTAATAACACTCTACTGCCTCAGACCACATGCTTCTTTCATTTAAGAGGCTGTTTCTGTATCTGGCAGCTTGTCCACAAATGCATGTGTACAGCTGTCCATGAGGGGGCGCTCATAATATGATTTGTATTTATGATGGTTGTGTATGTTGTGAAGAATGAGAGACCAATTCTTAAATCCCCAAAGTGTTACATAACACACGTGACTCATTACAGCACAGTACACACACATACAAACTAGACAATTCACACACTAGGGGGCAGTGTACAGATGTGCCCGGAGAGGTGGGCAGCCTTATCTACAGCGGAGTTAATTGCTTGGTCAAGGGCCCTTCAGTCGTATGCTGCCAGTTCAGGGAATTGAACCAGCAACCTTCCAGTCACATGGCTGGTTCCCTAACCACCAGGACACACCTTCCCAAGATGGGAGACCTTACCAGCAGGTGCTACACTGTTGGAATAGAGCACTGGAGGTAGGACTACTGGTTGCAGGACCTGATTAATGTAACATTGGGCTCAAAGTTGATCTGGCATCATATGAAATTTGACCCACACCATGACACCAGACCTGAATGTGTGACCTGTGACAACAAACCAGTGATACAGTACTGACCACAGTGTCTCCACACACAGATTCACTGGTCATCTACACCAAGACAAAAGCTGCCACTCTGAGTGACCCCATGCATTTACATCACACATTCTTAAAATCTGATCTGATGCTCCCTAAATTCTTCTCTATTCCAAATGCTGCCCTGAGAGCAGCCCAAACTTCCACTCCTCTTACCTTTGGCGGTTTGAAGGGGTAATCCGAGGAGAAGGTGATGTCCAAGAAGAACACTCCTCCTTCGTAGACGGAGCCAGGAGGACCCAGGATAGTGGATCTCCACTCATAAATGTTATCTCCTTTAGGTCCCGCACTGCAAAATCACAGAAACACACAGAACCGAGAGTGAATACTGGAACATTGCGGCATTTATGAAGAAACCATGTCCAAAACTGCACAGGACAAGGAAATATCCTCCGTTCATTGGAGGTCAATGTAAATCGATTTTTTCCAAGTCATGAAATTCTCACATACTATGCAGTCCTGCAGATTCCCATGAGGTTAAAAAGTGTGTGGTGGAGTTGGGGAATGGAGATACGTGGTTTTGTGTGGTACTTCTAATCGAACTACTTCCTACAAATTTCCAGAAGCGTAGATTTAAAAATGAATAAAAAAAGCGGTACTGAAATCTTTACACCCTTACATAACACTGTTTTCCGAAGTCTCCTGGAACAGATGGAGATTAATCTGCACTCGAGGAATGTAAGGAGGAAAGTGTGGAGGGAAAAAATAAGTGCCGATGATCCAAAACAAACCACTTTATCTGTAAACCCGTCAGAGCGTTGCGGCATGAAGATCAACACGAGACTTGGCAGAGGCTGGAAAACCCTCCGCCAGAGTGAATCACTGTCATAACTGAACTACAGGTGCCCTTCAGCCAACAAAAGCAGAGGAAAGAAAGGAAATCATATCAGTGCTCCTACAAACAGGATTCAATACAGCATCCCTACAGCTCTTCGAAAAGTGACTGGACGCCTGGAGTCTCTGACCCATCCCTCTGCCCACTGTTAAACTCATCAATGAGACTCATAATGGAACTATCCGGTCTTTAACATCATTCATTCCTTAACGATATTAAAGCAGTTTACTTGATCACTGGGGATCCTCTGAACAATCTAAGGACCTATCTACACATATCAGGACATTGTTTTGGCCGCCTGTCCAAGTGAAAACGCCACTGTTGGTGAACGGATACTAAGCTTTAACAACAAAATTCAGCAACATTTTTAAAGGAACTTCTAAATGGACCTTATACATTTTGGGAACAATTCCTGTGAACAGATGAGGTTGAAATGGAATCGTATACAATACAGAATCCAACAAGCAAGATGTGTGGAATTTAATGAAAAGACCATCCTTCCAACTGTTAAGCATTGTGTTGCAGCCAGTGGCACAGGAAATGCTGGCACAGGTTAGACTGTTACTCAAAGCAAACATCACACCTTCCCTAAAAAGGGATATATATTCAGAAGCGAGCCGTACACCAGCTGTTTTTTTCTTTGAACATTCTGCTTGGAGCTAGAACCCAAACTCCGCTGAATCTAACCCCAGACTCGGGTGCAGAGTCGCATCACAACAGTGGCTTGTTGGGACAATTTCACCCTGAGGACGGTGCATAACTGCAGCGGAGGCGGGGCGCCGTGCCGCAGGAAAGGTTGGCGAGGACGAGTGGGTCATTATCTTAACGACTGACACCTGCTCCTCATTTAGCCTCAACCTTTACTCTCTCATCCTCTCCAGCAGAAACAGCTGGAGGCTTCCAGTCCAGAATCTCACACACAGTATTCCTGAAAGGAAACAGGATAAGAGCCTGTCAATTATTTATCCGTGCTTCTTGGGAGCAGGATCAGCGACACGCAGATCTTGCCCTACCGAAACCTGATGAGCAGCCATATATGCACTTAAATCACGAGGAAAGGTCACGTGTAAAGGTTACAACGCCCCACGAAACCTTTGACTATCGTATTTACTCATCTGATCTTCGTTTTGACTACATGGAGAGATGGAGGTGATGCCGGGATATTGTTCCTTAATAAATTCCCTTAAGTGATTTTAAAATACTTCAAGGAAGCACAAACCAAACTATTTATGGGCATTTATTCAATACAATCCCAAAATAACCAACCAATCGTGGGCAAGAGGTTCAGAATGTCACGTTTGATTCATTTTCAATTACTTGGACAGTCTTACTACTCAAAAAGCATAAAATTAGAACCAGTTGCAAATGATCAGATCATCGTTAGAGAGGACTTTGGAAGAGACAGTCGTATTTAAACCTCAGACATTAGTTTGGTTTGCTCCTGATTGCTGAAGTGAGTAGGATAACCATGGCCAGATCCAAGGAGTTTTCTCAGGCCTTCGGAAAGAAGGTCATACCACTGTACCACTGTCTGGAAAATCATTTACAAGTGGAGAAGTTCAGCCCCAGAGCAGACCACACGATGAAGATGGACAGAGAAGACCAAAGGCCAGAACTTCTGGAATAATGTGTTTTGTACAGATGAGTCCATTGATCATGGAATTTTGACATAATTCAGACTGTGGACACACATCACACATTTTTGAAAGTGTGTGTGTGTGTGTGTGTGTGTTTACACACACTCAACAATCCAACCAATCACATTTCTACAAATCTGATTTCAAAATCTGATTAAGAGATCTCTTGTAGCTCAGTAACCAATAGTGCATGTATACAGCTTACTCTGATTTCTTTCTCTTTTCTCACTCTGGACACCTTTTCTTGGCAAACTGCAGAGTGACTCCACCTTCCTCCCACCACATTCACGTGCCTCTGTTAAACGATTGGCTGGGGTCAAGATAGAAATCTGATTACTGCCCG
>CM067509.1:33373669-33401169 GCA_034509495.1 Acestrorhynchus altus | reverse complement strand
TGAGATACGAACACTGAGAGATAAGAGACGCAAGACCTGAGTGTGTGTGTGTGTGTGTGTGTGTGTGTGTGTGTGTGTGTGTGTGTGTGTGTGTGTGTGTGTGTGTGTGCAGAATGTCCTGTGAAAGAATTCTCCCAAGTGTAATTAATCAATTGTGAGCCAGAGCTAGAGCAAACACTGCCAGAGAAAGAGAAAAAGAGAGAGAGAGAGAGAGAGAGAGAGAGAGAGAGAGAGAGAGAGAGAGAGAGAGAGAGAATAAATGCCAAAGAATAAAGTTTAGAGATAAAAGAGAGAAAGTGCAGATAAAAAAGAATAATGGTGTTTGTGGAGAACGATGGTGTTTTGTGAGGTCTATTGACATGGTGGAGAATGATGTGAGTGGATGGTGTTTGATGAGAATGATGAGAACAATGGTGTTTGTGAATGATGGTGTGTTTGGTGGAGAATGATGGTGTTTGGTGTAGAATGATGGAAGTTTGCTGAGAATGATGGTGTTTTAAGGTAAGAATGATGTAGAGGATGGTGTCTGATGGAGAATGATGGAGAACAATGTGTTTGGTGTAGAATGATGGTGTTTGCTGAGAATGATGGTGATTGCTGAGAACGATGTGGTGTTTGCGTAGAATGATGTAGAGTGGATAAAGTTTGATGCAGAATGATGGAGAACACTGGTGTTTGGTGTAGAATGATGGTGTTTTGGTTGAGAATGATGGTGATTGGTTGAGAATGATGGTGATTGGTGAGAATGATGGTGTTTGGTTGAGAATGATGGTGATTGGTTGAGAATGATGGTGATTGGTTGAGAATGATGGTGTTTGGTTGAGAATGATGGAGAGTGATGTTGTTTGGGTGGGAAATGTCAGTGTGTTTTGTGGTTCCTCTAACTCGAGCACAAACACTGGTAAGAACTTGTTGAAATCAGCAGAGAGTCACTATTAAAAATGAGACGAGCAAAGCACAAACACATTCAGCTGAACCCGCGGGATCCTACCGCACTCAGCAGGGTCGTTAACAAATCTAACACGTCTATGATTAAGGCACGGCTGTCTCAGGTTGCATCCACAACAAAATCAACAACAAGAGAAGGCATCAGCAGGAGACGGGCAGGAGATCCTTTCACCAGTGACTCAATCTGCTAAAGATATCCAGCCCTGCGATGCACTGACGGAAAATTCCTCCTGTAGTCCTTTATGTCAAAGACGTGAAGGTGCAAGTGGTTGTGAAGTGAACTCTCCAAGGAAAGAGAGTCTTCATCTGAAAAACACATCATGAACTTCAGCCAGTGGGCTCGTGATGAACTGCTTCTCCTTGAGGACGTCAGTGTCATCATATGAAGATTCATATCATTCATAATAATTCAGCAAATCAAGCTCACGTTAATTAAACCCAGAGAGGATGGAGGAGGCTGATGGAGAATTGTGGTGTTTTTATGGACAATTATTATGGACGTACAGACTGTCTTCTTCCTCTAGAGAAGTAATGCCAATGGAAGAGGACACTGTGGAGAAGATAACATGGACCTACTGCCACCATGCCCAATGCCAGGTGTGGGTTAGAGGGATATAAACCCGCCAGCAGTAGAACTGAGTTCTCTGGACTGATGGTGCTCCATCCAGCACTTTGAAAAGGGATGTACTGGGGATTTGGGATGAGGTGGACAATTGGTGGAGAGCTGAGGATGACGATGTGGGCAGTTGAGGACAAGGTGGGCAGTTGGGGACGAGGTGGGAGGTTGTAGATGAGGTGGGAGTTTGAAGACGAGGTGGGCAGTTGGGGATGAGGTGGGCAGTTGGGGATGAGGTGGGCAGTTGGGGACGAGGTGGGAGGTTGAAGACGAGGTGGGCAGTTGGGGATGAGGTGGGCAGTTGGGGATGAGGTGGGCAGTTGGGGATGAGGTGGGCAGAACAACTGTGGAATGGGTTCTCCTTTTGAGTCTTGGTTCCTCTCAGGGTTTCTTCCACATGGTGTTAGTATGGATGATGGAACAGCTGCTCTCTAACATTATAATGTTATAACAGAGCATACTTATGCAGGCCACGTCCACACCCCGACAGAGAGCGAGAGAGCGAGAGAGCGAGAGAGCGAGAGCGCGAGAGCGCAAGCGAGTCCCAGAGTAGGACTCATTCTAAAGCAGCTCTGCACTCGACTGCACACAGAGCACACGTACATGTTAATCGTTCTGAATAGAAACAGAGAATTATAGTCTGGGGTGGGGGCTACTGTGAACTTCACCAGGAGCCAAGAGAGCCCAAAGAGCCAAAACAAGCAGGCGTGGAACCGAACCAACACCAGGTGTCGGTACCGTTTACATTTCTGAGACAAGACGGAGAACTGAACCATGTTACTCAGGTCCAAAGGTTTGTGGACACTCCTACTAATGAATGCATTCAGCCCCCATTGCTGACACAAATGTGCAAATGCACACACAGCTTGTCTGGTCCCCATAGATAAGTTCGGCCAATACAATAGGACACTCTGGAGCAGTTAAACAAACATGAACCTATGGGCACCATGTCTAATGCCAGGCGTGGACTAGAGGGGTATAAAGCCCCCCAGCATTGAGCTGTGGAGCAGTGGAGCCGAACTCGGGTGGGACATTATTGGAATAAACGGACCCCACAGGATCACTACGGAGCAGGTATCGTCTGCAGTGACACTGACATGGTGGTGTGTTGTGTGGTACGAGTGGATCAGATCAGATCAGTGTTTAAACCCCTCAGTGTCACTGCTGGACCAAAAACAGTCCACCAACCAGAAACATCCAGCCAATTTTTTTTTTTAGTAAATCGTCATTGTATAAAACAACAAATCAGAAGAGTAGGATCTGAAGACAACACTGCTCTCTAGTGGTTGGGGTTTAAACGCAACACTAAACGAACCAGTCTGACACCAACCCATACTGTGTTAAACTTTTACTGGTGGAGCATGGTTGTCTTTCCAGTCCAGGGAATGAAACCCCAGTCTGCCACCAGCAAAGGTTGTTGCCAACTATGAAACACCAACCACAAATCAAATCAATACCAGCAGAAAATGCTGGAAGGGATATCAGACGGGAAAAAGAAGAGCCTGATCTGATCCTGTAACAGATCCATCCCGAAACAGCACACACTCACACTGAGCCACTGTCAGCTCTGTGCTTCTTCCCGCAGGGTGGTGTACTCAAATCCACACCCTTCTCCGGTTATACGGAGCATATCTCTACCTTTCATAACTGAATTTTAATTTAATGGAAATTAAAATACTAAGCCCGAGGTCAGACGGAGCATATGGGATGGAATACAACTTCAAAACACAGCGGAAAAGGGCTACGGTACCAGTTAAATCCCCCTAAATGAAGACACTGAAGATGTTCAAATCCAGTAAATGAAGGGTTGATATTATAGCATGAGTACAATTCAAGTACCTGTCCAATGCAATGGTGTCTTCAATACAATGGTGATACAACGCCGGGTCCCCAGCTCTAATACAATCACTAACAAATGCCTAACAATCCGCATCGTACTGTGTGTGATGGGAGAGAGCGCCATCTACCCACCCAGAGAGAGCACTGCCAGTTGTGCTCTCTTGGACTCTGACTGCCGATACCAAGCACTACGACCCAGGAGTCATAGTGCAAGTGCAAAATTTCATAAAAGCAAAACTTGGATGGCTCTTATAAGGAGTTATGAACACAAAAGAGGACAAGTTGTTGGTGCACGTCTTACTGGCGCATCTGTGACCAAGTGAGCAAGTCTTTGTGATGTATCAAGATGTATCCAGGGTAATGTCAGCACCACCAAGAAGGACCAACCACATCCAACAGGATTAACTGTGGACGCAAGAGGAAGCTGTCTGAAAGGAATGTTGGGGTGCTAACCCGGATTGTGTCCAAAAAATGTCCTTCCCAAGATGAACTGATGCTGTATTGGCCGCAAAAGGAGGACCGAGTACACCATACTAATCAATTATTGTGGTCTAAAACCAGGTGTTTCAGTTTCATTGTTTAACCCGAATATATATATAAAGGTGCTACAGATGTTATGCTGCATAAAGAACGCCTGAGGAACCCTCACTGGAAGTAAAGTTTCTTCAAATCAAATCAAATCAAAAGTGGTTCTCAAGGGCTGGTTATCACCGATTTCCCAAATTGATTCAATTAAGTTCCCAATTTGACTCGATTCCCAATTTGATTTAAAACTGATTCATTTAGCCAGATCTCACTTTCAGCTTCAGCTCCACAAACTGCAGCGCTGACATGTGCAACTGGAAAATCAAACAGATGTTACGGCATCAAATCAGCTCCGAATGAAGCCGTTCTGCCTCACGAACATTCTCCAGGAGAGGGCGCTGCAGTGCTGCAGTGCCTTTAATATTAAACGAGCTCCAACTGAGAACGGTTAGCAAGCATCTCCAAGCTCTGAACGCAGTGTGAAAATCACCCTTATGGGAGTAAAATGGGCTTCAACACCTTTTCTTTTAAACTCACCTGCTGGTTCTTCTACAGTGCTGTTCAAAGCAGCCTTTTCTTCACGAGTGTACTCCAGTCCTGGACGCCTGACACCTCAAAGACATATAAAAGCTGTCCGACATTCAAAGTATCATCGGCAGCCCAAAAAAAAAAAACCCTCAAAGGAGCCAAAAGAATAGATCTGAAAAGGCCGACAGACAGACAGAAGGAGTCAAAAGAGCAGAACGAGTCAGAAGAAGGTAAAGAAAAAAAAGAAAGAAAGACGCAAAAGAGCTGAAAGATTGGGCAGTTTGTGCACGTTCACGCTCGGCAACCTGCAGCCGTCACACTCCGTTACAGTCAAACTGCTCTGAATGACGGTGTGTGTTATAGCTGGGTGACCCTGTTCAGGGAAGGTCGATGAGAGTGTGTGTGTTTGTGTCTGCTGTCAGCACTGCAGGGTCAGCCAGCCATGCTAAAATCATCTGCTGGAGGCATTTCTGATAAGCTGTTGTTGGAGGATAAGGAGCATGTGCTGTAATATCCAGTCTGGTCAATACAGGAGGTGATGAAGGCGCTGACCACGGTGTTGAGCACGTCGCCATCGTCACACCACAGCAGAGCGCAGAAACCAAAACTCCAGCATTGACTGCTGGTTCTCTGTATGACCTTCTACACTGTAAGATCTTCTACACATACACTCGTACCTGTAGAGAAAAGCTGCCAATAGAGTAGGACCCTCTGGAGCAGATAACCAAACATGAACCTATTGACCCCATGTCTAATGCCAGGCAAGAGGGGTAGTGGAGCAGTGGATCTGTGTTCTCTGGAATGAGAACTTTTGGGATCAGTTAGGATGGTGATCATCCTGACCTCACTAACGCTCTCATCACTTAAAGCAAACAAATCCTCACAGCAATGTTCCAGAATCTAGTAGAAAGTCTTCCTTGGACAGTAGAGACACTTACTCCAACAAAAGCAGGATAAAGACTTTTTAACTCCCTTGATTTCAGAAGAAACAGTGAACGAGGTGTCCCAATATCGGAATTTTCATCTTTTAATGGAGGTCAATGTAAGAACATATGGCAGTTGTTCTTCACACTGATGAACTGACCAATAGAAATGCATCGAAATCTTTTTACATTGATGTTATTGGTCACCTTATTCACCAAAGTAAGGTTACTGATGTTATCGACTGTGGTTGCGACACTAACCCGGATGGTGTTTAACTTTCCGCCGATGTTCCCACTGACAAGGAAGAGCTCAATCAGAATGAGAGTATATGGTTTTCCGCTCAGACGGTAAGAAAGGAAAAGAAGTCATCCAACAGCTAAACTACAACTACCACAACACAATGCGTTCCAAACCTCAACTCCTTAACACTCCCAACACTCTGTACATATGAGTGATGAAGTGACTCTACCGGTGACTCTACCGGTGACTCTACCGGTGGGTGACTCTCACGGTCACTCTACCGGTGACTCTCCCGGTGACTCTCCCGGTGACTCTCCCGGTGACTCTCCCGGTGGGTCACTCTCCCGGTCAGTGACTCTACCGGTCGGTGACTCTACCGGTCGGTCACTCTCCCGGTGGGTCACTCTCCCGGTGGGTCACTCTCCCGGTGGGTCACTCTCCCGGTGGGTCACTCTACCGGTGACTCTACCGGTGACTCTACCGGTCACTCTATCGGTCACTCTATCGGTCACTCTATCGGTCACTCTACTGCACACTGCAAATAACCCAACCCACCAACTGTCACTGGTGTTTGTGTAAAGAGTGATTGGTCGGTGGTCTCTGTCCTTCTGGCTTGACGAGACGTTACCATAGTGACGCATTTCATTTCTGCTGTAATTTGAAGCTCGTTTCTTCGTGTAAGGAATGCACAAAAGATCAGGTTTACAAAAAACGAAGGACTACAAACATGAAAATGAAAGATGTTTTGGAAAACTCTTTCCCGTTAGTTGACTAATCAATAAAATCGTCAAGAGATGAATCGATTCATTGGTCATTAGTGGCACTAAAATAAAATCTTTATCCTGACGTCGACTGAAAGCTGTTCAGGATACAGTTGTTGTTTTTTGTGACCGTCACGTTGTGTGTGTGTAGTTAGGAAGTCCGCTGAAGATGGCAATGTTCTCCGGTACTCCTCTCTTAATTATCATGATTATCTGATGGCACTGGCGTGTTTACACTGACCCCAGTTCTAACGGTCACTGACGTCCTCACAGCTGAACGCAATCACATCCTCCTCACGGCCACATTGGAACATCTGGCGTAGAGCGTTTCCAGCCGAGTAGAGGCTGCTCCTGGAGTAAAGGGGGGACGGACCCCTTATTAACACCCTGGATCTCAGAAGGAAGCAGGGTCCTCACGCTGGCGTTCTGTGGGAGACGTTCGAGGATTCGCTGAACTCTACACACAGAAACCTACACTTCATTATCCCACTGCATAATATCCCATTATATACAGACCGCAAGGCCTCGCCAAACTATTTAAGCCAAAAAAAATCCAATTCTAAAAAGCTTAAATCCAATCAGCTTCAAGTTCAACACCCGCGCAGCCCCCCGGTGGACCGGCGCAAACCGCGGGATTATCGCTTAAGTGTGTGAATAGTTATTAAACATGCAAATCAAAGCCTTGAAGTATTGTTTAGTGTTGTTTTTGGAGGGAACGGGTGATGAAAGTGTTGCGTAACGTTCTAAACTAAACTGTCCGCATCCCATAATTAAACGCAGGAGACCAGAACGCGGAGGCAAAGCGGCTCAACGTGCAAACTCATATTCAGGAGGATCAGAATGAACACACACAGCCCTGGAGAGCGCAGGGCCAGGTCACCTGACCCCACACCGCGGGGGTGGGGGTGGGGGGTCTGGGGGGAGTGGGCAGTCTCTAAAGACAGACACACAGACAGACAGAGATATGGACGTCCAGCCGAAGTGAGACGTCGTACACAACGATAGAAATCAGAAGTCAACGCTGCCTGTTTAACAACACAGTACAGGCCAATGAGAGGCCCAATAACACCACACACACACACACACACACACACACCGCTCTCCGGAGAACCAAAGCTTACAGCGAAACACAGCAGGTTGTGTTGAACGGCAGCGCTCCCCTCGCTCGCCCCGCTCCTCTCTCTCCACTCCAGCACTCGATATCAAACACCGTAAACACTTTAATAAACAGCGATAAACAGCTCACAGCCGTACCTGCAGTTCGGAGGAGGATCCAGAGTTATCTCAGCCAGCTCCTTCTGGATCCTGCAGAAGAGAAACACAACACGGATCAGAACAGGGGTGGGGGGGTAGAGAAAGAGAGAGAGAGAGAGAGATGGAGGGGGGGTGAGTTTATGTATGTACTATATAGTGTGTTTATAGTGTCTCTGAGTGCATGTGTGTGTGTGTGTGTGTGTGTGTGTGCACGCAGTAAGTGTGTGTGTGTACAGTGAGTGTGTGCACTGTGTGTACATACAGTGAGTGTGTGTACATACCGTGAAGGTGTGTTACACTGTGCATGTGTACAGCGAGTGTGTGTGCATACGGTGTGTGTGCATAGTGTGTGTATACAGTGAGTGTGTAGTAAGAGTGTGTGTGCAGTGTGTGTTTACAGGGTGTATACGGTGAGCGTGTGTAGTTAAGAGTGTGTGTATACGATGTGTGTATACTTTGTGTGTGTGTGTGTGTGTGTGTGTGTGTGTGTGTGTGTGTGTGTGTGTGTGTGTGTGTGTGTGTGTGTTACAGTGCCCTCTAGCTGCAGTGAGCAGAAGTGTGTGTGGCTCTAACAGGAACATGGCTGCTGTCTCTTTGTTCTCGGAGGCATGAGTCTGAATCCCTCAGCACTAAACTTTACCCCCTCTATCTCTCTCTCTCTCTCTCTCTCCCTCTTTCCCTCTCTCTCTCCTCCCGTCCGGAGCACGCGGCCAAAACGCCACCACACACCCCGACCCCCCGACCCCTCCGCCCCGTCCCGCTCACTTTAACACACAAAAGATTCTCTTTTAAAGCTTCTATGCAAATGAGGCAGGAGGGAGGGGAGGGGGGGCAGATTTGACAGGAGCTGAGAGGGGAAAGCCTCAGAGCTGTCTCTAAAGCATTAGTAACAGTGTGTGTGTGTGTGTGTGTGTGTGTGTGTGTGATTTCTGACGTTTTCTACAGAAGCACGAGTGTTGTAATCAGCCCCCCGTTCATCCCCCTCCCTTTCTGACCTGAACACAGAATTAATTACGCCTTGTGCATATGCACTGATCAGCCATAACATTATAACCACCCCCACTGTCCACTCTTATCAGCTCCTCTGACCACACAGGAGCACTTTGTAGATCTATAATTCCAGACGGTAGTTCATCTGTTTCTCCTCCTTCCACCCTGATCTTCAATGGTCAGGACCCCGCAGGACCACCACAGAGCAGCTATGATGTGGGTGGTGGGTCATTCTCAGCACTGCAGTCACACTGACATGGTGGTGGTGTGTTAGTGTGTGTTGCTGGTACGAGTGGATCAGACAGAGCAGTGCTGCTGGAGTGTTTAAACACTGTGTCCACTCACTGTCCACTCTATCAGACACTCCTACCCAGTGTCTCCACCTTGTAGATGTAAAGTCAGAGACAGAAGCTCATCTGTTTCTGCACAGTTTGTGTTGTTCGTCCTCTAGTCCTTCATCAGTGCTCACAGGACGCTGCCCGCAGGACGCTGCCCGCAGGACGCTGGCGGATGGGTACTGGTGGTTGGTGGACTGTGAGTCCATGCAGGGTTTGGGTGTTTGGGCCTTATTGGCCTGATTCTGTAGTTGGTCACTCCAAGGTGGACGTATCCGGCCGGTGAATTTACATATTATTACATTTACATATTCCAACCTATTTGGCCACCACTGAGTTTAGCTCCGCCCATTTCTATTGAAGTCGTCTCTCCAGAACTCGACATCAATCGACAGCACTTTAAACACAGAACTGAACACACACAGCGGACAAAAGTATTCGGACACCTGCTGGATCAGCGTTTCTTCTGAATCAAGGGGATTAAAAAGAGTTTGGCCTGCTTTGGTTTGAGTAACTGTTTCTACTGTCCAGGGAAGTAGATTCTAGTAGATTCTGGAGTTTTGCTGTGAGGATTTGATTGCATTCAGCCATAAGAGCTTGGGAATCATTACACATGAAAAGGTGTTGGTGTTGTTCCAAATCCTGCCTCCCAGCCAAAATCCAAGTCCCTTCAGATGGATGCATGTGGACCATGGAGTGTTTTTATAAATAAGGGTTCTTCTACAGGAATCACCAGCATGGTCGGTTACGGCCATAATGCTGCGTGACCCACACAAAAGGGAGGGGGGGGGGGTCAGATTTCAGCACAATATCCCTTTTTTTTATCTTTTTCTATTGATTAATTTGTGATGATGCCTCAACGTCCAGCCTCCATGGTTCAGATGATCTGAACCGAGACCACCTGTTTAGGTCAGACCAAAGATACACGGTAGGTGCGAGAGCACCACACCCCTCCCAAAAGTACTGGGTGGAAAACAGTTCCACTGCTCCACAGCTCAATGCTGGGGGGCTTTATACCCCTCTATCCCACACCTGGCATTAGACATGGAGCCGATAGGTTCATCTGCTCCAGAGAGTCCTATTCTATTGGCAACACTTCTCTACATGAGAGCAGCCATGGCCTGTGACTGGAAGGTCGCCGGGTTGAATCTCTGAACTGGCAGAAAAAGACTGAAGTGCCCTTGAGTAAAGCGCTGAACTCCCCAGCTGCTCCCTGGGTGATGAGGACAGGGCTGCCCACCGCTCCGGGCAGGTGTGCTCACTGTCCCCTGGCGTGTGAAGTCACTGGTGTGCACAACACAGTGGGTTAAACAAGTATAATCACTCACTGTTACATGGACCACACAAGCTGCGTGTGCATTTGCTCATCTGTGTCGGCAGTGCGACTCATTCATTAGACGGGGTGTCCACAAACATTTGGACACAGCGCATCACTTCTCTCCGGCTGCCGTCTGGGCTCGAAAGCTGCTTTATAGTTTTATGTAACAGTAATAAAAGGTTGCCGTGAAGAGCTGAGCACTTCAAACCTCCTTCTAAAGCAGCTCCCCGATCCTCGTTACGGCCCACCGTCCGTTCCCCGAGTCTCTACATATAGATTTTCGGAAAATTGCACTTTAGGATTTTTCCATGACGACTAATGAAGCCTAACCTACATCTACTCTGCAAGACATCCCCGACGCAACCACCTGACGGTGCACTCCTTTCGATGGCGGTCCAACAGTTACACATTTCCAGAGCCTTTCCTGCCGTCCTTCCCAAACTACTGAGCCCACATGTGCCAAACAATCCCGCTCCGTGTTTCCCAGAGTTAATGAGCAAGCCCTAACCGCTCAGAGCCCGTGCCATTCATCAGCCGGGCTGCCGTTTATCGCTTAAAGCCTCGTCTGAAACTCTTCTGAGAGACGCTGCCTAAAGGGATCCGTCACTGCATTGTGTGCCATTAACATGCAGTAGGCTGTAATGCACCTCTTTCAATCATCCTGAGGACTCGGCTTCGGGGCTGAGACTGCTTTTAATGAGCCAATGATCATCGTATCCGAACAATCCGGAGCGTTTTTGAGAATTCTTTATGATTACAGTGTTCTTAAGAAAATCAACGGAAGTAAATAAGGTTAACAGCCTACCGCTGCCGTCTCCCTGCACTACGCAACCCGTAATACTGTACGTCCGACGGTACAGCACGTACACTCATCGCCAAACACACGCTTGCACCCAGTGTGCGTCGGGTTTAACGCAACACGCCAGACGTCTCTGCGTGGAGGTGTAGAGGTTCCTAATGGTGTCCTGTGATGATCCATCCCATGCAGCTTGAATGTTCTCCCTCAGTTCTGCAGATGGTGTGGTAGGGGTGGAGTGTTGATGGAGCGTCCAATAGCATCCACACATTTTCAATCAGGGACAGGTCTGGAGATGAGACCGACCACGGCGTAGTATCTGTGTCTTCAAGGCGAGATCTTGAGACGGCAGCAGTGTGTGGACGAGCGTCATCCTGTTGGAATAGGGCGCCGGAGTGTGTGTTCCGAAAAGGTAGAACCACGGGTTGCAGAACCTCATTAACGTAACGACGGTCTGTTAAAGTGTCTGTTAAAGATGGTCTACAAAACTGCATCCACACCATGACACCAGACCTTCTGCACGTGTGATGCATGACAACAAACCGTTGATCTTGGTGCCGACCACACATGGATACACTGGTCGTCTCCAAGACAAAAGCAGGACTGGTCACTGAAGATGACCCGCTGCCGTTCTGAGTGACTCAGTGATGGTGTGGACACCATTACAGTCATGCACTGTAATCAGTCGATTCCTTCTGGGTGCAACTGTTTATTGTTGATGAGTATTTTCACACTGTACGTAAATAAGAGGTCAGATCATCACTGTTGGAACAAACCATTTGGGCTGAGCGGAAACAGATGAGCTTCTGTCTCTGATTTTACATCTACAAGGTGGAGACACTCGGTAGGAGTGTCTGATAGAGTGGACAGTGAGTGGACACAGCGTTTAAACACTCCAGCAGCACTGCTGTGTCTGATCCACACGTACCAGCAACACACACTAACACACCACCACCATGACAGTGTGACTGCAGTGCTGAGAATGACCCACCACCCACATCATATCTGCTCTGTGGTGGTCCTGTGGGGTCCTGATCATTGAAGATCAGGGTGAAAGGAGGAGAATGAAGTATCAGAGAAACAGAGGAACTACAGTCTGGAATTATAGAACTATTATAGAACTAAGGCAGTGGTCATAATGTTCTGATTGATTGGCGTGTACCATAATACTGCAAACAGTGGTCACCTGGCTGACCTGCCGTCCCAATCCCAGACTGTCTCTCAGACTCAAAGACAAAGCAGCCTGGTGTGGTGGGTTCATTTACCTTTTGGCGCTGGACGACAACTTTGCTGTGGTTTTGCTGGACAGTTTGGTGGCTTTCTTCTGCTGCTGTGGAGGCGTGGGCTGCTTCCTCTCTTCCTGTTCTTCAGGCTCTGGGACCGGTGGATCTCTCTGATCTGCATCCGAACTGCCGCTACTGGTGCTGGGGCTCTCGTCGTCTGACCGCTGTCTTTCACTCGACATCTTTCCCCACCTTGAATCAATAAAACAATAAAACACTTAACTCCAGAACCTGACCTCTGAGGCTGCTCCACACTGCGGCATGTCGAGGTTTCAGCGGCATGGCTTGAACTCAAACTCTATTTACGTTCAGAAAACAGCCAAATGTCAAGGTTTGAGGTTTGTGGATTAGAAACGTTTTATTAGAAGGCCTTTTCCACCAACGTGGAACGGGTTCCATTCCGCAAACCTAATTTTGAACCGTCCGGTGCATTTACACCAACAAAAATCGGTTCAGGAACCCGAAAAGTTAGTTCGCAGCAGGAACCAAAGATTAGCTCAATCGGTTGTGGGCGTGTCTAGTTGTACACAAGCAATGACACGCCATTCGTCTCATATGGTGTCGTCTTCTACGTCTTCTTAACTCCAAAAGATCCACGTTTGCTTTTGGAGAAAAACAAACATCTGTAACAGAACAAACGCTCGCAGGTCGTCTATACGCGCTACCATCTTCTCACTTCCGTTTACTGACCCTGTGCAGCCCCTCTGTTAATGACATATTCTGTGACATATCCTCGGTTCCACTTAAACTGGTGTAAATGCGGGCTGGTTCGCTGAAAGACACCAAGGTTCTTATAAACCCGACAAGAACCGGTTCAAGAACCAGAGATCTTTTGGTTGAAAAGCCTTTAAGTCCACTCTTGGACAGGGCTCACATTTGAGTTTAACTGGATAACATACGTTGAAGTGAAGACTGTCCAACAGACTGGTGTTGCACTGCTTCTCTTAATTTGGCTTAAGTTATCTGGTCACTTTCCATGAGACATGTCCAGTAGAAACACCTCCTATTGCTGTAGATCATGAGTTATCCTGTGAACCAAGAAAGCCTGAGGTGGAATTTCAAGGTGTAGTTGGATCATTTGGGCGAAAAAGCAAAGGTCTTCAAATGGAAACATCATTTATAACTCAACTTACTGGACAAGTAAAAGTAAATGGACAGTTTCAACCACAAATATGAAGACTGTCCAGCAGAGACATCTGTTAAGAGTTGTTACAACTGGATAATAAAAAAAAACTACACATTTCTGAGTTTCACCATGTTTGGCTACCAGTAAACCGGACAACTTAAGCCTGAAAAGACAGCTGTGCAATGAAAACCTTATTTAGTCGTTGTCCGATTGGTCAAGCATGACCTTTCTCCACAATTTTGGTCCAAAATATAAGAACAACCCTTCCTGGACTTAAACAATGCTGGACTTTTTGTTTTGAATTCAGAATAAACTGGACGGTCCATTAAAACATCCATTAATTGTTGTAATGTTGGACATTATGGAGGTTTTATTGATCTGGATAATTTAGTCCAACAGATGTCCAACTGTCCAATGGCCATGTTACATTCTTTGGTTCTGCCCCGTTTGTTTAACAGCAAACTGGATCCTTTCATCCCAAACAAGGGGACTGTCCAGTTTTCCCAACGGACACAACCACGTTTCGCATTATCAGGATCATTTAAGCCGGACATCGAAGACTTATCCAACATAAGCAACCCTTACCTCTTCTTCTACCGGCCATTCCTCAATTCAAGTCCGGCGAACACCTCACGAGCCCCCTACGCACACCACACACACCCACCCACATCCCCCACTGCTCCGAGCTCGTCCCATTCCCAAGCTCAACTGTTGCACTGCCACATCCAAGCTCCTGTTCCTCATTAACCACGCTTCCTGTCCAAGTCCCGGGTCTCCATTAGGCATGTCTTCGAATCCCAGAACATCTGAGCGGACACCAGCGTGCCCAGGGTGACCGGGAAGACCAGCGCGACAGAGAAAGAAGCGGGTGACACCGACAAGACCTGATTACTTCGACAACTGTGGTCACAACCTGAGCGGGTGAGATCATCCATCCACGGTCCTGGAGAGGAGAAGCTGGAGAAGACATGCTCCTCTGCACAACTGCTGCTTCGGTGCACCAACTTAATCCATTAGGGTGCAATGCTGAGACCTAATGGTCACTATAAATAGAGGCTGACCAGAAAGCAGCTTGTTCACACACATCCTGCTGCTGCCTCGGTGATGAGAGGAGTAGATGGACACATTGTAGACAAATCTGCCCCCTCCCCCCTCCCCAAAAAAAAGATACATAGTAGCAGAGTGAGATCAGACAGTATACAAGGTTATGCTGGAGGAGAGGAGGAGGAGGAGAGGAGGAGGAAGAGGAGAGGAGGCTGGTGGAGAAGCAGAATCGCAGCAGAGGAGGAGGAGGAGAAGAGGAAGGAGAGGAAAGGGGGGGTGCAAGCTGAGCTAAAATAAAACCCTTGTTTTGATATGAAGCCCCCCTCCTGCACCCCCCTCCCCCCCATGGGGCAGGAGGGTCAGGGGAAGCCCCCTCACACCCCTCCTTGGATCAGAGGAGCAGAAGCGAGCTTTGTGTGGAGGATCTTCTTGTTGTTGTTGCTCTTCTTCTTCTTGTTGTTGTGGGGGGGGGGGGGGGGGGTGCCTGGTGGTCTGCTGGGGTAGAAGCTCCAGCATGGTGTCACCAGCTGATGCGTGAAGGCAGTTTGTCGGAGAGGAGGAGGAGGAGGAGGAGAAGGAGGAGGTGGTGGTGGTGGTGGTGGTGGAGGAAGAGGAGGAGGAGGAAGAGGAGGAGGGGGTTATAAAAAAAGAGAAAAAGAAAAGCAGAACCCCGAGGAAAGGACGACGGCTGCCCCCCGATCGCGACCCCCGCGCGCTTCTGCGTTACCTTAGAGTGGCCCTCGTCCTGCGCGCGCTCGGTCTGGACCCTGGAATCGAGGAGAAACGGAGCGGGAAGGACGACGGGCTCCGGCCGAGCTCTGAACATTGGAGAGGAGGAAGGAGAAGGAGGCGCTGCAGCGGCGGCGCGCAGCCGCCAGAGGGCGCTGAACTGCGGCTGCGCGCCTGCCTTCAGGACATTCCTCCTTCTCCTGTCCTCAGGACAGCACTGACCAGCAGTGACCAGCTTTGATCATCTGGAAATGGACTGGGTTCCTGCTTTCGGATGTTCTGAGATGGTCTTTAATGGTCAGACATTTGCTGGTAGCTGGTTTCAGATGGTCTGAGATGGTCTTTGGTGGTCAGACATTTGCTGGTAGCTGCTTTCAGATGTTCTGAGATGGTCTTTGATGGTCAAGCCTTTGTTGGTATCTAGTTTTGTATGGTCAATGCTGGTCTTTAATGGTCAGACATTTGCTGGTACCTGCTTTCATATGGTCAAAGTTGGTGTTTAATGGTCAATCCTTTGTTGGTATCTAGTTTTAGGTGGTCAAATCCGGTTCTTTGGTGGTCAGACATTTGCTGGTAGCTGGTTTCAGATGTTCAATGCTGGTCTTAGCTGGTTTCGGATGGTCTCTGATTGCCTTTAATGCTCAGGCATTGTTGGTAGCTGCTTTCAGATGGTCTGAGATGGTCTTTAATGGTCAAGCCTTTGTTGGTATCTAGTTTTAGGTGGTGAATGCTGGTCTTTAATGGTCAGGCCTTTGTTGGTTGCTGGTTTCAGATAGTCTACACTGGTCTTTCATGGCCATAGAAGGTGAAAGCTGGTCAGGTGAGGTTAAACATACTCCTAACATACACTGAGCTGAACCGATCAGCACTTCTGAGTGTGATATAACATCCAAAAGGCTCATTCAGAACTCCAGCCTTAAGTTCTTACTGGTTCCTGATAGTTTTGTAATGGTGTCTAATGGTCAGTAATGTAGTGTCATATGAAATCGGTTCTATTTCTTCACCAAATTCAGTGACACTGTTTGGTTCTCTTTTCCTGTTCAGATTTGTGGGTGTTTTCTATCTTTTGCTCTTAGGGCCCCGGGGCCCCGGGGCATTTAATATGGTCCTGATGGGTGAATATCTTCAATAAAAGGCTTGAATCAAACCTGTGACCAGTTCTTGACTCGGTTAATGGATCTAATGGGCTCCGACAGGCTCCTACCGAAGTGCGTATGCAGAAACATCAGACAACAACCTGGTCCTAATGTATTGGTTGATTCCAGATGAAATGGAATGTCTCAGACTATGATGTTCCCATTTAAACCGTAAGAGATAGAGCTATTAATTAGTCATAAATGGACTCATTTAAAATGACGTAAGATATGACACAGTAAGAATATATGAACCAAAGACTTCAGATATGAGATTCATACTGGACATGATGGATAGTCTTGGATACTGTTGCTATGAGCAGGTTCGTACGGTCCTTTTCAGTAGAAACATTTTATAATGCACTTTCAAATTTCCTTTTGATTTATACATCATATTTAATCGTACACTATTTATGTCTCAACAGTCAGGAAAGTATTTCACAATGAAAGGGCAAGTGAGCTTTTTAAGGGCTGCTCTGGGGGCGGGGCTATTTAAGCCTGTATTATTGTGTTTGTAATAATGAGATTTATGAATCCATTAATTTTTTTTTGTTTATGTATAAAAATGACGATTGGCCTGTTGTTAGTAACGTTAAATCTTAATATTACATAGGTCCCCAGCGTTCCACCGTAACAGCCTGGGCAAGGCATGGACTCCACAAGACCTCTGAAGGTGTCCTGTAGTATCTGACACCAAGACATTACAACAGATCCTTTAACCACTCAAAAAGCCCACCAACAGGCCCCGGGATCGTTGAACACTTCTATAACCTAAGAATAGTCCCGCCAGTTTACATTGAGGTCCATGTAGGCACTGTGCTGGTCTTTGATGGTCCCGCCGGTTTACATTGAGGCCCCTGTAGGCACTGTGCTGGTCTTTGGTGGTCCTGCCAGTTTACACTGAGGTCCTGGTAGCTCTGGATAAAGAGCCTTAGTTCAAAGGAGTTTCGTAAGTCCTGGAACTTGTCAGGTGGGGCTTCCATGAGTATCTCTGAGCTTCGGGTGCCCATGACCTTAAGACCTCTCTGGTTGTTCCTACTTGAAGCACTTTTGGTAGATACTTACGACTGCATAACAGGAACTCCCCACTACACCTGCCTGGAGTTTTGGAGATGTTCTGACCCAGTCGTCTAGAACATGACAGTGTTTGATCTGGTCCAAATGTCTCAGTGTCTCCACCCTTCATAGATGCCACTGTAGAGGAAGGTAATCAATGTCTTCGCTTCACCTGTCAGTGGTTTTAATGTTCTGGCTGATTGGAGTAGTAGTGTATTTGTTGGAGAAACTGTCTGTACTGTCCAGCAAAGACTTTCTACTACACTTTGGAGCATTGCTGTGAGGACTTGATTGCATTCAGGAACAAGATCTTGACCCCACATCATCCCCAGCTCATCCCAAAAGTCCTGGATGGAGCTCCATCGTTCCAGGGAGCTGCTCCAGAGAGTCCTATTCTATTGGCAGTACTTCTCGACAGGGTCTAGACAAGCTCTATATGCATTTGCACATCTGTGTCAGCAATGGCTGCAACTTAAAGTAGTGGTGTTGTTAAGTTAGAGACTGTAGACCATTGGTTGATGCACATCTGTGTGTTTATCAACGTCTAGGACATCAATGGTCGGGTTCTGGACATAGAACCACTCTTCTCTGGATGTTTATGGGTGGTGGACCCACTCTCCACCCAGCAGTATGTAAAAACCCCATTACCTCCACATGTACAGTACCTGAATGATTACCAGATGGTCATTAGTGTTCAATAATACAGCATTTATTGATCAAATGAAACGATGAAGACACAATCACTGAATCAAAAATACAGGCAGAGGTGAGGTTGATTGGATAGATGTACTTTATTGATCCCTGAGGGGAAATCTGGCTGCTCCACCAGCGAGCGTTCGACACAGGGAGCATACATAATGAACAGAGACATAATTACACACAGATGCAGTGTGAAAACACGTAGACATCATAGTAACGATCCTTTTATTCATAAAGCACCTTCCATAAATGAAAACGCAGTGCTTAAGAGAACGTTCTGCCGAAAGAGTTCGATATAGAACTGAAAAGGGGTTCTTTGAACCCTCCTCTCATCACACAGGAGCTCTTTGTAGATCTGTAATCACAGACTGTAGTTCATCTGTTTCTCTGCAGACGTTATTCTCCTCCTTTCACCCTGATCTTCAATGATCAGGACCGCACAGGACCACCACAGAGCGGCTGTTGTGTGGGTGGTGGGTCATTCCCAGCTCTGCAGTCACACTGACTGGACCGAGAACATCCAGCCGACAGCGTCCTGTGAGCACTGATGAAGGACTAGAGGACGACCAACACAGACTGTGCAGAAACAGATGAGCTTCTGTCTCTGACTTTACAGCTACAAGGTGGAGACACTCGGTAGGAGTGTCTGATAGAGTGGACAGTGAGTGGACGCAGTGTTTAAACACTCCAGCAGCACTGCTGTGTCCGATCCACTCGTACCAGCGCAACACACACTAACACACCACCGCCATGTCAGTGTGACTGCAGTGCTGAGAATGACCCACCACCCACATAATAGCTGCTCTGTGGTGGTCCTGTGTGGTCCTGATCATTGAAGATCAGGGTGGAAGGAGGAAAACCAGTTCTACTGGTCTATAGCACCAAGGATTCCACTGCTCTTACAACCCATAGAACTCATTTTCAGTGCTATAAATAGCCGTTCTTGTCGGAACCAGCTTGGAACCGTCCAACTTTGTAGTTACAAAAGTCGTTCCAGCCAGCATCCGTGTTTTGTACCTGAAAGGTCAAATGAGAGTAAATCTGGGAATTGCTCAAACTCGGAATGATTGCGATCTAGAATATTAATGAGCTTCTGATTAGCATGAAGGGACAGAGTGGAAGAAATAGACGTTAATATTTTATTGTGCGCATCTGCTCACAGTTCCTGCATTAGACCGAAGCTCTCCTCGCTCTGAGGCTGATCTGATGACACGAGTTTTTGGAAAGCGGCTGCATGTTCTCAAGCTTCACTTTAAAAAGAACGCTGGCTTCCTTCCTGTGTCACACATGTAACAGTGACATAGATGTTTGCAGAGGCAAAGCTGAGGGTTTCCTCCACTTTGATTCATGGTTGGTGGTGTGCGTGGTTGTGGGTGTACTAGAATGAGTGCAAGAGTGTTTGTCCTGGGCAACAGTTTTAACATAGTAATCCAGGAAAGTTTAGTCTTGATACTGACCTACAAAGACAAAAATGGACCAGCTCCTCCATACATGATGGCAATGGTCAAAACTCGAGCTGTACCAAGAGACCTTCGAGCTTCAAGTACAGCATGGTTTGACCAACCGTCCCTCAAAACACAAGGAGAACATGCATCCAGACTCTTTTCTGTTCTGGCACCAAAATGGTGGAATGAACTTCCTCTGGGGGTCCGAATAGCTGAGTCCCTCGCTGTCTTCAAACGCAGGCTGAAGACTCGTCTGTTTCAGGAGTATTTAAGTCCATAAAGACATTTGTGTTCAACAGGATCTAAGCGTGAGGAACCTCTAGATTCCAGCCTCGTCTACTAGTGAAGGATATTCTGAGTGAACATTGAAGCACTTTTGTAAGTCAGTCTGGAGAAGGACATCTGATAAATGCCATAAATGTAAATGTAAATGAGTCCAAAGTTCTTCTAACTTCTAACCTGTTCTGCATCTCAATCTCATCAACAATTCATGTTACGTTGAGCATCTGGAACATTAGTGAATGAGCTGCAGCTGAAACATTAAATATTGTGTAAGAAGTTTAATCTGTGACTCCTCCTTTCCTCCATCACATGGCATCCTCAGACTGGGAGGCTTTGTACAGTGGAGCTCCTTACACTTCACGTGCAGCAGTTAGACTGTAGGGCCACCCTAGAGCTGTGAACTAACACCACATACAGACCATTCTGAGTCAATGTACCTTCCCTTACTTGGACGCATAAATGTAGATGGCTTCAGAGCTCTAGGGTGGAGTGACTGTCTAACTGCCTGGAGATCAGGAGGTTAAAGATAGGGAGCAAGATAGGAGAGATCAGGAGTTTAAAGCCCATCAAATCTTTTTATCTGTTTTTCAACAGTGTGTGTGTGTGTGTGTGTGTGTGTGTGTGTGTGTGTGTATACAGGACTCTATTCTTATGCAGGTTAATGTCACAGCTCCAGGGTGGCCCTACCATCTAACTGCTGCACTTCAGGATGATCACCTCCCAACCTCATCCAAAAAGTATCTGATGGATCATCACCCAGCATCTAGCCCACAGCTGAAATCTGGCATTAAGCATGGTGCCAAAAGGTTCATGTTCGTTAATTTGCTTGTTAGTCCTATTCTATTGGCAATACGTCTCTACAGGGACTACACGAGCTCTGTGTGCATTTGCACATCTGTGTCAGCAATGGGTGTAACTTAACGTGGCTGAATGCATCCACAAACCTTTGGGCACGTAGTGTACATGCACATTAGATGAGCAGCAGTTAGATTGTAGGGCCACTTTATTCTTTCTCTCGTTGTTTAACGTTCGCGGACAGTCAGTAGCGCACTGTGTTCGACTGTATATGTGAGAAATACGCTTTGATTTGGTTTGACATACATCTTACCATGTGATACACTTCACAAAGTGTTCGACATCTCAGATACGTGTGTTGTCAGAGAGGCTGGAGACCCTCAACAGGCCCCGCTGAAGCCGCCTGTCTATCAAAGCCAAATAGATATTTTACCCTCCTCTGTAATCCAGCAGCAGAAGAGGCTGAGGAAACAGATAAGTAGTAATTAATGTATTGTCTTCTCATTGTTCTGTCTGGAGATACTGTGAATGACTCATTCAGTGTGTTTGTGTGTGTGTGTGTGTGTGTGTGTGTGTGTGTGTGTGTGTGTGTGTTTACTGATTAGTTGAATCAATTTGCATATTTGGAGTGAGGCCAAAATCCAGCAGCAGAGATAAGCGTTCATTGATTGACAATATTACAGCTGCCTGTGCCCCTCTGCCTGTGTGTGTGTGTGTGTGTGTGTGTGTGTGTGTGTGTGTGTGTGTGTGTGTGTGGGTGTGTGTGTGTGTGTGTGTGTGTGTGTGTGTGTGTGTGTGTGTGTGTTCAGCTACAGAACAGAAGCTGCAGGCAACCAACCTCCAACTCAAACCTCAATAGAGTAATAATTTGAGGGGAAAGACCTACAAAGCTCAGGAGACCTGACCATTGCAGAGAACATCACCGGGTCCCTCAACACCAGTTCCATAGCCAAGAGAGCCCAGCAGCACATCTGTTTTCTGAGGAAAGCAGCATCATCTACAGAGGAATGGCAGAGAGCATCCTGAGAAGTGCATCACTGTCTGGTTTGGGAATTGCAACGCTTCTAACCACAAGACCCAACAGTGAACAGTGTGGACACATGAGAAGATCATTAGGGTCTCTCTGCCCTCTTTCATGGACATTTACACCACATGCTATATCTGCAAAGCCACCAGCACTTAGAGTGTCTTTTCACACTGCTGCCATCTGGAAAACATACAGGAGCACTTTGTGGTTCTATAATCACAGACTGTAGTTCATCTGTTTCTCTGCAGACTTTATTCTCCTCCTTCCACCCTGATCTTCAATGATCAGGACCCCACAGGACCACCATAGAGCAGATATTATGTGGGTGGTGGGTCATTCTCAGCACTGCAGTCACACTGACGTGGTGGTGGTGTGTTATTGTGTGTTGCTGGTACGAGTGGATCAGACGCAGCAGTGCTGCTGGAGTGTTTAAACCCCTCAGTGTCACTGCTGGACCGAGAACAGTCCACCGACCAGAAATGTCCAGCCGACAGCGTCCTGTGGGCAGCGTCCTGTGAGCACTGATGAAGGACTAGAGGACGACCAACACAAACTGTGCAGAAACAGATGAGCTTCTGTCTCTGACTTTACAGCTACAAGGTGGAGACACTCGGTAGGAGTGTCTGATAGAGTGGACAGTGAGTGGACACAGGGTTTAAACACTCCAGCAGCACTGCTGTGTCTGATCCCCTCGTACCAGCAACACACACTAACACACCACCACCATGTCAGTGTGACTGCAGTGCTGAGAATGACCCACCACCCACATCATAGCTGCTCTCTGGTGGTCCCGTGGGGTCCTGAGCGTTGAAGATCAGGGTGAAAGGAGGGTAAAATGGACGAGTGTTCTTGTCACCTACACACCTGCGTAATGTGACGTGATAATACACCTGATATGATTTGATATGATATTAATACAAGTCTAATATCAGCTGATAGGATATATTTGTGAAACAGTGTAACGCTGAATTTGATTCATGTCAGCCAGCAGCAGGTTCACAGCTGACGTGGTGGAGGGCGAGAGCTGATGTAGCTCAGGAGAGATTAGATTCTTTATTTGCCTCCAGTGTGACATTCTCGCACACCGCCACGCTGAACCCATTACACACTCGTCTTCCCCACCTCCCATCCACCCCCCCCCCCACCCGTCTCTTTTCTTCTCTGCCCTCAACTTCATTGTTCTTTGACAGCACAATTGCTCGGCTGCGGCTGCGTGATGGAAATGTGCTGAATTAATATCGGCAGTTAGTAATTGTGTGGGGAATCTATACACCCCCCCATACATCCCCCCCGTACACCCCCCCGACCCGAGACTCAGGATGAAGAGCAGTGCACATAAGCACAGCTTTGTCTTCTCTCACAAGTGTGTTTGTTTCTTTTCGAGAACACACTTTCTGCATCTAATTAAACAGGTTCAAGCACACCGTGCTTTCACTCATTGATAACGTGGAATCACATTACCATAGCAACATCAGCTCTGATCTTTAATAAGGACTCAGGGACATTCAGACAGATTCCCCCAGATCCCCCTGAAGGCCTTAAAAACATACTTGGATAATATGTTTGACGAGTGCAGCGTACAATCCATTGAATTCACTCCCTCTAGGTGACTGTAACAGAGCACTGTTTGGAAGCAGATCAGCAGTTCACAGCATAAAGTACAGCCTCCAAACATGGTGGAGGTAGCTTCACGCAGTGTTACTGTACACAAGGCTCCTGAAATAACCTATTAGAGGTACGTTAATTGCTGTTTATTCCCATCACTTAAGGGGGAAGCTTGTCGTTTTTGATAAGATTTGATCTCACGATTCTTAAAAAGCAGGCAGTTAGACAGTCGCTCCACTCGAGAACTGGGAAGTCTGCATTTCTGTCTCCAGTAAAGAACAGAACGGTGCATAAAAATCAGGAAAACCACACATTCAATCCATCAAATTATTAGAATGTTTATTGTCGAGTAATTTTGAGTTCAGGACATGCAAACACTATCACGGGGAAGACTGCTGGCCTGAGATGATCATCTGGAATGTGGTGATGAAAGGTGCATGAGAACAGCGATGACCACAGCCTTGAGAGCATTGTCACGAAAAGCAGATTCAAGAACTTGGGAGAGCTTCACAAGGAGTGGACTGAGGCTGGGGTCAGTGCACCAAGAGCTCCCCACACAAAGACATCTCTAGGAAAGGGGCTCCAACTGCAGCGCTCCTCATCTCAAGGTCCTCCTGAAGCAGAGGCAGTGTGAGATGCGTCTTTACTGGACAAAGGAGAAAAAGAACTGGACTGTTGCTCAGAGGAAAGTAAATTCTGCATTTCATTTGGAAATCAAGAGAACTAGAGTCTCAACTCAAGCTCCAAGAGTCTGGAGGAAGAGCGGAGAGGCACACAATCCAAGGTGTCTGAAGTTCAGTGTGATGTTTCCCCGTTTCTGATGGATCTTATCCACAAAGGGCCAACGTGGCTGCAGGTTTTCATTCGAAACAACCACTTCCGACACCTGATCTCACTTATTTCATCAACGGTCCAGTTTTCAAACCAGCCACACCAGCCCTTTGTGGATAAGATTGGACACCCCTGGTTTAGGGGGTTATATCAGCTGCTGGTGTTGGTCCACTAAGCCTAAAGACAGCAGAGCATCTACCGGGAGATTCCAGTGCACTTTATGCCACCTGTTCTCAGTCTATGAATCCTATTGCACACCCCACAGGTATTTATAACCTGTTCATCCTTGAGCACTGCCATCTGCAGGAGCCTGAAGTTGCTCCCAAGTTGCTGTGTGTACAAAACCTCTGTGTATGTATTGCATTGTAGTGCAGTGGGTGGCCCTACGGTCTAACTGCTGCTCATCAGGCGTAAAGAGATCAAAGAGGTCGAATCTCCGCAAGGGCTCAGAGCTTGCTGAGTTAGGAGAACTTTAGACTCCAACCTGCTCTGTAACCACGCCCTTATTTCACATGTTCATCAGATATGAACATTTAATTCTGTGCATTGAGACTAAATGGATTTTAATGCACCGAAGTACAGTCGTCTCTTTCGGAATAACTGATTCCATCCGTTCTTAGTGGTTAAGCTCCTCGTGTGTGTCAGCAGCCCTCAAGGTCAGTGCAGGGTGGGCCTAATTTCCTGCTAGTGGCCAAAGCGAGGTGTCCTTGCATTGTCTCCCCAGCCCGGGCCTTTGTTTCGTGTGTTTTTCTCTTTAGTGCAGCGCATCGCAGCCGTTTGAACAATAGCGTCTGCAAAAGAAGAAGATTATGACAGATTAACGTCGAGAATCCTGCAGACAGTAGACACCGAGATCACACGCTCGCTGGAAAGCCACGTTCCTTCCTCTCGTGAAGGAGTCTTCAGATAAAAGCAGACCGAGTGGCCGATCCTCTTGAGATGATCATAATTGCAATCAATCTGGATTTTAAAGAGGGTCTGTAGGAGAGCACAAAGAAAGAGAAGTGAAAGAGGGGAGCAGAGGGGGTGAAGAGACGGGTGTAGCTTCTTTTGTTGTCTTTGCAGCGTCTGGGGATATTACTTCCAGTGTGTGCTGCAGCAGCCCTGGGCTATAGTGAGGATTAGAGACCGTACAAAGGGGGCTGAGTTGGTGTTTCATCACTGCATCTTTTCTCATCCTCCCTTATTGTCTTCCTCCGTGTTCTACATCGACTCGGCCAGGGCCTGATGATGCAACACAGTGGCTTGTGAGCAGGATGTGTGTAGATCCAGCTGCAGACAGTGGTGGGAAGCTCTCTTTCTCTCAGATGGTCTGATAGGCATCTCTATATACATGCAGTGCATGGACAAAAGTGTTGGGACACCTGCTCATTCACTATTTCTTCCGAAATCAAGGGTATTAAATAAAAAGACTTTGTCCTGCTTTTGGTGGAGGGGCTGTCTCTACAGTCCAGTGGTATTTCTACTAGAATTCGGAGCAGTGAGCACTTGGAATGAAGTATTGCAGGACTGAAGCACTCACCAGGAGGCCTCCAGATCGTCAGATCTCAAACACGACCCACATCCCTCTCCTCCATGCAAAGTTCAGCTCTGTGATGTTTCAGAATCGTTTTTGTACAGATGCTCTCACGTTTTCATAGTGGTTTCCACAATGGCGAGATCTCCAGGCCCTGCTGCAGCAAAGCAGCTCCAAACCACGATACACCCACCCCCATGCTTCACAGTATGGTTTGAGGTTCTTGCACTCAAATGTTGTGTTTGGTTTGCTTTCTGTTACTGTGTCCAAATAATTCAGCTTTGGATTCTTCTGTCCAAAGCACATTGTTTCAGTCCCGCTCTTTGCGTAGATGTTCTCTGGAGATGTTCTCTTCCTTTGACAGGAAGGGAACATCAAACTTGCTCTCCTTCTGATGGTAGATGCTGCATCAACCGTGGAGAGAGCTGCCCCGTAGGTCTTGTGAGGATATTTTAGGATCGTTGGATCTTCTTTACACATCTTGTGGCTCTGCTCTTGGCCTGAACTTGCTAGGATGGTCTGACCTGGCCACATTGCTTTCAATGTTCTCCACTTGTAAGTGATTTTCCGGACAGTGGAACGGCTGATTTCTAATTGTTCAGAGATCTTTTTAAATCTCTTCTCAGACTCATCTGCATCTGCAACCTTCTTTATGAAGGCCTCAAAGTGCTCTTCAGATCTTGCCATGGTGATACCGCTCATTTTAATAATCAAGAGCAAACCAAACTGAGGTTTAAATAAGACAGCCTCCTTCAAAGTCCTCTGTAACGAGGCTTAAATGTGTATAACAGGGTGGTAACAATGTGTTTATTATGTCTTATTACAACTAATATCCAAAATACGTGTTTATTATAGTAATTATGCTCATAATAAATAAGTCTTATAGTACGTACATCACATAGAAAGGCTTTATTGACCAAAAAAAAATGAACAGGACCTAAATAAACTCCCTTATTTGTGTTCCTTATTGGGTTAAATGAGTTTTATTATATTTGATATAATTATTATTTATATTATATATGCGAAGATGGGGATTTTGATTCGCCGTCACTTTGTTAAAATCTGATTTTGGGTAGTAAAGTGATTAAAACCCTCTTATCAGTGATTTGCTTCTCCATCGATTTGTTCACTTATGCACTTTAACGGTGTGCTGAAGTGAGCAGTGTGTGTAACGGCAGCTGTGTGAGATTAGATGATTCGAGAAGCTGCAGCGTGTTGTTGGAGTGTAGAGGATAAAGCTGCTGTTTAACACTCTCTGCCCTGGAGCTCTCGCATCTTCACTACAAATCCCTGCACACTTCCAACAACCTACACTAACCTCTTACTCTCTGCTGTGTGTGTGTGTGTGTGTGTGTGTGTGTGTGTGTGTGTGTGTGTGTGTGTGTGTGTGTGTGTGTGTGTGTGTGTGCGCGGTATGTAAATGGAGTAGGTCCTGTATATTTATCATTCACTCTCAGATGAGCAGGCGTGTTCAGCATTCATCACATTCATTGGCATCGGATCATGTTTATGAAATATGCACAGTCATAGATTTTGTATGTGTGTGTGTGTGTGTGTGTGTGTGTGTGTGAAAGGTGCGAAAACTCTACTTTCAGTCACTGCACCCATTGCCGAAACAGATGTGCAAATACACACACATAGCTAGTCGTATCTAGTCCCTGTAGAGAACCACTGACTGTTCTGTGGCACAGCGGATGAGTTGGGGAGTCCTTATTCACGCTCCTGTTGCTGAATGCAATCAAATCCTCACAGCAATGCTCCATAATCTAGTAGACAGGCTTTTCTGGACAGTTTAGATGATTACAAAAACAGGACAAACTCTTTATAATGTAATGAATGAGCATGTGTCCCAATA
>CM067509.1:33366169-33368669 GCA_034509495.1 Acestrorhynchus altus | reverse complement strand
CTCTGCTCCAGAGAGTCCTATTCTATTGGCGGGACTTTTCTACAGGGACTAAACAAGCTGTGTGTGCAGGCATGGTCCAAGTAGGCTAATATTATCTGTTACATCCATAGCAACTGCCTAACAACACAATATTAATCATCTAGCAATCGAGCAACAACATCATAGCAACACTAGATATACCATGGCACCCATCTAACTAATCACCTACTAACACCTGAGCAACCACCCAGCAATAGAGCGTAATAACTCTTAATAGTGGTGGTGTGAGATATGCCTAATAAAACCGTAGCAACCCCTGGGGATGCCGCCAGCAGCCATGCTCTCTCTCTCTCTCTCTCTCTCTCTCTCTCTCTCTCTCTCTCTCTCTCTCTGTAGTGCAGAATAACATTAGTCTATTGTCATGGTGCAGTATTAAAAGGCTCTGCAGAGTGATCAGAGGAAGAGTTGGATGGTAAATGTGTTTCACAGTGTAAGTGAGACAAAAAGAAACACACTGAGCAGTTAGGAGCACATCATCTCCACATACCTAAAATATCTACATCTACCTGATATCCTCACACGAACCCGACGTCACCGTACCCAACGCAGAGCGGGAAACAAAATCCTGCAGCATTGAACTGTATGGAGCAATAGCCAGAACTGATCATCCAACAGACCTCAACAAACTTCTCATATGAGAGAATGGAGTTAAGTCACAGAAGTGTTCCAAAATCTAGAGAAACCCTTTGGAGTAAAGTAGGGAGGCAGTTCTTTTTCAAACACCATCATTCTCCATCAAACATCATCATTCTCCATCAAACACCATCATTCTCCATCAAACCTGCATTCTCCACCAACACCATCATTCTCCATCAAACACCAACCTTCTCCACTAAACCTGTCATTTCCCATCAAACATCATCATTCTCCTGTATCTGCCATTCACAACCATCATCATTCCCCACAAACCATCATCATTCCTTACCAACCATCATTATTCCCCTCAACCATCATCATTCCTTACCAACCATCATTTCCCCTCCAACCATCATCATTCCCACCAACCATCTGTCATTCCCACAAACCATCATCATTCCTCACCAACCATCATCATTCCCCACCAACCATAATCATTCCCCTACAACCATCATCATTCTTCACCAATCATCATCATTCCCCACCAACCATCATCATTCCCAACCAACCATCATCATTCACCACCAACCATAATCATTCCCCTCCAACCATCATCATTCCCCACCAACCATCATCATTCCCCACCAACCATCATCATTCCCCTCTAACCATCATCATTCCCCTCCAACCATCATCATTCCCCACCATCATTCTCCGTCACACCATCGTTCTCGACTGAAAAGAAGAAAACAGAAGACTACAAACAACCGTTTACACATTTGACAGACCTGACCAGTCCTGCCATTTCATTGAGACATTGGGTTACTGATTTCAAGTTCAGAGCTTTGTTGCTGCACTCATTCTTCGGCTCAGGGAAGTAAACGAATTCGCTCACGATTTTCCTGACTCTGCAGCTGGTTGATAGATTGGACTACCTGGCTCTGGCTGTGGTCAGTTGACCCCCTCTGATTATGAAGGAAGTGCATTAATTCAGTAATATTTGCTTAATGGAATGTGATTCAGATTGCTGTTCTGAGGGCAGCAATACAGCATTAATCAATGGCTCGTGCTTCCAGTGAAAGAAACTTGATTGATTTTTGTAATAGTGTGTGTGTGTGTGTGTGTGTGTGTGTGTGTGTGTATGTGTGTGTGTGTGTGTGAGTGAGAGAGAGAGAGAGAGAGAGAGAGAGAGAGAGAGAGAGAGCTTCAGTCTGAGTGCAGAGAAGCCTGTCTGTGGTGTTTTGGTTGAGGCTGTTTAACCCATACACTGTATGTCTAAATATTTATGGACACCCCTTCCAATGAATGCGTTCAGCTACGTTAAGCTGCACCCAGTAGGATAAAGTGGGATGGAGGTGATCATCCAGCATCACTAATCCTCTTGTCCCCTATGATACACGTCAAATCCCTAACAGCTTAACCTCTCAAAGTAGAAAGGTTGTAGTAGAACCTCTTTCTGGACAAACTCTTTAATACCATAGTTTCAGAAGACACACTGGATGAGGCGGTATTAAAGTCTTTTAATCCATATGGAGTATTTGAGCTTAGTCCATCGTCACAAGGTAGTTTGTGAATTTGAAGCTTTACTGCAGGAGCCCCACGTGCTTATCAGTGAGGTGTTCCTTAGCTTCCATGGAATATGGAAGCAGAAGACCCATCAGAGTGCCTCCAGACACAGAGCATCACCTGGGTTTGTGGCTACGCTGACTATAGCAGTGAGCCCACGGTACCAACTGTTTCAGGGTTCATGTGTGGCACACATCCCACAAAACCATGGACTACAGTTGTCAACACTGTCCAAGCTGCTGGTGGTTCCATACTGGTGTGGGGCGTATTCACTTAGGGATGGGTTTGGTCCACCAGTCTGCCTAAACACGTTATTGAC
>CM067509.1:33178669-33361169 GCA_034509495.1 Acestrorhynchus altus | reverse complement strand
GATTTATACAGAGATGCTTGACTCACAGCCCAGAGACTCAACCCAGACTCACACAAACCTTCTAATATTTGATTCACACCCTGAAGACCCTTAGTTTGACTCAGACTCACTCCAGAGGCTCATGACTCAATTCAACTCCTGACTTAGACTCACATACCAGACACGTGAGACTTGACTGAGACACACATTTCAGTGACTCAAGACCCAAATCAGACTTATATCCCAGAGACCTGAGATGCTCATAAGCTGAAAGACATAAGATCTGATATGCTTGGCTCACACTTGTGTCCCAGAGACTCAAGACTCAAACCAGACTCTTGTGAAGCGAATTTTTGATTCTCTGTCATGTGCTCATTTTAGGCTGTGGGTTCAAATACTGTTTAAGGATGTACCTTGTAGATTTAAGAAGTATTAGTATAAATTCACATTATTATTATATTTATTTTTATTTTTATTATTATTTTTTTAGTATTGAAGGCTTGTTTAGAGAGAACTGACTGTCAGGACTGTCAGCGGAGAGGTTTTCTCTTTCGCTGCAAACTCACGGACATTCGAAAATGCAGAGAAAGGACTTTTTTTATCCTTCGCCATAAATAACTGTGTACTTGAACAGCGTTTTCTGCCCATTACTCTCTTGGTAGCTCAGATTTGGTCATCTGATATTTTGGCAAATTGCCATGGCAACTGCTGCAGATCTTAAAGAGGAAAACAAGGCCTTTTAGACCGTTGTGGCCACATGCCATTATAATGTCCAGAACCAGCAGCTCAGTAATAATGATCTCGACCAGAGAGTAACTGTTCAATTCAGCAGCAGTGAAGCTAATGATCCACACCGATACTGGAGTCATTTCTAAACCTGGAGAGAGAACCTTCAGATGATTGCTTATGTTATGAGGAGCTGCAAGCAGTCTTTTCTTCACATGTATTTACAGACTCAGGAGTCTTCTCAGACTCACACCCCAGAGACTCAAAACCCAACTTAGACTCACACCCCAGAGACTCAAAACCCAACTTAGACTCACACCCCAGAGACTCAAGGTGTGACTCAGACTCACACTTCAGAGACTCAAAACCCGACTCAGACTCACACCCCAGAGACTCGAGGTGTGACTCAGACTCACACTCCAGAGAATCAAAACTCAACTCAGATTCACACTACAGAGACTCAAAACCCGACTCAGACTCACACTACAGAGACTCAAAATCAGACTTAGACTCACACCCCAGAGACTCAAAACCAGACTTAGACTCACACCCCATTGACTCGAGGTGCGACTGGGACTCACACTCCAGAGACTCAAAACCCAACTCAGACTCACACTATAGAGACTCAAAACCCAACTTAGACTCACACCCCAGAGACTCAAAACCAGACTTAGACTCACACCCCAGAGACTCAAAACCCGACTTAGACTCACACCCCAAAGACTCAAAACTTTACTTAGACTCACACTCCAGAGACTCAAGACTCAGCTCAGACTCAGACCCCGTTGATTCAACACTCAAATCACTAGACACTTGTCTGAGACTCCTTTAAAAATAAGGACTGAGTTTAGACTTACATCCCAGACTCGACTCGATTTGCACCCAAAAGACTTAGGACTCAATGTAGACTCGCACCTCAGAGACTTGACACAACTCAGACTCACACAACAGAGACTAAAGGCTCAATGCATACTCACACTTAAGAGATGCAAGACTGCAAATTAGTGTGACACTGGATTGTTGGTGCTTTTATGCCCACTGCTTTTAAGGCCCACAAACCAAATTCAAGCGTATTCTTTGGCCACCATTCAATTGCTGCCCTCAGAGCAGCGTCCTTCAGTGTGGAAATCACAGAGTGTGCCAGGCACTCAGGAGCTTTTTTTACAGGCCACAATGGAAGATCACTTTACACATCTTTTGTGAATGAAGCTTTAGAAGCCGTTCTGCATGAAGGCCGCGTTCACATTCAGCACGGCGGCTTTCATTACCTTGATGTCGGCGCTAGAGACGGATAAAGAAGAACATGACACAGGTTTATCGGCTGACACGATGACAAAAGACGCGGTGTAACGAAACACCGGCGTAATCAGCTTCCCCACATCAGTGCAGCCGCGGGCCTGAACGTTCCAACACGATGCCTGTAGACTTTAGCACCAGATGCCGAGATAATAGAGCACAATGCCTTTCCGTCTGTAGAGCAGAGAGGGAGGCAGTCTTCTGAGTGTAATCACTCACTCTTGTGTAATTCACCAGCTGTTCTATTACGTGTCCCTGTCTTAGGTGTCGCACTCGGATCAGAGGGACGTTTGCAGAGGTTTGACTGCTTTATTTTGCTCCCCATGGGAAATGTAGGAGGCATCTCGTCTCCTGATGCTTAAGGAAGGGTTTAAAGTAAGATATTCTCGGTATGTGTCCAAGTGGACACCCCTTCTAATGAATACAAATAGCTTCTTTAAGTTGAACACATTACTGACACAGATGTGCAAATGCACACACTGTGCCCAGCATTGAGCGGTGGAGAAGTGCAAATGTTCTGGAATGATAATGCTCCAGCCAGTACTTTTGGGATGAATTGGGGAGTCGGGGATCAAATCCTCACAGCAGTTCTCCAGATACTAGTAGGAAACATTCCCTAGATAGTAGAGATGGTTACTCCAACAAAAGCAAGATAAACACACTGAAGTCCCACTTGCATTAGGAAGTCGTGGCCAGTGAGATCTTGAGACGGCAGCAGTGTGTGGATGAGCTTCGTCCTGTTGGAATAGAGCACCGGAGTGTGTGTTCAGAAAAGGTAGAACCACTGGTTGAAGAACCTCATTAACAGGTCATTTGGGCATCGTACAAAATTGCACCCACAACATGACACCGGACCTTCTGGATGTGGTCAGATTTGTTGATCGTCTCCACCACTGGAGACTCGTCTCATCACTGAAGGTGAGTCACTGCCGTTCTGAGTGACTCCATGGCTGTTCGGTTCTAAACCACTGCAATCGGATGATTCTTTCTGGGTGCAACTATTGTTTCGATGGTGAGAGTATGTTACTGATTTCTTTTCTTTTTTTTTTGCCAAATGATTCCTTTGAAAGTGTGAAATTAAGACATGGTGTGAAGGTGTGTTGCTGCGTATAAAGAACACTGCTCAACCCTTTTCATTTTGGTCTGTAAAACACAGAGGATTTCTCACTGGACGCTTGTATTGTTGTTCTTTCCTTTGTCTGCTCTCATGGGCGGCTCAGGTGTGTGATTGATTCAGCAGAAAACAGACAAAGTCAGGCATTAGATGGGCAAGGACCAACCAGGAACAACTGAGCACATCTGTTACAGAGAGAGAGAGAGAAAGAGAGAGAGGGAGGGAGGGAGGGAGGATTCCTCCTGTGTGTTGATGAAATATTTATAATGTGAAGTACAGGGTACGGTGGATCGGAGAGTGTAAAATAAGAATTCTGCTGCAGCTCGTCTCCTCACAGCAGGAGAAAAGCTGGAATTCCAGTCTTCAAACCAACAGCAGCCCTGAGGAGAAGCAACTAAACTAGGTCTGGCTTTCCAAAAGATCATCTTAACTGGGAGAGAGAGAGAGGAGAGAGAGAGAGAGAGAGAGAGAGCGAGAGAGAGAGAGAGTGTGTGTACTGTGTGATGCTCGCTCAACCCTTTAAGAATCATCTTTGAGCTTAATTGCTTACAGGAAACCCAGGCCTGTGTAAAGAGCCGATTACCCTCTGAGAGCCTCCTAGTCATTATTGAAAACCCTTTTTAGTCTAGGCTATATTTTAATCTGGCTGTGGAACACTGACCCTCGGGTATGTCCATAACTACAAGCTCTTAGTTTGACTTTAATCAACTGCCCTACAGATTTATTATATTATTTGATTGGTGTACACTGTGTTTGGGTCCATATTCATATGTTGGTGGATTTGGACTGTGTTTGGGTCCATATTCATACGTTGGTGGATTTGGACTGTGTTTGGGTCCATATTCATATATTGGTGGATTTGGACTGTGTTTGGGTCCATATTCATATGTCGGTGGATTTGGACTGTGTTTGGGTCCATATTCATACGTCGGTGGATTTGGACTGTGTTTGGGTCCATATTCATACGTTGGTGGATTTGGACTGTGTTTGGGTCCATATTCATATATTGGTGGATTTGGACTGTGTTTGGGTCCATATTCATATGTCGGTGGATTTGGACTGTGTTTGGGTCCATATTGATGTTGCTCTGTTTGAAACGTCTATAACTCATGTGCCTCACATTCCCTCATGTCTGGAGTCGTCCTCTCCTCGCTGGCGGCATTAAGTAAATATTTCATAAGACCAAAAAGCATCCATCTGCATGTCAGATCCTTTTGGAAGCCTTGACATACACACACACACACACACAAACACACACACACACACACACACACACACACACACACACACACACACAGATGTTTGTTTTACATGCACAGATGCATTTGGCTGTCTCAACAATGGCTGTATTATACAGCATGTCCCTGGAACGGGTTTGTTTCCTGGCTTTTGCATTAGTAGAGTGTTCAGTGAAGGGACAGAGGCACACTAACTGCAGGTCCAGCTGCTGAGAAAAGAGTCATTCACGAAGACATGGGCTTTCTCGGGGGGCATCGGACAGAATGGCCCAAAGTCTACTGGTAATATCTGAACTCAGACAGGCACTAAACCATGACCCAGATCGAATTCTGAGGCGTTAGGAGGGCATTGTTGGCGGAGAAGGACCAAAAAGGCCTCGTAAAGAGGTCAGACAGGATGTTTTGAGAATTGGTTGTGTTTCTTGGACCCTGTAAGTTCCAAAACACTGGGTGGGGCGGTTTTCTGCCCCCAGTGTGTTATTTATTGGTTATATGGTCAGTCTGAGTCCCAGCAAAGTCGGGTCTTGATGTTGATGGGTTGAAGCAGCATGAGAATCTCAGACACTTTGACAAAAACCAAACCGTGATGTTCTAGACGACTGGGTCAGCACATCTCCAAAACATCATGCATGTCTTGTGGGGTGTTCCCAGTTTCCAGTGGTCAGTGCCTACCAAAAAAGAACGTCCAGAGAACCGATGGACATCCAACCTCACTGATGCTCTTGTAGGGGACTTACAGGACTTAAAAGGTCTGCCAAACCATTCATCTTGGTACCAGATACCAGAGGACACCTTCAGAGGTCTTGTGGAGTCCATGCCTCATTTGGAAACAAACACAGTATTAGGCAGGTGGTTCTAATGTTATGGCTGATTGTCATAAACTCCTCCTGTCACAAACTCCAACTGACAGAAATGATCTCATTCATCTGGGCTCATCTGGACACAGTCCATTTCTTTTTCTCCTTAGTCCAGCTAAGACACTTCTCTGCTGGAGTGTTTAAACCCCTCAGTGTCACTGCTGGACTGAGAACAGTCCACCAACCAGAAACGTCCAGCCGACAGTGTCCTGTGAGCACTGATGAAGGACTAGAGGACGACCAACACAAACTGTGCAGAAACAGATGAGCTTCTGTCTCTGACTTTACACCTACAAGGTGGAGACACTCGGTAGGAGTGTCTGATAGAGTGGACGGTGAGTGGACACAGTGTTTAACCCACATAGTAGCTGCTCTGTGGTGGTCCTGTGGGGTCCTGATCATCGAGGTGCACAAAGCTACAGAAGCAAACTTCAGACACCAGGCACGTCAGGTCTGATTGACTACGTTGGAGATATGAGGAGAGGCTTATAAATTGTATATATTTGTCAAACGAATCCATAGAAACGTTGTAAATATACATGATAGATGAAGACGTGCTGTACTCTGTGGATGACAGTTATACAACAGACTGATGTACGACTGTAACACACCTGACAACTCTTTAAATCTTCAACCGAGTGCAGCGTGAAGTCTCCTGTGAGTTGTTGGCTTGTTGGAATTCAAGACAGATTTGCAGTCCTACTGCATCTCTCTCTCTCTCTCTCTCTCTCTCTCTCTCTCTCTCTCTCTCTCTCTCTCTCTCTGTCTGTGTGTGTGTGTCTCTCTCTCTCTGTCTTATATACAGGTTTCCATAATCTTTCATGGTTCTCACCAGATCTTACCATTTCAAAGCTCTTCTTCTTCCCTCTACTGGTGTAGCCCGAGGCACTGAGGATTAGACAAACTGCTTTGGTAGCAGAAACCAGTCTGTGTGTGTGTGTGTGTGTGTGTGTGTGTGTGTGTGTGTGTGTGTGTGTGTGTGTGTGTGTGTGTGTGTTAGGAAACTGGTTTACTGATCTAAACCAGTTTGTAAACTGGGCATGTCTCTGACCATGAAGCTGGATCTGATGACTGCAAAACACCAGCATGGAAGTCAGGAGTAGGGTGACCAACGAGACCAAACTTGTGGCAGAGGAACTCAAAGAAATCCAAATGTCAGCATCTGGAAAGCAGCAAAAGGGGCGTGTGAGTCAAGGCCATTTAAAGGGGCAGGGCTTTGGTTTGAGGAAACGGGGTGTAGCATTCGAGTCTCCTGGTAGAACTTTGACTGAAGCTTTCATTTCTCCTTCCTCATTCTGAGGAGCCTGTTTGAGGAGCCTGTTTCTGGACCATAAAATCAAGGTGGAAATGTTTAGCTGGGTGTCATTTTGGTAGAACATCTAAAGACATGCTGCTCAACCATCTTGGTCAAGCTGATCATGCTTGCAGACCATCAAGCAGGACATGCTGGTCAAACAGCTGGTCATATTAATCATGTTTATAGAGCTTTTTATTGTAGCTCAGCATCGATAAGGCAGGTCTCGCTCTCTATGAGTGTGTGTGTGTGTGTGTGTGTGTGTGTGTGTGTGTGTGTGTGTGTCTCACCTTCTCTTTCTTTCTTTCTTTCTCTCTCTCTCTCTGATTTCTCTTTCTCTCTGTCTCACTTTCTCTTTATTTCTCTCTCTCTGTCTCTATTTCTCTCTCTCAGTCTCTCTGTCTTTCTCTCTCAGTCTCTCTGTCTTTCTCTCTCAGTCTCTCTGTCTTTCTCTCTTAGTCTCTCTTTTTCTTTCTTTCTTTCTTTCTTTCTTTCTTTCTTTCTTTCTTTCTTTGTCTCTTTTTCTTTCTCTCTCTCTCTCTCTCTCTCTCTCTCTCTCTCTCTCTCTCTCTCTCCCCTCTCAGTCTCTGACTCTCTCTCAGTCTCTGTCTCTCTCTATCTCAGTCTCTGTCTCTGTCTCTCTCTCTCTCTCTCTCTCTCTCAGTCTCTCTCTCTCTCTCTCTCTCAGTCTCTCACTCTCTCTCTTGGGGCCCCGTCTCTGTCTCTGCTCTCTATCTCAGTCTCTGTCTCTAGCCTCTCTGTCTCCCAGTCTCTCTCTCTCTCTCAGCCCTCTCTGTCTTTCTCTCTCTCTTCTCTCTCTCTCTCTCTCTCTCTCTCTCTCTCTTATTTATCTATTTATTTTTCTATATGAAATGTGTCCGCATACTTTTGATCATGCAGTGTGAGAAATAAGAGTGAAGTGTTTGAACAGGCAGGGCCCGCTCTGCGTAAACCCAGATTACAGGTCTATTCAGGTCCATCTAACCAGCAGGATCCTGCACTGCTTCAGCTGCCTGTGCTGTTCCACCGCCTCGGTCCTGCTTATCAGCGCTCCCAAACCATCCCTCTCCTCCGTGGCTTGTTTTTGTGTTATTGCCAGAAAAGTGAGTCATGCAGGTTGGTTAATACATCACTGTGTCAAATTCAGACAGAAATCATGCAGCGTTTTTAAAAACAGTCATCCTGCGTACAAAAGCCGAGCTCGTTCGCTTCAGAGCGACGCATAAAGCTGCTCCCTGCAGGCGACAATCAGTCAAATGAAAAATGCCAGCGTGAATTCAGAGTGTCAGCCTCTCCACTGCCACTGTGATACAGTAACTATTACAATAACAGTGCATGTACTGTATTCAAAGATTCAACACACACACACACACACACACACACACACACACACACACACACATTGACATACACACACACATGACACACTGAAAAAACAATCTGGCAGTTCATGAGACGCTAAATCGGGATGAGCACTTCATTGTCGATTATGTATTTGTCCACTATGAATCATAACCAACAAAATATAGTGTATCTACTGTGAATTATTCAGTATCCACTGTGAATTATTCATCGTCCACTATGAATTTTTCAGATCCACGTGAATTATTCATTATTTATTATCAATTATTCAGTATCCACTGTGAATTATTCAATATCAATTATCAATTATTCAGTATCCACTGTGAATTATTCAATATCTATGATCAATTATTCAGTATCCATCAGGAATTACGACCATCCACTATGAATTTTTCAGTATCCACTGTGAATTTTTCAGTATCCACTGTGAATTATTCATTGTCCGCTATGGAATATTCAGCATCTACTGTGAATCGTGCAATATCCGGTATGAATTATTCAGTATTTTCTGCAAATCATTATTTAATATCCACTATAAAATATTCAGTATGTATCCACTATGTACTAGTCTATTAATAATACTCCACTATGATTGGTTCAGTGTTTATATTATGATGTCCTCAGGAATTGTGTCTCCACTGTTATTATTTAATGCATGTTATGTGGAGTGCATGACTTATTTTATTATTTGACGCACCTGATCTCCCACTCAGCCGCACAGGTAAATCCTCAACTCCCTCTGCATCACTGTGTCATACAAATGTGCAGCGTCCACCTCCCTGATGTCCTCCCTGATGTCCTTGATGTCCCTGGAGGCTCTCACCTGCAATCCAGGTCAAAGTGCCTCAGCTCACCTCCTGTTCCAGGTGGGCTGCGGGACATCCTAACAAAACATGTCTTGTGTGTGTGTGTGTGTGTGTGTGTGTGTGTGTGTGTGTGTGTGTGTGTGTGTGTGTGTGTGTGTGTGTGTGTGTGTGTGATGGTAACCCAATATGGGAACACACACACACACACACAGGCCCACAATACCCAGACACAATCTGAGCACCCCCGAAGACTGGAATGGGGAAGTGAAGTCAGAAGCTTTAGGGCTGGAGTTTAGAGCAGCTTGGATTACCCTCACACACACACCCACACACACACACACACACACACACACACACACACAGCTCAGGAGAGCCCCTGCATGGTGCTTTCGGGTGGGCCGGGTGTGATTATTCCCTGCTAACCACGTGTGCTGGCAGATAATGAGACCCTATGCTGGACGCTGGCCAACAGCACAACACTCACACTGACCAGCTGTGGCTGAGCCTCGTGTTTGACCAGGGTGTCACCTTCTATTACGGATCCAACCTTGTCCTATCAGAGGAAATCTGCTGAAAGCAAACAGAGAGACGTCTGCAGTGTGAACGCGGGTTAAACTGCAAACTCGAGGGTTGAGCTTGGTTACTTCTCATTGCCTGCTGACCTCCAGCATGAAGGCCAGGAGATTCAGCGGCTACAGTCCAGCGTTCTGTATAATGGACTGTGGATTATACAGTATCTGCTATGAATTATTCAATAATCACTTCGAGACAAAGACAAGGACAAAGACAACCACAATCACCATTTGTGTTGGACATAGATGGAATTTGACATACACACACACACACAAACACACACACACACACACACACACACACTGTCATCAATACTCCCAGTTTTCACCCTTATGAATTGTTCAGTATAAGTCTACTATAATTGGCTCATACCTGCAAAGAATTACATGAAAATCCAGGAATTATTTTCTACCATACCTTGCAGCATCTAGTGTGAATTATACTGTATCACAACAATTGTTACATCCGTATAATTGATGGTATCCCCATCGCTATTCAGTATCCAGTATGAATTATTCTGTATCTACAATGAATTATGCCATGTCCAGTATGAAATTTTGGGTATCCCCTAAGAATTGTTCCGTATACAGTATGACTGATTCTGTATTTACACTAAATTAAACAGTATCCGGTATGAATTATTGACTATCCCCATAAGAATTATTCAAAATATATTATGGATTTTTTTTTTTCTGTATCCATTATGAATTATTGCGTATCGCCTAAGAATTGTTCGGTGTTCGGTAAGAATTATTCCGTATCTACTATGATTTATTGTGTATCTAGTATGAATTATTCAGCATCTCCCTCTATGCCCTATGAGATTAGATGCCAACCAGATTCATGCTGAGTGATGGGCATAAGGGAGGACCACCAAGAGGTTGATGTGTTGAAGCTGGAAAATGCATAAGAATCTGTGACACTTTGACCATGACCATAACTGTGATGTTCTGGACGACGGGGTCAGATCATCTCCAAAACATCAGGCAGGTCATGCAGGTTGTTCATGGTATGCAGTACCTACCGCATTGCTCCAAGGAGTGAAAGCCGATTAACTGGTGACAGACTGAAGGACATCCAGTCCCACTGATGCTCATGGAGGTCCCACCTCACAACTTACAGAACTTAAAGGATCTGCTGTCTTGCTAGCAGATACCAGAGAACACCTTCAGAGGTGTTGTGGAGTCTATGCTTCAAGAGCTGTCTTGGCAACGAAAAGGAGGCCTACACAGTGTTGGGCTGGGGGGTTTTAATGTTTTGGCTGATCATCCTTTGACTACAATACAGTTTTTCTTGATGAGATGGTTTTATTTCAGTCATCATGTTAAATAATTCTATTAATATTAATTATTAAAATTTAATAATAATTAATATTCTGAGAGCAGCAGTCTACTAATGTGAAATATCAGGGGGTACAGGGTACAGGGAGACTGTGTGTGTGTGTGTGTGTGTGTGTGTGTGTGTATGTGTGTGTGTGTGTGTGTGTGTGTGTGTGTGTGTGTGTGTGTGGTCTATATTGTTTACTTTCATAACCGTCCATCGGATATGTTTGTCCAGCCACTAAAGCCAGAGGGGAGCAGAAGGAGCAGGCTGCTCTCCTCTTACGGAGCCAAGCCCCCTGCCGGATTTTGTTCCGATACAATTTAACACGATTTAATCCGACTGATTACGCTGCCCAGATGCTCCCCAGGAAGGAGCTTGAAGGACGGCAGTTGTATTGTTTGTGAAGCGCTGTGTTGACAGCATTTGTCTGTTTGCTTAAAGGATAAAATTGCTGCTGTTCATCCTAGAATTTCTTACATTTACTGTTATCATTTCTGCTGCACAGCTCAACATTCAGGTCCTTAAGCTTCTGGATCTTCTCACTGCTTTGAAATCACGGCGCTGCCTTTGGAAAACAGAGTCAGTCGTAGTCATTTTGTAACGTTTCTTCATCCAAGACATATTCACTCATTCGGTTCTTTGTGTCTCACAAAGCCCCGAGAACAGCAGCTCACTAATGTCTTCAGGGTCGGACACTCAGTAGAGCGTCCAAAATAGACGGGGTCTTCTGCACAAAACCACGGAAATGGCCAAACAGACCCACATCATCTACACTTCATGCAAACCCCCGTGGAGAAATTCTGCCAATAGAATAGCAGAATGGCTTTACAGCTCTAGGGTGGAGTGACTGTCTAACTGCCGGTTTGGGAAGAGACTGTCACGAGTTCAAATCCCGTCAACACCACAGCCCTCCACTGTCAGAAGTCTGGGAATTTAACTACGTGATGAAGACACTCTGCATTAAAAATGGGAATAAACGGTGAGCAAAGGCCCTACTAAACTTGGGCTGAAAAGGCATCATTTGGATTGTGGCCTGAACCCGCTTCCTTCGCTGAACCTATGATCACGCTGACGCCAAAGGTGATACGCAACAATGTGATACGGCAGTTTTAAGGCGGTGCTTGTTATTCAGAGGTTCCTGGAGCAGGGTCCTTTCAGTCCCCTTTAAGCGTCTTTCGTAAAATGTCATGTCGCTCTGGTATGATTTACGAGTCCGCTCATCGAGCCAGAGCATCTATCAACCTGCTTCATCGCCAGATCAAGAGTGGATTAAACATTCTGTTCCGAGTCATTAGCACTATTATTCAGAACTAATGAAATCCATACTCAGATACTGTAATGCCTCTGTAGTTGAATTTACTGACATGAAATAAAGCCCCCTGTCACGTCTCCTTAGAGCCGGGAGAGTAACGCCAGCGGTCTCGGCTGTCGCATTAATTAGGCTGATGGATAGTCGGCTAATGCACTTTGAAGGTGTTTAAGGGTGTTAGGCGGCCCTTTCCCAACGCTTTGTAACGGTGACGGAGACGGGGGTGATTAGCAAGCAGATGATGCAGCCAAAAATGCTTCAATCAAGGGTAATTATTGGTCAGACAGTGTGATCAGTAGGAAACCGTATGGGCTGTAGAATCTCAATTGCTCGGGGATGGATGATGAGTAGACTAATAGGCGACATCTTCAATTACTTCCAGGGGTTTGGAGAAACAGACGATATGATGTACCGCGTGTCACAGTCGGAAAATGAATCAAGGGGCAGTGAAACACTATTAATTACATTATTATTACATGACAACTGAACGAGCACTCGCTGGCACTGCCACTTCAACCCAAAGAGGAAAGACCCGTTTTATAGCCTGATTGATTCATTCTGTTTTAAGTGTCCCTGATTTCTGAAGACCCTCAGAGCCGACTCACTCTATTAGCTCTATTATTGGATTAAAGAAGTGCATGTGAGAACTTTGAAACAGACTCTAAAATTCCACTTCACACTATATTAGGGTCCAAACGTTTGTGATTATTCCTAATAGTTCGATTCATCTGCTTTAAGTTGCACCCATTGCTCTCACAGCTTGTCTGGTCCCTGTAGAGAAGTGCTGCCAAAAGAATAGGACTCTCTGGAGCAGATCAACAAACATGACCATGCTGGTGCCGTGTCTAATACCAGGCGTGGGCTAGAGGGGTATGAAGCTCCCCAGCACTGAGCTGTGGAGCAGTGGAACTGAGTCTTCTAGGATGATGGAGCTCCATCCAGTACTTTTGGGATGAGCTGGAGAGTTGGTGGTCAGGTGCAGCTGAATGCAATCAAATCCTGACAGCAATGCACCAAAATCTGTTAAGAAGCATGTGAATATCTCATTTTTCAAAGAGCTGTGAAACATTGCAGGACTTACATTGTTATGGTTCACACTAGTGCTGACTCCCAGATCCAGATCCAGATCCATTCCAAATCCAGTTGTCCGTTCCAGTGTTATTGTCTATTCCAATGGGAGAAATGGGAGGAATGGGAGGAATAGGCAGAACGGGCCCCCAGATCATTCTTATTCAACAACCCAGTGGTAATTCCTGGTGGCTCATTCTCATTCCTTGTCCTGTAATCGTCTGTTCTGGTCTCAGTTCAGATTGCTGTTTTGTGTCTTGGCCCACAGAATGCCCATCCCAATGCTGACCACCAAATTGTTCATTCCAGTGCTGGCCACCAAAGAAGGCATTCCAGTGCCAGGCCCCATATCACCCATTCCAGTGCTAGCTCCCAGATGGCACATTACCGCACTGGCCCCCAGATCACCCATTCCAGTACTAGCCCCCAAAATGCCCATTTAAGTGCCAGAGCCCATATCACTTATGCAACCCCCTTTCCAGGGCTGACCCTCAGACTTCTCATTCCAGTGCCGAACCCCAGAACACTCATTCCAGTGCCAGTCCACAGACTGCCAATTCCAGTGCTGACCCCGATAACACCAATTACAATGCTGGTCTCCAAAATGTCCATTACAGGGCTGCCCCCCAGCCTGGCCATTACAATGCCAACACTTGCTCACTCACAGCCAGCCCCAAGACTGCCCATTAAAGTGAGTATTTATGTATTAGCACCCCTTGTGTTGAGTATCTCTCTGATTTCTCAGTTACTGTAAAATACAAATTAACTCCTGGACAGATTAGAGCCCAGTGGCATCCTGGGCATTATAGGCAGGGGTACACTGGACAGGGGGAAAGATTTCAGCAAAAGCGTCTGGTGTTCTTACTCTGCTGACCAGCTGGACAAAGGAGGATCGGCCAGCCCATAGAAAACCAGACGCTTCTGCTTCCATATGATGGGATTAGACTAATTTGTTTGGCTGACCTGCACTTCAGCCAAGAGTGTGCTGAGAGAGAGAGAGAGAGAGAGAGAGAGAACACAGGAGGCTTTGTATAACTTATGTAATGTCAGATAATTATTGTATAACACAACTTGCTGCTTGTTCACTATCGAGAATAAATAAAGATCCTTCATGATGGATGTTTACTGGTCACTGTCCATTAGAATATTGATTTGACCTCCAGATAAACACTGTCTTTACTTTACTATGTAAAATGAACAAGTGAATATTGTGCTATAAGGGCAGCGGGAGCAGCAGTGAGGTGTAAAATCCTCCACAGAAACATGAGCTGATAGTATGTAGCGAGTAACAATGAGATGGGCCCCAGTGGGGCGGGAGGGTGAAGGGCTTATCATGAGATCCTCCTCTGATGAAAGTTTGAAATATGATGTAAAAAGGTGGGAGAGCTAAGCGGCCCAATCTGATTACACAACTTCAGCAAAGTAGGACAACAGAGCAACGGGGGACGAGGGATGGGAGGGGATGAGGGGACAGGGACAGGGGGGTTGGGGGTCTTTGGCATCTTCTCATGACTGTACCTGACTGACAATATAAAGTCGCCCTATTGTGCATGTTCTCTAATCTGACTCGTGCTTTTGTGTTGGTAGCATCTTTTGCACGTAAAGTATGTCTCAGCGAAGAGTTTGAAAGCACTTCAAGCACTTTGAAGAGTTTGGGGGCGGGTTGCACCGTAAGGCCCTGGGAAGCAGAATGGTCATATCAATATTTTGTGCACCATAGAATGTCATAACGTTGTTGGTGGCCGTGGATAGAAGAACACACACACCAGTGACAGTAAGGATCTGGAAGACCCAGACAAACCACAGGGAGGGAGAACAAGGGAGAACCACAAGATTATTTAACATGCATGAGTGACTCAACACTCATGATTGCAGACATTCGTTACAATGACTGCCCTTAACACCACATCATTGTCATCAAAGACTGCAATGATTTCATGCCAGACTGTCAACGTTACGTTAATGAGGTTCAGCAAACAGTGGTTCTACCTTTTCTGAACACACACTCTATTCCAGTGTGTATACTCTATGCTCTATTCCAACAGGACGACGCTCGTCCACACACTGCTGCCGTCTCAAGATCTCGTCTTGAAGACACAGATACCACGCCGTGGTCGGTCTCATCTCCAGACTCCACCCGATTGAAATGTGTGGACGCTATTGACGCTTTCTATCAACACTCCACCCTTTACCAGTACCATCTGCAGAACTGAGAGGTGATTCGTTGCATGGGATGGATCATCTGAGGACATCATCAGAACCTCTACACTTCCATGTAGAGACGTCTGGCGTGTTGCGTCAAACCACTGATAAACTCCAGACAGATTACAAAGACAAACTGAAGCTCCACAACTATCAATATGCTACCAGTAAATCACAAAATCTGATAAATTACAGACTGATAAAGTACACAGCTGCACAATGTCTAATAAACTCTGAATAAACATACCCCCCCAAACCCCAACACAACAGTGTTTAGTGCCAATGGACATGTCCCTGTCCTAATAGTTTACTGGAGCTGCACTGGGCCATGCAGGACATAATCAGCAGGACTGATTATATAAAAATCATAATTAGTCCTCTTCAGTGCCTCACAGGGGTCCTTTGATAAAGCCTTCACTGTGTGTTTCCCACAGATCAAATATAACATCGCTTCAAAGCGACCTTTTATTCTTCGTGTTTGACTGTTCACTAACCGACTGTTCAAGCATTAACGTTCCTCTCTCTGTTCACTCACGCAAATGACTGCAGTGTGTGAATGAATGAATGAAATTACACTTACATACATACTCACGGACACTTTACAATCACACTCAGCACTCAACACCCCCGCGAGAAGCAGCAGCCAGTCACACACAGCGTACTCTCTACTGGAAACCATCGTACGCCTGGAGGACTGCATTGAGCACTGGGGGGGCAGGACAGAGTGCCACTGCGTATCTGGGCATAGAGACCCGATCACCGTGTTTTTGGAATGTGGGAAGAAACTGTAGTCCCCGGGGGAAACCTACACTGGCACGGGGAGGACATAGAAACTCCACCCACAGAGGGCCTTGAACCCAAGATCCCAGCGCTGGGAGGAGAATGTGACGCACTGATCGCAGTTATCTGCTGTTAAGTTCCTTCACCGTTTATTTAGAGTGAAATGATGAGAGCGTTGAGCCGCAGAGGACAGGCAGAGAATTTTAACTGAGTGTTTATATTCCACTCAGCTCCGTAACGTCCCCTCCGGTGCAGTTCCCCCGCAAAGAAAGGTTAGAGAGGCTGGAAAATGGACAGATCTCTCTCTCTCTTTTCAAACAACAGTTTTTATGTGTTTTATGCAAATGATGGAACAGATCTACCTGCGGATATGTTACCCCCCCCCCTCTCTCACTCTCTCTCTCTCTCTCTCTCACTCTCTCTCTCTCTGCCCTCTCTCTCTCTCTCTCTCTCTCTTACTCTTCTCTGTCTCTCTTCTCTCTCTGTCTCTCTTTCTCTCTCTCTCTCTCTCTCACTCTCTCTCTCTCTCACTCTCTCTTTCTCTGTCTCTCTCACTCTCTCTCTCTGTCTCTCTCTCTTCTCTCTCTCTGTCTCTCTCTCTACTCTCTCTGTCTCTCTCTCTCCTCTCTCTCTCTCTCTCTCTCTCTCTCTCTCTCTCTCTCTCTCTCTCTCTCTCTGTCTCTCTCTCTCTCTCTCTCGGACGATGGAGGGATCATACAGTATGAACACCTTCTCAACTACTGAAAAACTACGCAACCAACTAATAAACTACACACCTACTGATAAATCACACAACCACCAGTTACTGATCAACTACACACTGGTAATAAACTACACACCTACTGATAAACTACGCAACCAACCCCACACACAGATTACCAATAACTACAGTAACCACAACTACAGATCAGCTACTGATGAATTATTACCTCATAAATACTGATAAAGTGTGGAAACGACCCCTGAATTATAAGACCCACAACGACTGATAAACTACTGAATCATTAAAACAGAGGAGGAAACTCTAGTCCTGGTGGATCGGATTCAGGATTTGATTATCAACGCACACACACACACACACACACACACACAAACACACACACACACACACACACACACAAACACACACACACACACACACACACACACGCATGCGCGCGAGTTCATCTGGTAGAGCAGCAGCACTGAAATGCGCAGCGCATTGCTCACAATGTTGTATTGTGATTGTGAGCACGGTTTAGAGCAGGGGTCAGATAAAACCCATTAACCTGATAAAACCAATTAGCCCCATAAAAAGCCGCTGCTGAGCGGCGGCCTAACGACTACAGAAACAGGATAGACGTGTTTATTCATGATCCTCCTGACCCCCGAAGAAAGTGACTGACCCCTTTTTATTGTGTGATTTGACTCAGAAATATTGCATTTCCAGAGGATCTGACCCTTCGGCTTTAATCCACATCTCGTGTGTGTGTGTGTGTGTGTGTGTGTGTGTGTGTGTGTGTGTGTGTGTGTGTGTGTGCTCTGTAGGAGGCCCAAAGCAAGGTCACAGGTGAGTCTGACCAGCTCACATTACTATCTCTTTCGTCAAGTTCATATTTGATCTTGTGATGTAATTATTTAGTGAATAATCAGTGAATATGTGTCTCGTGTTCCACCACCTCACTGTGTGTGAAAGGTGGGCTGTAACTCATTCACGCGCATGCTGATGTTTATCCACAGGGGGGCACAATTCGCTTTATAGTGCACACTATTCACACTAGTGAATTCACAGTGAGCACACGTGCCCGGAGCGGTGGGCAGCCCTATCCTGCCCTATTGCTCAAGGGCACTTCAGTCATGTCCAGCTGCTGTTTCGGTATCTACTACAGATGACTCTGAAGCAGGGCTCACCAACCCTGCTCCTGGAGAGCAACTCCAAACCAAATCTACCACACAATCAGAACTTTGAATGAAGGAGCTCTCCAGGAGCAGGGTTCCACTTCAGGTGATTCATTATCTACTAAATTGATTTAGAACATTTCATAAAGATCCAGGTTCTGCTGTAAAGGACTGTTATAGCTGTACAGTCAGTGGTTTTAGGTCTTTCGTGATGATCTAGTTTGGGTTTCTGCAGTTTATCAGTAGCATAGTGTAACTGGAGCTTATCAGCTGTAGGTTACGGGATCTGTAATACTGATCTACATTACTGATTCTGTGTCTTTCAGTATCTACAATAAATGATTCAGTATCTACAATAAATGATTCAGTACATTCTGATAACAATTCATCTGCAATAGTTGATTTACAGAAACCACTCAGTGTCTGCTACAAATGATTACACTTAATTGACACAGTATCTACTAGAAATGATTCATTATCTCCTAGAAATGACTCAGTATCTGCCAGAAATGATTCGGTATCTCCTAGAAATGATTCGGTATCTCCTAGAAATGATTCAGTATCTACTAGAAATGATTCAGTATCTACTAGAAATAATTGATTATCTCCTAGAAATGATTCATTATCTCCTAGAAATGATTCAGTATCTCCTAGAAATGATTCAGTATCTACTTGAAATGACCCAGTATCTTCTAGAAATTAGTCAGTATCTCCTAGAAATGAATCAGTATGTACTTGAAATGACTCAGTGTGTACTAGAAATGAATCAGTATGTACTAGAAATGACTCAGTATCTACTTGAAATGACCCAGTATCTTCTAGAAATGAGTCAGTATCTCCTAGAAATGAATCAGTTTGTACTTGAAATGAGTCAGTATCTCCTAGAAATGAATCAGTATGTACTTGAAATGACTCAGTATCTCCTAGAAATGAATCAGTATGTACTTGAAATGACTCAGTGTCTACTAGAAATGATTCCGTGTCTTCTAGAAATGACTCAGTATCTAGTAGAAACAAATCCGTAACTGCTGTGAAACTCATGTGGAACTGTCATTAAGCCCACGTTAAATGAGCAACAGTGATTGGATTTTATGGTCAGAGGGAACCAATCATGTATGGAACAAGAACATAGACCCTCGTTTAGCTTTTCTGTTGATGCAGAGTGAAGATGCGCTGGTCCCTATCAGTGTGGAGGCCCTTAGCAACTGCCTGCACTGTCTATAACTATCAAAAACCTGGCCGATGCTGCAGAAACACCTCTGCACAGGTCCTGTGGGTGTTTGCTCTGAACAGCAGTCGGTTCTGCAGCATATAACAGCGTCTCGAGCCGTTACCAGACCAGAACGTTAGTGGGTTACATAAAGGATGAGAGACTTTCATGAGCCAGAGAGAACACATCACTCCCTCATACGAATCACTTCCATAAATACATCACTTTCTCCTGCGCTGTATGCGTTTGTATTCAACCTGTACGTTGGGTTGGGAAGTAATGGAACAGGAGCTCTGGAACTGCATTCCCAGAATACAGAAATCGGCTCTCTGCATTCCGACCACGTTACGCTTTCAAACGGCTGTAATCAGAACACACTTGGTGTTGGAATATTAGGAGAATACCTGAACACTAACTAACTGAACTGAATGAAAATGCAGTCATTAAAACACATTGCACACACAGCTTGTCTAAGGCATCCTCACCATCCCAAGAATAGCTGCCCCCAGAAGGATGTGTGGGTCTGCAGTGCTGTTGAGAAGGAAGATGAAGGTGATCAGGATCAATAACTGATGATAACTGTAGTCTGATCTGATCAATATTTATTGATCTACTCATACAGAAGTGGTGTCTCTCAGTACGGCGTCGGGTTTAACGCAACATCCCAGACGTCTCTGCATGGAGGTGTAGAGGTTCCTTATGGTGTCCTGTGATGATTCATCCCATTCAGCATGAATGTTCTCACTCAGTTCTGCAGATGGTGTGGTAGGGGTGGAGTGTTGATAGAGCGTCCAATAGTGTCCACACATTTTCAATCAGGGACAGGTCTGGAGATGAGACCGACCACGGCGTAGTATCTGTGTCTTCAAGACGCGATCTTGAGACAGCAGCAGTAGGTGGACAAGTGTCGTCCAGAGTGTGCAATCCACCAGTTATTTAACTCCATGGTTCGTGTAGGTCTCCCAGATCCTTCATGGTGCTGGAGCATGGCTTCTTCTATCCATTGCTGCCAACAGTGTTTTATGGTGATAAGAAAACAACCGTGAATGTCAGAATCTTCCGGATAGTTGGACATGTGTGCATACAGATGTATGTATGTACAGAAGTGGGACATTCTTACCTATGCATGAGCTTTTGCTTAGTACTTCATAGAACCAGATCAGAGTAACCGACAGACGTATATACATATCATAACACACTGCAACACATACCCTTATATACCTTATATGACCTCATCAGTGTGTGATGAATTATCCATGAGTAATTCAGTTCAGAGCACAGCTACAATTCACTCATTTCCAACTGAATTAGATCCCAGTTTAAATGACAAAGGAGCTTCCAGTGCATGTTTACTGCTCTGTCCACGTGAACATGATCAACCTGCATACAGACTCTGACTGATCAGAGAGAGGGGGCGGGGCTGATGCTCAACCTGCATACAGACTCTGACTGATCAGAGAGAGGGGGCGGGGCTGATGACATCACTGACTGAGATATTGAGTTATAGAGGAAGATGAGAATGGAGGTGCTCTTTCTTTGCTCACACAGTGTTCAAATTTCAGAATAAAAGTCCTTATCAATCTAATCGTTACAAATAACTCGTTAATCTTACTGCATCGTCAGCTCAAAAACACTCTGAATGATCAATTTCCAGGATATTTATGAAGTTAAAATTCATAAAAAATTTTATGTTACATTTACATCTCGAATAAGGACACATTTGAGTGGCCTGGGATTGGTATGTTTGACTGTCTCCTATAAATGTTTTTCAGTGAATAAAAGTATGTCAAACTACAGAAACATCCCACAAACGTTGTTCTAAGTCTTGTGTAAGTCTTGTGGTTTGATATGATACGTGTAAAATGTCTGTAGGTGACGCTCTTCCTGAGATACGAAGCCGAGAGGACAGAGCGTACCTGCCTGCATAGTGGATCTCAGGGCCTATAAAGTAAGTTACTTTGGGCTTTTTTCTCCAGTTTACATGAGAACATTAAAGCCTTGCTTCAAAGAAAGAAGAGTCCGTGTGGATCCAGACAGCACGGCTTCAAACAGGCCAGTTCATGTTTAGAATGGGACCAGTTTGCTTCCGATTGGGTTGCCGGACTCTTACCATCCCAAACGCACCTGTAAAAACGTGTAGCAGGAATGTGAGTGAATCACATGTCAGTGAATACAGTGAACGTTTTGTCATTCGTGACCTAAGAACAGGCTTTTCCTGGTAATCCATTCTGCCAGTTGTTTGGAGAAGTACACTGCACCATAGCTGTGAGGATTTGATTGCATTCAGTGACAATTGCATTAGTGAGGCCAGGATGTTGGATGATCACCACTCCACCTCATCCCCAACTCCACAAATGATCCCAAAAGTACTGGATGGAGCTCCATCATTCCAGAGAACACAGTTCCACTGCTCCACAGCTCAATGCTTTATACCCCTCTAGTCCATGTCTTCTATTAGACACAGAGACAATAGGTTCATGTTTGTTTATCTGCTCCAGAGAGTCCTATTCTATTGGCAGCGCTTCTCTACAGGGACTAGACAAGCTGTGTGTGCATTTGCACCTCTGTGTCAGCAATGGGTGCAACTTCAAGTGGCTGAATGCATTCAGTAGAAGGGGTGTCCACAAACCTTTGGACATACAGGGTAACTTAAAAAGACTGGGGGAGTGAAGGTTATGAATGTGGATGACATATTCATTTCCCACTACAGACAGAAGGAACCAGTTTAGACATTCCCTCTGATGACCAGTAGGTGGCAGTATTGTCTTAAGAAAGTGAGAGGCAGCCAGTCTCACCTCCTCTGCTCCCTCAGGGACTTCACTGAGTGATGTAATGGTTACATCCTGACTGTGAGTCCTTCAAAAGCAGGACAGTGTGAAACAAGTCAGTCATCCATAAGATCTTCTTACATTCCTGTGTGTCAGTAAACACCCTCCTCATCGTCACAGCCGGCCTTCACGGAGGGGTCAAGCGGAAAGGTCCTACTGTCCTCATTACTGCCCAGTCTCTGCAGCAGTTATTCTGGACACTCACTGAACATCTGATCACTGAACATCTCCTCACTTATCAATAACATCTGATCTCACTGACCTGTCCTCCCTGCTGTCCACGTTATGATACGGACACATGAATACAGACAGACAGATAGAAAGAGACAGACAGGCAGGCAGTTAGACAGACAAAGAGACAAATAGAAAGACAGAAAGATAGATAAATGAATGGATTGGTAGCCATGCAGATACATAGGAAGACAGGTATAGATGGATGGATGGATGGATGGATGGATGGATGGATAGATAGATAGATAGATAGATAGATAGATAGATAGATAGATAGATAGATAGATAGATAGATAGATAGATAGATAGATAGATAGATAGATAGATTCCTGTCAGAATTAAACATCTCTTATTCATCAGGCCCTCACAGATACACACGCACACACACACACACACACACACACACACACACATATACATATACAAACACACACACACACACACACACACACACACACATACAAACACCCCCACACACGCACATACAAACACACACACACACAAACAAATACACACACACACACACACACACACACACACACACACACACACACTCACATACCCCCACACACACACACCATGAGTCATCTACAGTTTAAGCTCATTGGTAAACATGCCAAACGTGATTTTGTTATATAATTATAAACGTCTAAACTCTAATAATGAAACAACAAATCAGACGTTTACATATTTGCTCATTAACGTCCACGTCTGTCAAAAGACTTCAAACATGAACTTGATTTTCTCCATCACAACTGATTAACCCATTATTTACCATTCGTCACGTACAGGTTACTCCGTAATGTATAGTAGATACTAAATAATACATAGTGGATAATAATTCATAGTAGATACTAAATAATACATAGTGGATACTGAATAATTCATAGTGGATACTGAATAATTCATAGTAGATACTCAATAATTCATAGTAGATACTCAATAATTCATAGTAGATACTGAATATACTCAGTAATTGATCATATTAATGATTGTTAATATTTACATTATTAATATTAAAATAAATCACAATAGTTACTGAACAAATCACAGCCGACACTGAATGATTTTAAATGGATACAGATTGAACGGAATAATTCATAGCAGATATTCTCTATTTCATAACAGCTCCTGAAAAATGATACTTCATTTGTAGCTTAATTCATCTAAACGTTGTAGATCAATTGTCCTTGAGTGTGAGCAGATCCTGCACTTCCTAACTCACACTTTCGTTTATGGTGTTTAAGCTGCTGCTTTTATTCAGAGATAAAAAAACTGAATTGCTTTGTCTGCTTGGAAAAATCTGTATGCCAGTGCGAACAGGCTAGAGTTCCCTTATATATATGGATCTCATAGAAGTTCTTCTGTATCTTGATCTCAAAGCTAAAGCTGTGCCACAAGTGCCTCCATATCTTCTAGAGAAGCGCTGCAGAAAGCCTCGGTACCCACAGCACTGCGGTCTGCTGAGCAGCTGCACCGTATCAGACAGTAAAGTCCTCCAGATGGAGCTGAAATTGGCCCAGGCTGTCGCCAGGTTACGACTGGGTTACATGAAACACTGCGAGGGGTGGGTACACATTATCATCAGAGACCACACACACTGCAGTCTGGACTACACTGCTGCCATCTGGCAAACAGTGTCCGAGCATCCGGTCTGTACCAGTCCAGTAAAAGACATCCGGTTCTTCAAGCTGCCTTACTTACCATTACAGTGTTTTCCCGTCCCAACACACACTATTCTTATCACTTAAACCCATCTGCTGCTAGAACATGTCTACTATATATAGTTCTCTTTATCGGATTTTGGATTTCTTAATCAGATTTTTCATCTTCTTGTCCACTTTCTGGGCAGGGTTGTTGTTGGTCCTACTCTGAATTATTGGGTTCATGGTAGGACTACCCGTTGGATAGGACACCAGTCAATTACAGGGTACCCCACACACTTAATTCCCTCGGTCCAATTTAGCTAATGTAAACAAATCAAAATTTATTTGTATAGAGCTTTTACAGCTGATGATGTGACAGAGGAGCTTTACAGAAATCCAAAAATATATACATATACATGGTTCCGAGTGGGTCAGCGGTGTAAAGCCTCTATGATCTGAGGATCGTAGGTCCAAATCCTGGGTCACGCTACTTCCCATTGGCAACCGGAGTCGAAAGACAGGAGAGTGAATTTGGCCTGCTCTCCCTCTCTGGGTGGAAAGATAGTGGTCGGCACAGGCGTCTGTTAGCCACTGTATCAGAGCTGGGGACCCAGTCCTTATACATATGTTACCAAAGAATCTGTGTGCAGAGGCACCATGGTCACCAACAAAATCAACTTTGATCTTCACTACAGACACATTATCTTCCCAACGTTATATTAATGAGGTTCTGCAACCAGTGGTTCTACCTTTTCTGAACACACACTCCGGTGCTCTATTCCAACAGGACGAAGCTCATCCACATACTGCTGCTTACTGAGCTCTCAAGATCTCATCTTGAAGACACAGATACTACGCCGTGGTCGGTCTCATCTCCAGACCTGTCCCTGATTGAAAATGTGTGGATGCTATTGGACGCTCTTTCAACACTCCACCCCTACCACACCATCTGCAGAACTGAGTGAGAACATTCATGCTGCATGGGATGGATCATCACAGGACACCATTAGGAACCTCTACAACTCCATGCAGAGATGTCTGGCGTGTTGCGTTAAACCCGTCGCCGTACTGAGAGACACCACTTCTGTATGAGTAGATATTGATCAGATGAGACTACAGTTATCATCAGTTATTGATGCTGATCACCTTCATCTCCCTGTGTAACTAAAGTGAACTCAGCTTTGTTATTGTTTTGTTGTTTTAAGTCACCGGCCATTATTATTTCACTCACGCTGTTTATCCGTGAGCCGCCCGGTGGCTCTGTGACGAGTCTGGCCCTGTGGCACTCGTTCCAGTGCAGAGAGCGAGGGAGGGTAAAACGGGTTGTGTGGCATGTCCTGCCAACAGGCAAATTAAATCAGAGCTGAGTGTCTTTGTGTTGTGGAGGTCACCGGGGGACATGGACTATGTCTGGCTCCAGGGCTGAAGCAGACAGGTGTGATATCTGTGAGGAGAAAGAGAGAGAGAGGAAGGAAAGCGATGAGAAGGCATCATGAGTGCATGCAGTCCTGTGTTCAAGTCAGGACAACCTGGTCTAATCAGGTGCTTATGGTTCTCTAACTGTAAATAAGTACGACCCTCAGGCTAGATAGCAATGAATAAGTGTATTTTGCACACTTCTGCAGACAAGAGATCGAGTATTATAACTCACAGTGGAGCGCTTTCCTTTAGAGATATTCCAGATAAATCCAGAGGGTGGTGAGGACAGTTTCCTACCCCATCAGATCACTCCTGGAAACTGGAGAGTTCTGATACAGGAAGAGGTCTCACACTCAAATCCACAAAAGCATCAGAAGACCAGTTTATGAGAGTCAACAGTTGATGTGATGGGCAGCTCAGGTGATGACAGTGCACTGGAGAAGGTCTCAGCAGTTCACACTTATCTAGTTCAGTCCACCTTCTTCATCTTGTTTGGTCCAGACCTTCTGACCTTTGAGTTTGGTATGAACTAAAATTGCAAGTGTGAAAGGTGCCAAGGACCACAGTCCAGACCAAAGGAGCAGAATTTGGTCTGACCTGATGAGGTGGTTTCGGCCCAGGTCGACTGAACCGGTCCAGTTTGTTTACAGTGTGAAGACACTGTTTCAGATGATTGGACCAATTACAGGAAAACGAGGCAGGTTTTCATCATAAATCAAATAATAGAAGATGAAAAAGACCCGGCACTGTGCTGAAATCTAACTCTCCTTTTTGTGATGACGGCAGGATGAAAGGGTTTTAAATGCATCACTAAACTGTGAAACTAGACCTACGGGACGAAAATATACTGTGTCCTAAAAACACAAACCTTGGTTCAGACCTGGGTCCTGACGTCCACCCTTCCTTCCAGATGTGTACAAAAGACTTTCAATAAGATAATCATTGCCAAGAAGAGCCTGGGTCAATCAGCATGGCCAGTGGAGGATTGAAATCATTGGAGGAGTGTTGCTGCTGTCCAATTAAAAATGTCTATTTTTGTCTGTTTTTGTGTTTCTCCGTCGTTTAAACCCTGTAGCTGCTCTGTGTCCTGTGCAAACCATTCTGCATGAATAGACCAATAGAATAGACTAGTAGAACTAGAACTACTAGTTCTATTAGTCTATAGAAATATATTTCTATAGCAGTGGACTGGTGGTTTGGGGACCAGCCTTGTGACTGGAAGGTTGCTGGTTTGAGTCCCTGAACTGGCAGGGCATGACTGTACCCATTAGAAAGGCACTGGGCACTGTTGATAGGGCTGCCCAGACTCTGACTGATCAGAGAGAGGGGGTGGGGCTGATGACATCATTGACCCAGATATTTGATTATAGAAGAAAATTTGGCGGAAGGGGCTGTTTGCTCTGTTTCTTTGCTCACATAGCATTCAAATTTCATAATAAAAGTCCTAAGAGGAGATAATACTGATACATACATAAATAATAATAGTAATAATGATTATAATAATAGAAATAAATTATAATAATTATTATTATCAGTATTATTATTGATGACAATTAATAATAATGATATTAATAATAAAAAAATCAATAATTAATAAAAGTAATAATAATAATCATCATGATTACTATTAATAAATAATAATAAAATTCGTATTAATTTTATTATAAGTAATAATAATAATAATAATAATAATAATAATAATAATAATAATAATAATAAATAATAATAATAATAATAATAACAGCTGTTTTTTCTTTACTTCTTTCTTTAAGTTGTTAATTCTGATTGTATATTCATCTTAAACTAAGACAGACAGTCCTCTCCCCCTGTTTCACTTCGAGCTCCGTCACAGTGCCGGTGAAACGCGGTCGGGCTGGTTTGTCCCTCTCGGGCTCCGTAGCGCCTGTCTGTAGGAGGAGGTGAAGATGGCGGCAGAGAGAGGAGGCGAGAGAGGAGCGAAAGGAGCGGACAGTCTGACCCGCAGCGGCCCCGAGCAGGTCTGACTCCGCGGCGTCCGGCTCACACAGGACAGGGGACAGGGACAGGGCACAGGACAGGGGACAGCAGAGAGGGGGACAGAGAGGACAGGACGGGTTCGGTCAGACAGGCCTGAGCGCGCGCTTTATCCACCTGACTACTGTTATATATCATATATACACAGTGTATACACTATTATAATCATATACATACTGTTATATATCATTATTATTGATCTGATTACTCTTATATACATTAATATATCATATACACACACTATATACACTTATAATCATACACACTGTTATGTATCATTATTATTGATCTGATTACTCTTATATACATTAATATATCATATACACACACTATATACACTTAATCATACACACTGTTATCATTGTTATTGATCTGATTACTCTTATATACATTAATATATCATATACACACACTATATACATTTATAATCATACACACTGTTATATATCATTATTATTGGCCTGACTACTGTTATATACTTTAAAATATCATATACACACTATATACACTTATAATCATATACACACAGTTAAATATCATTATTATTGGCCTGACTACTGTTATATACTTTAATATATCATACACACACTATATGTACTTTTACAATCATATATACACTGTTATATATTATTATTAATCTGATTACTCTTTCACTTTAAATGTCATATACACTATATATACTGTGATCATATATACACTGTTGTATATCATTTTTCATCTGATTACTGTTATATACTTTTATATCATATATACAAACTATATATACTTATCATATACCCACTTTTTATATAATTATTATGCAACTGATTACTGTTATATTCTTTTATATATCATGTATATGGACTATATACTATTATAATCATATACACACTGTTATTTATCATTATGATTACTCCTGTATACTTTAATTTACAAATATACATTATTATTCATACTGTTACTATTGATCTGAGTACTGTTGTATACTTCTCTTTATATAATTTTCAATCTATATATGCTATTATTATTGATCTGATTACTATTACATTATATAGAGTCTATATAATATGATATAAACAGGTCTATTTTATTCTTTACATTATATAGAAACTATTACATAATAATAATGTTTGATGTATAGACTGTATAGTATTACTTTAAATGTACTGAGTCTCTTACTCACGCGCGCACTCTCAGGCACACACACTCATATTGTCACACTAACACATTCTCAAAGTAACACACACTCACACATGCTCACATTCTCACACAGGCATGCAAACACAAATTCACACACACACACACACACACACACACACACACACACACACACAAACACACACACACACACTTATTTGATGTGCTTTAGAAAAGGTTCATAAACCATTTTAAAATGTGTGTGTAAACATTGAAAGTTATAACGGTGTTGAATCACTGCTGCCCTTCACTATAAAAACAGTGTTATAAAGTCCAAACGTCTCAATTTCAGCATCGTTCTGTAATTAATACGTGAAATGTCCCACAGATTTTTTGAAACAGTGGAAAAGAGGCTCAAACAGAGGTGCTGTTTATCTGTTCAGGTCTATTACGGCGGGAAACATCGGTGTACAATTTAATTCTGATAAAGACCAGAAGTGGGTCGTTTATGTGGATCCGGTTTTCGGAGCGACGACCCAGCCGGGAACCGTCTTGTTCAGGTTGTCATATGAGCTCCGTAACTGTTGGTAACTATTTAGAAATAATGCTGTGTTGCTGCTGTTACGTTACGGTGTAGTTTATCACCATTTCTCTTATGCACATCGAGATTAGAGTCTTCAGTTGCATCGCCCGACCCTAGTGCGGGCCATTTCTGCAGTGGATGGTTTGCATTCGAGCACCTAACGACAGCGAATTCGACACAATCGAATAATCCTCCCCTTTCCGAGGCGGACGAGTCTGATACTGTTGGCTTCGGAATTGAAGCTAAATCTGTAGGATTTCTCTGGGGCTCAGGGTAAAGTGCTTATGCTGCTTTGATTCAAGTCTGTTTCTTTATCCCTTTTTATAGTTGACCAGTCTGTATTAATCATTTATCCTCTCAGCGCCCGGATGCCAAGGACCCAGCGTTTTCTCATTGTTCCTGCAGTGAAGATAAGTTTTCTCCATCAGAACGTCTGCAAAGACCTCCGTTTCTCTCCTGGTTTGCAGAAATGCCACTGGCTTTGGCTCAGCAGGCTCCGATAAGCTTCAGGGACGCGACTCCTGCTCCCTGGAGGCCTTTCATTTTTGCAAAGAAAAGCAAACCCGGGGCTATTCTTCGACTCGTTCCTCCGCCCCTCCCGGATCGGAGCCTCATCCGTCTGCACCTCGCACAAAAACCCCGACGCAGCCTCCTCCAGCGGAAAGAAAGAAGGCGCGTCTGCTGCCTCGGCAGGGTTCCACGCAAGCAGCAAATTGAGTTTTGATTGAAAATGAACCGCCGGCAGCTGTGATTGGTGTCCCTGTAGAAATCAGACCGGGTCCGCTCTCCTCCGAGACGGCTGAGGCCTGCTGTTGTAGCGTGCGGACGCTGACGCCGGTTGCTGTTTGTTGTTTGACGGCGTGTCAGACCGGTTGCTGTTACGGTTTGCACTTACTGCTGATTTACATGCCGGCTCTCGCTCAAAATCCCCTCGTAAGCACCTCTCGTATATTCCTGTGCTATTTATGGGTGCATTGATCTGGGAATTCTGGGCGGATACCAGCAGGTAGCAGTGGCTCATACACTGTCCAAATATTTATGAACACCTCTTCTAATGCATGAGTTCAGCTACTTTAAGTTGCATCCATTGCTGACACAGTTTCTCGTGTCCACGTAGAGACGTTGTGCCAATAGAACAGGACTCTCTGGAGCAGATAAATATAACACTATTGGCACTGTGTCTAATACCAGGTGGGCTGGAGGGGTATTAACCCCCCCAGCATTGAGCTGTGGAGCAGTGGAGCTGTGTTGATGGAGCAGGTGTCCCGATACTTTTGTCCTAATCGTGTATCTTAGGGGAAATGAATGTTCTTGCATATCTAATAAGTTTGCGGTGGTAATGTTAGTGCAGAAGACGCTGCACGGTAGACGAGTGCACCACCACTCTATAGTTGGATCCATCATCCAGAAGCTCTTCTAATGTTTGTGAATAGTTCTTAACGAGTGATGAAGCTCTTAACAACGTTTACGATCTGAGAGAACAAACATCCACAAACATACATAAATATTATATTGCTTTTAATAAATATTAAGACTTAGTCTTACCATGTTTCTCAGGAGACATTATGTCCAGACACATTTCATATCATCCACTGATATCTGTATGTAATGTGGTGGAACAGACACAAGGGGGAGCTTGAACATTGCTCCACAGGAGCCCGACTGACGGGGCTTCCTGTGGCTGTGCCTGTAGGCATTTAAAATGGCATTTATCTGCCCGATTAATCGGTCGACCACTAATTTAACGGTACTGGGAGCTGAATGGTCAGAGAGTCAGACTGGTTTATTAGATAAACGCTACAGATCAGAATGGTATTGGCTATTGATCAGCATTGAGACATTTGGGGGACAAAAGCTTATCAGTACATCCCTCGTCTTACCATTCCTACATCTCCTTTCATCCTTTCTTTTCACATCCCTTGTCTTTCTAGCGTTCGAGCCCTGGCGGGATGCGTAGTCCTGAGAAGAGCAGGAGCCACAGCTCGTCGGATGAAGGAGACAGTGACGGAGGTGGTCAGAAGAGGACTGCAGGTGAGATGAACTCAAGTTCTTTAGAAGTCAACTTTGACGTCTCGTGTACAACAGAACCTCTTCTGTCACAAGGTAAAGACTTTTATTCGTAAAAATGCTCAGACTTTGAGATTGAAATTGTTAAACCCATAATCTGAGTTACGTTGGACATTGTGTCCAAGCTATACGGTTCTATCTGCATTCTGAGCAGTTTAGAGATATCGAGTCTTACAGTGTTCGTGGTGACGTTGACATATATGGAGACGGCAGGGTCTTAAATGTGTACAACGCAAACACCACAATGTCACAGACACAAAATGTAAATAACAAAAATATCAGATCCTCATCACTCCAAGGAGACGATCTGTACGTATCTGTCTGGTGCAGCAGTGCTCTTATAATCCAGCAGGTGGCAGAAAACCTGGATCTGATTTTAGCTTCTTGTTTTGTATTGGAGATATGCATCACGTGGTGCAGAGGTTTAAAAATAAGGTGTTTATCAAATATAGAGTTTAAAGATGCTCTCCTCAATAAGAAAACCATAAAGAGTGATATTGAGTTCAGAAAAATTAGAAGTCATGTCCATTTACTGTGTCATAAATCAATAATGTAACGATTGACGCAAGAATTTTATGACTGACGAGACATGTTTTTGTAGTACAGGCGTCCCCGATAAAATATAAACAATATTAACCATCAAAAATAGCTTCTTTCTGCATATCAATCAAATTTTATGCATCAAGTTTCGAATAATGTGGCCAGAAGCACAGTCTGCCTTGTCCAGTTCAAGTGTGCTGGACACAAACGAAACTGTAGACCCACAGGGACAAAGGGACGGCCGTCTCACAGTTGCGCAGTCGCATGTTTTGTGTGAAGTGAAGAGTTACGCTCTTTCAGATTGGCTGCCGTAAATACTTTGCATGGCAAGCACATGTGGGAGCGTTCTGCATCCTCGCAGCTGAGACCTACTTCCAACGTTCCCAGAGTCAGCAGCTCGTTCATTCCGAAACGGGAACAGACCCAGTCACACGGCGCCTCGGGGAGCTCCAGTTTGCTCAGCCAGACCTCTGCGCGAAGTGTTGAGGACACTGAGCTCACTCTGCGTGTGCACTCGTAGCATCACACGTTCTGCTGGTTCCGTTCCTGACTTTAGACGTCAGAGATACAGATCAATGGACCTGGGTTTCAGTTCATATTCGGTAGACTGCAAACTGTACACACTGCAGATTCATACTGGATTAAAACGTTCTGGTTTACTGTAAAAACTACACACTGCGGATTCATACTGGATTAAAACGTTCTGGTTTACTGTAAAAAGTACACACTGCGGATTCATACTGGATTAAAACGTTCTGGTTTACTGTAAAAAGTACACACTGCGGATTCATACTGGATTAAAACGTTCTGGTTTACTGTAAAAATACACACTGCGGATTCATACTGGATTAAAACGTTCTGGTTTACTGTAAAAACTACACTGCGGATTCATACTGGATTAAAACGTTCTGGTTTACTGTAAAAACTACACTGCGGATTCATACTGGATTAAAATCACTCCACTGTTTTTACTATCAGACATTCAAACCTGTAATACAGATTCATACTGGAATGTAAAGTATTACGGTCTGCTACAAAAATACACACTGCAAATTCATACTGACTTTGTGAAATGCTAAATAAGCGTCACTGGTACTTACAGTTGTTGATATATAGTGTGTGTGTGTGTGTTTGTTTCGATTGGGTGAGAATATCTTGAAGAGCAATTTTAAACCAGTATGAATCAGCAGGAATGTACTGGGGATGAGCAGTATGACTTGATCTTATTGCAGTGATATATTTGTGCCATATTCGGCAGAACCTGCTGATACATAATGGATTAATATCACATTTTTGCAGAGACATCTAGTTCTGACAGTAATATGTGGAGCAGTGTTAATCCAGTATGAATTACTGGTAATTATGTTTTATGGTCAGTACACATTATGCTGATTAATCCTGGATTAATTTACACGCACTTTCTCGCAAAGGCTTTTCACTTTGACTATAATAACTGGAGTGAGATGAATCCAGTATGAATCATCACAATGTGTATTATTCCCCCAACTCATCACAGAAGTACTGGATGGAGCCCCATCATTCCAGAGAAACAGCTCTTCACAGCCCTTTGTCCCACGCCTGGCATTAGACATGGTGCCTATCTGCTCCAGTTGGTCCTATTGTATTGGCAGTACTTCACTACAGGCACTAGATGAGCTGTGTGTGCATTTGCTCATCTCTGTTAGCAATGGATGCAAATAGAAGGGGTGTCCTCAATCATATGGACTTGTAGTGTATACGTTGACCGTGCCGCTGTTGGACTGTAACGCTCCCCCTGGTGGTAGACTGTCAGCACTGGCTCTGATGGAAGCTGCTCTGTCCAGTGTATCGGATCAGGCTGAGCGTGCTCGTCACACAGCTCTGCTCCAGCAGCTTCACTCAGCATGTCGCTCTATGTTATTGTCCAGATAATGCTTTCAATCATCTGTTCTGCTCAGCTGTTGCAAATCCGCCTGAATCTGTGGGCTAGCTGACAGCAGTGTCAACCTCATGTCTCCCCAGACACTCGCCTGAGGACATCTGCACGTTTCACAATACTGCACGCTCAGTCTACTGGCTCCATTTCCAAGCTTAAACTGAAACTGTATCAGAAACACAGTCCGGTAGCCGGTATTAAAGATCAGCAGCAGTGTAGTTACTGAAACTGTATCAGAAACACAGTCCGGTAGCCGGTATTAAAGATCAGCAGTGTAGTTACTGAAACTGTATCAGTAACACAGTCCGGTAGCCGGTATTAAAGATCATCAGTGTAGTTACTGAAAGTGTATCTCCTTTGCATGAAGATATTTCTGAGATTCTCTCTCAAGCTGACATTAATTTCGTTTAAAGTCAAACACCATCAAAGAGACAACGTACTACCCGACTGTGTTTGCTGCATTTTCATTTCACTGCTGCTGGTCTTTAATCTAAAGAACACAAAACACGACTCGGCTGATTGACTCTATTCAGCATAAAGGCAAGTTATTGCTTTTTTCCAGCCAAAGGTTTGATTTGTGTGAGTGAGAACATGGTTTGAAATGTCTTTTAAATTTGTTTGTAAGGAAGCTCTTATTTGTAATTTTGCAGAACCGTTTCAGAATGAAACCGTAATTGAGGAGCAATTACACCCACTGTTATCCACAGAAAGGTTAATGTTGAGTCAGAATGTGGAAATTAGAGTCTTTGAACCCCCGCTGTGTAAATGGGAGTGTTTGAAAGGCTGCGTGGTTCTGACGTCTGAATATAGTTTTTTCCTCTGAAAAGGAAAAGCAGCTTCCAGGGAAGGCAGGAGCTCATCGTTCATCACAGCTTTCTTTTGTGACTGATCACAAGACAAACATCACTGAAGGATCTTCTGCTCTTTCTGTAACATCACCACCAACTGCCTGTTCTAAACAAATCAGGGTCTTCTGGCCAAAACGATGCAGCGTTTGAGACTTCCTTGAGTGTCTTCGGTCATTGTCGCTGCCTCATTTCTTCTGACTCCTCCTTGTCCTTACAGTATCTTGTTCTGATGTCGTCCCCCTGACAGTCATTGGTCATAATCACTGGCTTGCTTATTCTGAGACCACCTCTAAGCGGATAGGGGCTCGCCAACCTGACCCCAACCACCAATATTTCTTGCTCTTGGGCTCCCCCTACAGTCAAGCTACAGAAGCACCATCAGAAGTGAAAGAACCATGTGGACTGAGGCAGTGGACTAGTATTCCAGCATTTTACACTATGACGACTCTGGTTACACGGTGTTACCAAGTTCTTGCAGCGTTTCCTGGTTGCTTCACCAAAGTCACATAGTGCAGTTAGCGGCGTGCTGAGCCTGGAGTGGCAACAATACCGATGCTGCTCTTCAATACCGATTGTTGCCTGGTTTCCTTCCAAACGTTGGAAGGCCTGTTCACAATGCTGCTTTAAATTATCAGGTATTTAGTTGCGCTATGGTTACGTACACCGTCCGACAGTGTGCAGTGGTTTCATTTCCTTCAGCTGTGTTGTTTCAGGTGTACTCCTGCCTTCATAAAACCAGAACAGGCTGCAGCACAGCCCGAACCACTCGTCTGCACTGCAGAGGATCGCAGGTGTCCCACTGATGCCGTTTTACACGCCGCTAAACGCTGTTCTCCCAGCTCTGCCGGTCTCAGCCGTTTCTGGGGTGTGTTCCGGCGTGTACGGCTGATTTTGCTGTCTGAGGTTTTGTCACGGTGTCTGATTTGTGTGTCCTGAAGCAGCAGCAGCTGCGTCAGTTCAGTGTAATGAATCCTAAACCTGGTTTTGGTTTCTGCTTCTGAAAACATCAGAGGACGCTTTCAAAATCATTCATGTGAAATATTCATTAATGAATTAATGAAATTTGGTTTAGTTTGTCGGTTGTTCCTCAGGTGTTGTGTACGAATATAGTTATGTCACACGTTTCTTTAATATTTTACGTCCCAGGATGTTCTGACCACGACGTTTGGCTTTATCGGAAGTGCTGATCAAACCTTCCCTCGGAACAAAACCGAAGGCCGTGCACTTTATCCCCTCGTTGTGATGCCAGAATTCATCACTCCAACCCGTCCCTGCTTTGGGACAAAAGTGAATATTTAGGGAAAAGCTGCTTTTCATAGTCAGGAAGACACTTGATGAAGCTCAGTGTTGAAGATCGTAATATCCAAAGCTTTAGAGCACAGCCGAGAAACGAGCATCAACAAAATCCAAGTCTCTTTTTGAAGCGAACAGAATCGGTGTCAATACAGCGTCAAAATGTCGCAAACACAAACGAACAGACTGTCAATATAAGCCACTAATTTATACCGTGTCAAAATAAGCCCCCTCTACAAAAGAAGAAATAGTCCACGTTCAAATAAGTCACAGATACAAACAGACTCAGTCACTGCCAGTGAGTCACGAATCTCAGAGGAAAAATGCTGCACCTGTTTATAAAATACAGAAATAGAATCTTCTTCTTCTAGCTGCTCCCTTTAGGGGGCGCCACAGCGGAGTAGAGCCGCTGCTCCTCCCTGTCGAGAGGAGCCAGTTGGGTGGCTCGGGCATCTAGTGAGGATGCCTCCTGGACGCCTCCCTGGTGAGGTGTACCCGGCACGCCCCTCCGGGAGAAGACCCAGAGGAGGACCCAGGACACGCTGGAGGGACTATGTTTCTCGAACTGGACCAAGTGGCTGGTGGGAGGGAAGTCTGGGTCTCTCTGCTTAGGCTGCTGCCGCCGCGACCCCACCCCGGATAAGCGGCAGAATGGATGGATGGATGTGCAAACAAATAAAGAGCTGATGCCACTCTTAACGCAGCTTTATCGCTAATACAAACGAGCAAAAGCAAAATAAAAGTCACTCAACTAAGCAGAAGCACTTTCAAATACAAACTGGAAGCTAAAATGATGATAAATCTTTGTGCCAAATTGAAAAATAATCCCAACCGTGACACGTTTCACTGCTGTTCTGAGCTCTGTTTTCATGAATAATGTTTTCATATTTCTTCTCTGAGTTTTTGATAAGAGCCAGTATCAATAACCAGTGTTTCCCGTGTTTGTGTTGTGTCTCCCAGCGGGACGACGGAGTCAGAGACCCGGTCCTGAGCGGAGGGGTGCTGCATGAAACGCTCTGCTCTTTATTATTCTTGTTGTTGTTATTTTAGGGTATTTTGAGCACCGACCTGTTTTGGTTTCTCTGAAAGTCGCTCCAGCAGATAAACCGAAGATGCATCTGATGGCTCTGAAGCCCGTGTCGCACTTTCCTACGCGAGACAGCTCGGCTTTAGATCCAGTCTCCCAATAACGTACTGTCCCATATATCATTTTTACATAAGTGACCTTGTGTGTAAAGCGTTGGGGCCTCTTTGGGGTCCGTCCGCGGTCCTTCCCACCTGCCGCAAAATTGAAACACTTCATTGACGCCGTGGATTAAAACAGTGTCATCAATCACTCAGCGTGTCCTTGCTGGTTGTCCTGTCAGCTCCTGTCTCGGCCTCACTCTGGGTTTGTGTTTTTCAGAGAGGGACGATAGTCCTCCTGCCGAGAGAAGACGAGATGAAGCTGATGAAACTGCTTCCAGGGAGGGGAGTCCAAAGAAAGCCCCCAGACGAGCGTCTGGCTCCAGCGCGGACTCGGACAGCGACAGCAGCGACGAGGACAGTGACGGCGAACTTAAGCACAGGATGAAGAGCAGCATCGCTCATATCAGGGTCAGTAGAGTAGACTGAGTTTCGGGGGCATTGCTGTGAGGATTTGATTGATGTGTTAATGAGGTCAGGATTTTGGATGACCAACCTACTTCAACAATTCCCATTCATCCCAGTACTGGATGGAACTCCATCATTCCAAAGAACACAATCTACAGCTCAATGCTGGGGGGGTTTACACCCCTCTAAGCATCAGCTGGTCTACATTTTGTCCCACTCATCTTTGTCCCATCAATAGACAGACTACAGTATCATATATCATCCCTATCAGACCAGAATCACGAGAATCAGTAGACGGGATCTATGAATAAAATCAATATCTTATCAAAATCAATGTTTTAAGACACGTTTGTGAGTCTGTCCTCTGATGATGATCTTCTGGTTGTTCCAGCGCGGCTCCCTGGATGAGAGAAGTAGAGCAAGACGAAGGAGCTCCTCCACGGACAGGTGAGACCAGTTGAAAGCACTGTAAACGAATCAACAGGTAGGAATGTCCCAGAGGTTTACAGAAGGTTGAAGCAGTGCCTGTGATCCCTGCAAGGTGGAGCTGACGAAGAATTAAACTCACTTAAAGCCTCCATCAGATCTTCTGCTGGTTAAGGACTTTAAAGTGTAGATCGAGCGACACGCCTTCGAAAATCACGTTGAAAGTGTTTTAACTCTCAAATCATAAGTGAATTTACTGTTTGGCTGAAGTGACTATATAGTGAATAATTCCAGACTGTAGTTCATCTGTTTCTCCTCCGTCCACCCTGATCTTCAATGATCAGGACCCCACAGGACCACCACAGAGCAGATATTATGTGGGTGGTGGGTCATTCTCAGCACTGCAGTGACACCGTCATGGTGGTGGTGTGTTAGTGTGTGTTGCTGGTACGAGTGGATCAGACGCAGCAGTGCTGCTGGAGTGTTTAAACACTGTGTCCACTCACTGTCCACTCTATTAGATACTCCTACCGAGTGTCTCCACCTTGTAGATGTAAAGTCAGAGACAGAAGCTCATCTGTTTCTGCTTATTTTGTGTTGGTCGTCCTCTAGTCCTTCATCACAGGACGCTGTCGGCTGGACATTCTGGTTGGTGGACTGTTCTCGGTCCAGCAGTGACACTATGGCTTTCAGTGATTGTAATTTCCCTGTTTGTCTCTGTTCTTTCACAGGGATGGAAGTGAAAGGTCTCGCTCTCGGTCCAGGTCCAGGTCCAGGTCCAGGTCCAGATCACGTTCACGATCCCGATCTCCAAGGGGGCGCTGGTGAGAATTCAGTTTTCAGTGTTTCAGTGCATCCTGTTCAAGCATGAAAACGAGTATAATTATGTCATAAACTATCACCATCGTTATCGTTGGTTGAGGGTCTTTCTGTGAAGATTGATCAATAAATCGTTAAATATGGTTTTATCGCGTCTGTTACGCAGGTTTAATTCCAGTAGAGGGTGTAAGTGGGTCGTTCAGATAATATCGTAGAAACATCGTAATTTAAGGTATTTAATGTCCAGTTTGCTGTGTTTCTGCTGTTTCAGGTAAATACTAATACTTTAACGGTGTACTCTGTTCGGGGGTCGATCGTATTGTATCGTGTATCTCCATTTCTCTTATCACACTGTTTACTAGCTTAACTATCATTTTAATATTTGACCAATTTCAACACATTTTCAATTAAATAAATAAATTCAGCTCATATAAATATAAATGTGCATGTAATTGGATACTTAATTACGTTGTCATAATTATGGATTGTCCACACAGTCCTCCGTTCATCGTGTCCTACTCGTCAACTGCACTTTCCTGTTCAATGCACTTTAAATATTTATACCGTGCGTGGACAAAAGTATTGGGACACCCGCTCGTTCACGGTTTCTTCTAAAATCAAGGGTATTAAAGAGTTGATCCAGATCTCTACTGCTGTGAGGATTTGATTGCATTCAGTAATGAGCATTCATGAGGTCAGTGTGCTGGCTGGTCACCACCCTACCTCATCCCCAGCTCCCCCAGCTGGATGGAGCACCATCTAGTGGGGTTTTGGCATCTATCAACTAAAATCTGGGGTGGAATTTTACTTGATGGTCCTGAAACCCCCACCTCTGCTAACTAAAGCTGGATGAGGTTCTAGCCCACCCCTGGCATTAGGCACGGAACCGATCGGTCAGGTTATTTGGACATAGTCTGTTTATGGTCAGCAGTATCTGTGACTGATTGGTGGTTACATACCGATATCTTCTCTGTTCTCTCCTCCGGTCAGGTCTCAGGATCGCGACCGAGACCGCGGCCGAGATCGCGCAGAGCGGCGATACAGCCGAGAGCGGGATCAGGTCGACCGCAGGCCAGATCGGGATCGATTCCGCAGGGGCAGGTCTGCATCCCCATCGGAGAAAGAGAAACCCCCCAGTGAGGAGCCACCGGTGAAGAGGAAGAAAGAGGAGCTGGACCCCATCCTCACCCGCACCGGAGGAGCCTACATCCCCCCGGCCAAACTGCGCATGATGCAGGCGCAGATCACTGACAAGAGCAGGTCAGCTTCCTCCACTGGACACTGGACTTCCTGAATCGATTCGAGTCTGATTCCTGATTCAGTTCACGGTTCATTTAAGCACATTTCACTCTTATTGCATGAATGTGGTATTTTTGAAAGTTGTAAATTGGTTGTTTATTTTAAAAAATATATATTTTAAGTTGTATTTGTTCATTTATTGTACTTTTATGTAAAAATTAAACCATACCAAAGTCACATTTCCATTCTCGGACACTGAAGGACACTGAGGGAAAGAATAGAACCGGCTCCCAACAGGACTTTACACACACGCTGACTTTCTGACCGTCAGCACTTTCAGAGAGGAGGCACGACAGCCCCGCTGCTGTCCTGTCCGACTCTGAGGGGCAGTAAATTCTGCCCTTTAACTGGAGCCCCTGTCCGGTGTCTGTTACAGGGCAATGAAGAGAGATGGTGAAATTTAAGACTGGCAGTGTTAACGGATTGTGCTCTGTAAGACTGTAAATATGATCTGTCCGAGATGATGAAAGCCTGGAGTGGTGTGTTGCGCCTGTAGGTCAGGCAAACCAGTGAGCCAAAACATTAAGACATCAGAAACCGCTCACAGTACAAACTCAGTTAAGTTGTAGTATCTGACAGTTGGGACTATTTGACTTTTATTCAGTAGATACATTCGGAATCTGGTACCGGTACTGGGAATCTGGCACCTCTGTGGTCCCACAACCATCCTTTCCAAAGTTGGCACTTGTGGTGGACAGGAGTTGGCATGGGCACTTCAACTGCTCTGCAGCTATGCAGCAGGGGGCGCTGCACTGTGACTCCGAGAATTCCTTTACTTGTCAACCGTTATACGTTTCTGAGACCCTTTAGAAGCCCTCCTATCTGTTACCTCTACATCACGCGGGTTGTTGTGGAGTCCCTTGTCTGAGTCGGTCAGGTCTTCACGACTTTTCTCCTCCTCATCAAACACATTGACTTTTGAGAACCATTGGTGTGGTTTTTAATGCCATGTGATGGTCTTTCGTTCTTCCTTAATATTCATACGTTCCTTTGTCTTACTTTTTTCTCTTCTGTGTAGCCTGGCTTACCAGAGGATGAGCTGGGAGGCCCTGAAGAAGTCCATCAACGGTCTCATCAACAAGGTGAACGTCTCCAACATTGCCAACATCATCCAGGAGCTGCTGCAGGAGAACATTGTTCGGGGCAGGTATGAACCGATTCCTTCGTGTTTTTTTTTTGGGGGGGGGGGGGGGGGTAGCCTTTGCTCCCAAACTGCACAGTAATCTGCACTGGTCCACTTTTTCAGTCCCGCCCCAAGTTGGACTGACCAGTAAGTGGAGAGAACCTTGTCGTATGGTTTGTTGTGATGCATTTGTGGTGCGCTAGAGATGATTAGTTACGTGGCCATCACCTCTATGGAGATCCATAAACCGGACATCTGAAGCTTTGTGCTCCTCCTGTGCTGGAAGCTGGGCCTCCAGGACCAGGATTGTCCATCCCTGGTCTATTCAATTCTGCTGTGGGGTCATAATACAGCTCTGAACATCTCTGTGTTTCAGGGGTCTGCTAGCTAGGTCCATTCTTCAGGCCCAGAGTGCCTCACCCATCTTCACACACGTCTACGCTGCTGTGGTGGCCATCATCAACTCAAAGTTCCCTCAGATCGGAGAGCTCATCCTGAAGAGGCTCATCCTCAACTTCCGTAAAGGCTACAGGAGAAACGACAAGGTGAAGCTCCAGGAAGACGTACACGGAGATCAGGGCTGTTTATTCAAATAGAGATTTACTCTGAACAGTAATAAATCATCTCATTCCAAGATTCTAAAATAGAAAAGAGTGGATATTCACGTCCACCAGACTGTTAACTTCTGTGAAAGGGAGCCGTAGAGGAAGCAAGGAGGTCAGTTTGAACAGATGTTTCTGAACCAGGTTTGTCCTTTAGGGCAGGTCTGTGGGATGGTTTCGTAGCTTGATGTATTTTTATTCACCAGAAAATAATAAATTTATAGGAGACACACAAGCCAGATATTATTATAAGGACTTGAAGTGTGTTTTTGAGCTGAAAATCCAAAATTATTGATGAGTTATTTGTAAAGATTAGGAAGACAATGATATAATTTCTTCAAAGTACGTGGAAGTGGTAAAAAAAAAAAACATGACCTAAATATCAGCTATTATTATTTTTATTTTTGTATGTATCAATATTTTCCCTTCTCAGGACTTTTATTCTGAAACATTGTGAGCTCAGCCCCGCCCCCTCTCTCTGATCAGTCAGAGTCTGTATGCAGGTTGATCATCAGCCCCGCCCCCTGTCTCTCTGATCAGTCAGAGTCTGTATGCAGGTTGATCATGTTCAGGTGGACAGAGCAGTAAACAAGCACTGGAAGCTCCTTTGGTATCTAAACTGGGATTGAATTCAGTTGGAAACCAGTGAATTTTAGCTGCTTTCTGAGCTGAATTTCTCGCTGATGCTGCTGTGGGTTAATCTGATCTTCAGAAAACCGCCCGCAAAGTGTGGATTTCTGTTTCTAAGAGTTGAGTAATTGTGAGCTGACTTTCCACGTTTCCACGTTAGATATCCACTCCGTCATCTCCACAATGAAAAAGTGCCCATTGACACTCAACCTGAATCCATCAGAGCTCCGTGACGTTTAGGCTGACGTGAAGGTCTCCACTGAAGCGCTATATAAAACTCATCACACATGCATGCATATGTCACTCGCGGTTAGATTTATGAGTGCGTTATGAATTTATGAAAGTGTAGATCAGCAGGAACCTGGCAGTGCTCTTAAGAAAGCACGGATGTCTGTATGACTTACAGGCGACCTCTGTGTGTGTGTGTTAAATATTTGATCGGACAGTTAGTATAGTTTATGATTTAGGACGCTGTAATACACACTCCTGAGCGTAAGCTGTCAGACGTGCGGGCTCGTCAGTAAACACTGATTACTGCTGAGAACAACCCGGAGATTGTTCTGCTTCTGTGCATTAATGGCTTTGAAGCCTTTGAATCCTTTTCTCGGGATCAGAGTAACCTACAGATATGATACGCGTAACAAACTACAAGCTTCCAGTGCATGTTTACTGCTCTGTTCACATGTACATACTCAGTCTGCATACAGACTCTGATCAGAGAGAGGGGGCGGGGCTGATGATCAACCTGCATACAGACTCTGACTGATCAGAGAGAGGGGGCGGGGCTGATGTTCAACCTGCATACAGACTCTGACTGATCAGAGAGAGGGGGCGGGGCTGATGCTCAACCTGCATACAGACTCTGACTGATCAGAGAGAGGGGGCGGGGCTGATGCTCAACCTGCATACAGACTCTGACTGATCAGAGAGAGGCGGCGGGGCTGATGATCAACCTGCATACAGACTCTGACTGATCAGAGAGAGGCGGCGGGGCTGATGCTCAAACTGCATACAGACTCTGACTCATCAGTGAAAGTGGGCGGGGCTGATGATCCACCTGCATACAGACTCTGACTCATCAGAGAGATGGGCGGGGTTTGGTGGGGGCGGGGTTGGTTTATAGAGGAAAACGAGAAGGGAGGGGCTGTTCGCGCTTTGTTTTTGCTCACACAGTGTTCAAATGTCAGAATTAAAGTCCTGATTGGGGATAATACTGATTTAAAACAAATAACAAACAATAAAGGATCTTCATGTTGTTTTTTATTATGTTTTCATAACTTTGTTTTTATGATTTGCGTGTTTTGTTTTTGCTTTACAGCAACAGTGCCTCACAGCCTCCAAGTTTGTGGCCCATCTGATCAATCAGAACGTGGTACGTGTTCAGTTTCCTGTTCCAACTGGCTGTTATTAAGACGGATTAAACGGTGATGAATGTAAAAACTGTGAGTCTGACCTTTAGTGTGTGTTTTGTCTCTTGTTGAAAGGCTCATGAAGTTCTCTGTTTGGAAATGCTGACTCTGCTGCTGGAACGACCCACTGATGACAGCGTGGAGGTGTCCATAAGCTTCCTGAAGGAGTGTGGCCTGAAGCTTACGGAGATCTCCCCTCGCGGCATAAATGGTACTCCTCCGTGTGTGTGTGTGTGTGTGTAGTGTGTGTGTGTGTGTGTGTGTGTGTGTGTGTGTGTGTGTGTGTGTGTGTGTGTGTGTGTGTGTGTGTGTGTGTGTGTGTGTGTGTGTGTGTTCTTTAAAATAATCATTCATTAATCATAATCGAGACCAAATTTTCAGTTCGTCGTCGTGTTTAAGGTCGTATCGCCCGCTAATCAACGTAAGGACTTATTTGATTAAATCTATTCATTGATTTAATAAATCAATTTAATAAATGATTCTATTTCCTCCCAAATGAAGCCGATTCGCAGTTTTCGTTCGGCTGACGAAGTGCCGATGTCATTTTTAACACCTATCTCTTCATAAGACAGTTGAAACGTAATGGATATTGACATGGACGCCCATTTCCCATATCGCATTCCATACTAATTAGACTCCCTCCAACAATGGTCCCGCTGTTCCGTTCGCCGATTGACTCTCTTACAGAAGAACTTTAGCTGGTGTTGAAAATGCCCTCCTGTTAATGAGCCTTAAGCTGGTGTTTAATCAGGAGGAAGCCACGTCTGCGCTGCTCCGAGGCCGACACAATCAGAACAATTATACGTGGTCTTTGAACGCGGCTCTAATTGAACTCCAGCTGCGTTTCTTTTCGTTGTGCGTCGCACTGACCTTGAGACTGGCCGTTGATTAAAGTGACATAACGTACATGAATAATTTATGTAATGATTTATTCGCAGGCTCCGAGCTCTGCTCTGAAAACTTTTCAATGTATCTGCTGCGAGTGTAACGTTGTTTCCTTGAAGAGCTGTATTAATTTAACCTCTTGTCCCTGAAAAGGCAATATAACATTTATTTTCCCGTTTATTTTCTGTCCCACTGCGAGTAATCATGCATTCTGATTGGGCGAAATTAGAGACGGAGTCGCTGCCTGCTTCATTTCTCCTTTAAAATATTGTTTTTATTCCCCCGCAGCCATCTTCGAGCGCCTGAGGAACATCCTCCACGAGTCCGAGATCGACAAGCGCGTGCAGTACATGATCGAGGTGATGTTTGCCATCAGGAAGGACGGTTTTAAAGACCACCCAATCATTCCAGACGGTTTGGACCTAGTGGAGGAAGAAGACCAGTTCACTCACATGCTCCCCCTGGAGGACGACTACAACGTAGAGGATGTGCTGAGTAAGACCAGTCTGTCTGACCTGCTCCACACCAGTGCAGAACCAGTTTGTCTTAGTCTTGATCAGATCATTGTGTTGAGAAGAGACAAGAAACAAGCGAGCATCTACACAACGTAAAGGCAGGTGGACTCAACAGGGATCTGATCAAAAACAAATCCATAGACGTGATGTCAGGAGTCTTTCTTGGTGTTTCATGTACCGGTTTTCAGTGCTGGTGACCCCACCGTGAGTGGTCAGCGCATTACAGGTGTAGACAGGATACTGCGTTTCAACACATTGAAACCTGGTCACTCCACCACATTGAGGTGGTCACATTCTTAATGTGGCCCACATTAACTGAACTACTTGGTTATCATAATGACCCAGTAGAACTTCCAAACAGTTATCTGACCTGGGTTTATGGAGTAAACTTGCCCCCATTAAAGTCCTTTATTTTCCCCCCAGTTTGGAAGTACCAGTTACCCAACCCCAGTAGTGCTGTCCCCTCTATCACATGGGAGGCTCCCGGCTCTCTGATACAACTACCGCCTTTACATCGTTGATTATTTTTGTATCCTTTGCTCAGAGGATAGAACCGTGTCCCTCTCTTCGGCGCCTCGTCATAGCCGTTTTTTAATAACGCTGACCCAGACTTCACTTTTGCCGCAGCATATAAATAAAAATGCAGATTATCTGACGAGTATCGATGCAGACGCTGTCCATCTGCTTGTCCTCTCTTTTGCTTAAAGTCGTCTGTTAAAGGGTGGCCCTGAGATCTTGCTGAATCGGTTTGTACAGGAATGGCTCCACAGTTCTTTCTCATGTTGTTGTCGTTCCATCAGAGTTGCGCTTCCCCAGGAACGATGCAACGTGGGACGATACGATGCAAAACATAAATAAATAAAAACTAGAGCAAAACATTAAATACAGTAAATATGACGGGCATTAGACACAGACAGGTCAGCGCAGCGCCAGCACAGCACTCGTCCTGTACGAGGTGGTGAAGGTAAGGATCAGACGTAAGGAACACACTGGGGTATCTATATATGCCGTAAACACAGCAGTTAAGGAGGCAGAACCACACGTCTGGGACAGAATCGCTGCCATTCAGGCTTTTTGCCACTCAGTGGGTGTGGCTGTGATGTCACATGCATACCCTCTGTTCAGGTATCTGAAGTTTGGAATTCATTCACCGAGTGCACTCAGCGTTCTGGATCGTAATTCCAGATTTCTTCTGGAGATCTCAGCGTTTGAATTATTGATCAGAATTAGGTCCACGTTAAACTCGCAACAATACAATTCATTATTAATGCCACTAACTGTAACAGGAACCCTTAAGTTGTATGAATGAGGGCAAGAGGCAACAATCACAGAGGAACTGAACCTGCTGACCGTTTTTATTATGATACGGAGAACATTTAGAAACCGTTTACGAGCATTTCGTTTTTGTATTTTTGCATAAATCCATCCTGAAATTCGACGGTTTTCACTGAATCGCTTCATAAAGTGAACCCAGTTCACAAATCGTATATCAGCAAATATCCCGTAACACTTAAGAACTTGCTGCATTTCTGCTGATTTGTTTATAGTTTAAGGGTTTGGATGAGCCTTTGGACCATCTGTGGACAGAAGAATCCAGAAGATAAGCATGTAATACACTCAACAGAACAACAACAGTGTTGGACTGCTGTGTAAAAGAGTGTGAAGGTGCTTCTCCCACTGCCCTGTAAAAAGGCTACTTTTGGGTGGTGTACCTCTTGGACCAGAGAGCGTTGCCTTCACATTGCAAGGGTTTCCCATGAACGTCTCCGTCTTCCTTGTCCTGTCCAGTAGATTGACCACCAATCAAGCATTTATGGAACCTGCTTTGACTCCGGTTTCAGCTACTGTTGGCGAATTAAACCTGGGTTCCGCCTTGCAAACTGTTTTTTTACCTTTTATCCAGGTAACAGGTGGCCCCGCGGGGTACTAGAGTGTCCTTTCTGTTGTAGTTTTCCCAGATGAACTTTCTAGATCTAGATTCCATCAGCAAGCTCTAGAGGAGATCTGAAGCCTAATTGTTAGACGGTCATGCAGCAAGACAGTGACCCTAAGCAGGTTCTGGCGTCATTCATCGTTTTGGATTGACCGAGTCCAAGTCTAAACCTTACTGGGTGGGACATGAAGCCAGTGTTTCCCTCACTGATCACGGTCAGCAACTGAACGTTGTTGACACATATAAGACATGATTAGTCATGATTATCTGGACATAGTGATAGTTTATCATTTTATAAAAATGCAGTGATAATAAATTAAGTCCTTTTCACACCGAATACAATTTTTTTTGCACCAAAAACGAGTGCGAGTTTTTGCACAGTGGAACCTTCACACCATGTCTGTCTTGTTTATTTCTGTCTGCTTGCTCTTTCTAGCTTCCCTCACTAATGAGCACGGTCCGAGGGAGGAAAGTTAAGAGTTCATGGTTCCTTGGCCATTTTTAGACCAGCTTAAAAAACACCTGCATTAAGTGTAATTTCCTGTGATTCCCCAGCGTTTCAGATCCTACACCTCTACACCTCTACATCTCTAACCTCTCTTACGATTCCTGCTCGAAGTGCTTCTATCTTTTGTATGCTTCTGTACTCTTCTTTCAGTCTTAGTGTGCAGTACATCAGTTGACCAGTAGAGGAGCTGATTATTAAAGAGCCTGGAAAACACTGACCCCAGACAGACGTTTATGTACCCGAAGCTGTATCCCATCAGCTGCTTCCAATAAACTTATATGGTTCATGCACTGATATAGTGCTTGTTGTTGGTCTACAGAGGGAGGCCACTCATTTTCGGTTTCGTTCTGACCCTAGGCCAAGTCATAACGCCTCCATATTTTTATGGTCAGCATATCATGGTCATGGTTCTTGTACAGTGTTGATTTGTTTGGTCTACAACCGCGATAGCAGCTTTGTGGACGTTGATGCCAGAACAGGGAAACACTCGACCCATTTAATGATATTGTCCGTTACAACCGATTTTGAACCGTAATGTTTAGTAAATACTGGGGTTTTAATGGTTATTCCCACTCTTTTGGTGAAGGTCAATGGTAAATCGAGTGCTGCACTTACCTGCCCTACGAGCCTCCTATCTCCAGGGTTCAGGTAATTATCAAGCAGCAGTTGGAGTGAATGACTTTATCCCCCAGTCTGGACGCACCAGGACGGCGCTCTTCGGCAGCAGAATGAAATATCTTCTCTGCGTGTGTAAATGGAGCCTTTTGCATTTTCAATTACATCGTTTACGCCTCCGTCTCCGCTCATTTCTGTTTGCTCAATCTGCACATGAGCTTTTTTCCCGGGCTTTGAAGACAATCGTCTGTAATTGAAAAGCTACACCAAGCAGGCCTTTGGGGTGCGAGAAGAGTCATTATCACATTAGGGCTTTTTATGAATTAAGCCTAATACACGGTGAATTCTTCTTTATGGGTAATTGCCTCTGATTACATCTAGTTGGCGAGTGACTAAATTGCTGTAAAATTGCAAATGAATGTCTGCTGCTGCTTCTGCAACAATTTATTTATTTATTTTGTTTTAACAGATGTCTTCAAACTGGATCCGGACTTCTTGGAGAACGAGGAGAAGTACAAGGCAATTAAAAAGGGTGAGCTGGGGGAAGTTAACAGCCATTAGACCGTTGTTCCGTTTACAGTATATATGATTGTGAACATGCAGGCGATTCATCACAGCTGGCTGTTTTTTAATGACTGAAGGCTTCGTGAAAAAATCCCTTCATTACAGTCGAACATTCCGGACTAAAAAGCCAGGAAGAAACGGAACACCAGCCGGGAGTAATGGCGCGCTGTGTTTATGAAAACGGCTGGTTAACGTACGTTTTCAGAGTTGGTAACAGTGCTGGGTGTTTTTCTAATCTTTTCGCAGGATTAGAAGATAAACACAGATTTTACAAAGTTTTGAGAACCAAGTAACCAAGAAATTACATCCTACAAGCGAGAAAACTGTTATTATTAAAGTTTAAAAACGGTGATCAGTTATTTCTCAGCTACGTGTTTTGGCTCTTTACTTTTTGGTCTCATCAGTCATTGGCTGCTGGGGATAACCCCGCCCATTGAGTGTCCATTGTTTACATTCACGTGGTTTTGTCGGGTCCATCGCCATGTTGAGCACCTCGATATACAATAACAGTGTGCCAGCGTTGCGCTGTAACTTCACAGAACCATAAAAAATGATTTATTTATGTGATATTTATTATCGTATTATAATCTGGGCTTTTACTGATGATTGTTATTGTAATGAGGAGCTCAATGTGGAGGCGGATCTGACGTAACCATGTGACCGAAGTCACTGTCGCTCGAGGGGCAGGGCTTATCCCCAACAGCCAATGACTGACTAGATCCCAGTCGTCCATTGAAACGGCAAAACTCAAAAATGGGTGAAAGCAAGACTGAGACATGAACGTAAAATACAAAGTGGACGATTAAATACAGAGCAGTCCTCTCGCTTACGGAATGGATTCTGTTTTTGTAAATTTATGCTTTAATCCTTCATGTGTTTGAAAATGAAAATGCTGGAATTGAAGACCTTTTTCAACTTGTTTTTCCAGAGATTCTGGACGAAGGCAGCAGTGACTCTGATGATGATGCAGAAGGCAGTGAGGAGGAGGAGGAGGACGACGAAGGTGAAGATGGAGAAGCCGCAGAAGGTGCTTGTTGTTCTCGCTCATCGTTTTCTCGGTGCATGGTAAACGCAGGAACTGTTGATATGTTTGTGGGTGGATTCGACTGACTTAGCAGGTTTTTAAATTAACGCCAGACGTGATGAAAGACCTTTTATTTAGGGTGGAAACGCGGGAACTGATGAGCACTGATTAAAAAAAGAGAGCAGGTTTTCGTCAATCTCAGTGGAGCTTCTCTTCGTTTAGGTTCCTAACGGGGGGAAAGTCTTTATGCATTTTTAAAATTAATTTTACATGTAAAGTCCATTTTCAGAAGGTATAAAGGGTCTTTATTTAGTCTACTATGTATATATAGATGGACACACACACACACACACACACACACACACACACACGCGAAAGTTATATGCCCGAGAGACAAGCTGCTCAAAGTCCTCCTGCTCCACTCTGCTCAGTATGTTGATGGTCTGCAGGTCCCCGTGGACTGATCTTTCAGAAATTGGTTGTGAAGGACCTGCATCGACTTCTAGAAGCAGTTCTCATCTGGAAGCGAAACGATTTTCACTCACAAGTTGTGAGACACACCGGCGGTCCCCGTCTGTCGGTGAAGTCTTTCAGCCCGAATTCCCTCTAGACTGGGATTTCAGCCACTGGTTGTAGACCAGTATGAGCGTGCGCTTCCATACTCCAGCAGATTCAGCTCCATCCTTCACACTATGTCCTTTGACGTGCTCAAGTACAGTCGCTCTATGCAGCCGATCATTAATCAGTTTTATAGGTTATAGTTACGTGTCCACAGTTCTAAACGAGTTTCATTCTCTAAAGGAGTGAAAGAATGAATCGCGGTCCTGCCCTCCGCCCCCGCGGTCGGTCTCGCTCTGCGATCAAGTGGAGCTTAGCTGTGTTAATTGCCTCGTTGGGGAAATGCGTCTTCACAGCAGTCTGCGAGGTGTAAAAATAAACCTGCATCAAGAACAAGTGCTCTTGACCTCCGGATGAAGCAGCTCACATTCCCGGGGCTTCGGCTCGTCCCCGCGCTCTTATTGACCAGGTGTCTCCTCTGTCTTTTTTTAAGGTGAAGAGAAAGTCACCATTTTTGACCAGACGGAGGTGAACCTGGTTGCCTTCCGCCGCACCATTTATCTGGCCATCCAGTCAAGGTGAGTGCACGTGTGTGTGTGTATCGTGGCATGAACACACACATTCGAATCGGTTTGGTGAAGCCACTGATTATCGATCACCTCGATATTAGCTATGAATTTTTGATCATCGAACTCTCTTTGAGCTTGTACTGAAAACTCGCTCTGGTTTTGCTCAGAGCGTCAAAGAAAAGTCCTGTTTCTAAAGGAGTCGCTGCTGGTTTTTACAGCAACGTCGTTCCACGGAGCGATACGGTGTTTTTGAGATAACGGCCTGGTTCGAGCGCTTCTCAACCAATCAGCTTGCATGGCTGGGACTGTTATTATCCCATCGGGGGAATTCGCATCGTTACAGCAGGAATACTCAGTAGACCAAGATCCAAGATATGCTATAGAACATGTACTGAGTAGGTTCTGCACAGGAATTGTGGGTATCGCACTTGTACTCTTGTGTCTGCAGCAAATATTGCACATTAATTCTATAATCGCAGATCATATTAATTAGAATCTGATCTCTAAACTGGGGCTTTATTATTAATACAAACACAGTCGGATCAGCAGATAAGAGGCTCGAATCGGATCAGGGAGCAAAATGAGTCTAATTGAAAGCTGTTCTGCACATTTGCATATTTATGGTAATGACAGCTTTTGCCTTCCATTAAATACATGGATTAAAATGGTAATTGACGACTTATTGATTATGGAAGTGGTCTTCAGGAATAGCCCTGATACCTGTAGAGGAAGATGCGGCGAGTGTTAAGCCTGGAAGGTTTCTTCATGTGAAGCAATGAATTATCTTTGCATAATTAGCATAAATTACACTGTAGGGGTGGTCAGCAGGGGGTGAGAGAGAGAGAGAGAGGGACCATATGGGGCAGATGTGGTCAAACACTCATTTATGTTCCGTTCCCGCCGAGACCCCCTCTCAGTTTGGACAGTTCTTAACGTACTGTGTCTCAGCAGGTGTGTGGAGGTTCTTACGGTTTACACTCGGCTTCACTGCCTGGGTTTATGTACGAGTCCTTCTTCTCAGATCAACACTAATGGAGATAAATTCCACGCAGTTCCACTCCTAGAACCCAAGATCAGCATGTTGAGGGCAGTTACATGTTTGTTTTTTATAGGCTTTGTATCTCAGGATCAGAGTAATCTACAGACATGATGCACAGATCATGCTCAACCTGCATACAGACTCTGACTGATCAGAGAGAGGGGGCGGAGCTGATGCTCAACCTGCATACAGACTCTGACTGATCAGAGAGAGGGGGCGGGGCTGATGATCAACCTGCATACAGACTCTGACTGATCAGAGAGAAGGGGGTGGGGCTGATGACATCACTGACCCAGATATTAGGTTATAAATGAAAATGAGAGGGAGGGGCTATTTGCCCTCTTTCTTTCCTCACACAGTGTTCAAATTTCAGAATAAAAGTCCTGAGAAGGGATAATACTGACACATATAAATATAAAACATAGGAAAACATAGGAGGAAAATTTAAGGTTATTTTATTTTGTTTACTGTAGTATTTTGAAGAACGTGTTATAAATATCCTTGTCAATCTTATTGTTCTAAATAACTCTTCATCTAGAAAACGCTCTGGATGATCAGGATTTCTGAGATATAAAGCGTTTTTTAGCTCTAATGAACTATAAAAAATGGCCAGATGCAAATATGAATAGTCCAGGGTCTCCTGAAAATCTTCTGTGTGTGACTGTCTCCTATAAATGCTTTTCTAATTGGTGAATTAAAGAACATCAGACTGTGAAAACATCCCCCAAAATTGTTCTAGGGTTCTAAAGGTTAAAGATCAAATTACTGGATGGTAAATATGTAGAACTCCCTTTTATGATGTGTAGGAGGCTCATACACGCCACCTCTCCACCACCTGCATCTGTCTGTCAGAAATATACAGGGCATATAATGACTTCTGAGTCCAGATGTTCAATCACAGCAGAACCCTAATCGTGCACAAATAAATAAATATAATGAATAATAGAGGATAATATATGGATCCAATCGTTCCGCAGCGTTATTTCAGGGATTGTAATAAATGGCTTATAAGATTGCAGTGTTTGAAATGTATGATGACCGTGACTGAGCCATTCATCCGTCTGGGATCCGTACAATGCCCAGATAAGGTTTATATCCCACCTCTCACTTTGAAAAATAGAAATCGGATTTACGTCTCTTGCTTTTTCTGGGTTGCAAATCCAGGGTTCTTGAATTTCTCTTCTGGAACCTCTGATGATGATGCTGCGAAAGAAAGCTGTGGGGAAAGGAAATGGGTTGTTGTGCGCGATTCGTGCTGCCGGTGATTAAGTCCTCTAATGAAGGAGCTCTGTGGGTGAGGGAGACAATGGGGGTGATGTTCGGTGATATGAGAATCAGTACAGACTTTGCAATCGTGTCTCCTTAAGTGAGTCAAAACATGGCTTTATTCTGACGTTTAAAAATAGGCACTTCAGCCGTTTGTAAAGCAAGGACGTGTGAAGGTCACCAAACATTTCAGTAAACATTTGTTTACATATTTGTTTGATCCAATCGTAACACCTTCCTGAGAGACGCACTGATATAATGTAGGGTTTTTCTGATTCAGGCGTGGGTGTTATCCACTACACCATCCAACTTTTCATTACAGTAAAGGCGTCCTTCACCGGACAGCAAGATGCCAAAATGAGAACACCGATATACATTGTATTTGGTTTAAGATGGTCTGTGACTTACAGTTGTGGGTGTTTCCCACTTTATGTCCAGCTCCCCCTCCTTCATCACCCGCTCGTTTCTCCCGAGTAAGTAGTGACGTCGGCCCAAAGCTAGCTTTGAAGCGAAAAGTCGAACGACGTTGGAACGGTTTCATTTTCATAGAAATTCATCACATCATTTATCAATCGTTGTATTATTTTTATTTTATTTTATTATTTGCCGAGGAGTTGAACAGAGCCCATGGTTTACTGCTAACAGCATAAATACCTAATGTCAGTGTGAAACCAGGGCCTTGTTTAGATGAACACAGATTTGGAACCCTGGTGTGAAGCAAACCTGCCCCCTGTAGTGAATAACCATCAGTCCTGGAGACGTGTGTACATTTGGCTTCAGTAGATCTTGGTTGAGCTGGTTCTTAATCTGATAACGTCTTTGGACTGTGTGTGTAGAAGCAGGACAGGCTTTGAGAACGATCTCGGTACTGAAGGCGAGTTGGTCATGACTGCCATCCCGTCCGTTTGAATAAGCTCCGTGTTGTTTCCCACGGTGATCAGGTCTACTGGATTAGCAGCGCAGTGTGTTTATACGGCGCCGAGCTCCTCCCCACCTCGCAGGAATGTCCTGGTTTTAGTGTTCCTCAGAAGAAGAGCTGTACCCCTTGAGCGCTGAGAGTGATCACGTGACCCGGCCTCAGAAAGCCAACGCCATCTCTCTTTAGGAAGGAGCCCGCTGCATCCGTCCCATCTTCACTTAACCTGCTTTCTATTGATGGTCTCTGCGTGCTCTCAGCTGAGCCACATGATGCAGCATCCGCTGCTTACGGACCGCTTTTATGTGCCGCCGTTCATCCAGAAATAAATGGAGAACCGACTGCAGAACTGTAAATGTTTAATTGCCCGAGGGGCTGCTGGCCTGCTTAATCTCTCTAAAGGGAGACCTGTTGGCTTTGGGATGGACCTCCTTAAAAGCAAGCAGTCAGACACTCCGAGCTGCAGAAGCACGCAGAGAAAGCCTGGGCTGGCTGAGTTCCAGTCTGAAATCTTAGCTTGTCTGCAAATGCATGTGTACAGCTGTCCGTGAGGGGCTTCTCAAAGTGGGATTTGTATTTACTGCAGTGGAGTTAAAATAAATTACACTTCCCACCTGTAGGGGGAGACCAGGGGCAGAAATAATTCCTACACAATCTTGCTTTAAATAAACAAAAAAATGGAAAACCTGTTTCCTCTGTGATCATCAGACCTTCTCCAGAAGGCCCTTTGTTTCCATTCTTAGTTAACTAAATCCAATCTTATCTGCAATGTCTAAAGCTGATAGCTGGGAACTGGACATTTAATGAATTCGTCTTCATTTGCTGGAGTCGTCCATTAAGAATCAGCTTTGTGGGTAATTGTGGGGCTTGAATGAGTGACATCAGCAGTGAATGAAGGTATAATAGAGTTTGGGGATCCAGTGTTTAGCCCTTTTGCTTGTTAATGACATCTTTATTGGTTTATCTTCTGAATATTGAAATGATAACTCAGGCTTTTGTGAACGTCGCTACCTGAAGATGACTTGTCTCATCACATGAGCCACACTCACGTATTCTTTCCCCTGAGCATCGTAGTAGCCAAAAATACCCAGCAGCAGCTGGTCCTGGTGAATGTGTCTTGGCATAACACCACAAGGGGAAAGCTGCTCGACCCAGTAAGAAATTAGATTAGTTCAGCGTCAAACGCACAGTCGCACTGGCTCACGTAACGCGTCCCGCGATTATCTCGGGGCTTGTCTGGTGTGTCGGACTGACTCCACTGGTTTATTGATATCAGTTAGAGTCTGATCGTGTTACTTCTGGCCTGATTGTTGTGGACAATAGTAGACGTTGGCGGCGATTTGGCAACTAACATGTAAGCAACTCTATGGCCCTTAAATTTGCATAGTTACATATTTTTAGAACATTTCTGTTGCAGGAAGGAATCGAAGTGTGAGGAACCTCTGGATTCTAGTCTCGTGTACTAGCTAAGCTTTAGTGAAAACATCTAAAAATGGGAATGGGGAGATTTCATATGGCCCTAAGTCCCAGGTGGTTGCTAGTAGGTTGCCATGCTGTTCCTTACTTTGGTTGCACTGCGGTTGCTTGGAGGTTGCTATGATATTGCCAAGCTGTCGCTTTGGTACCCCATATGTTTGCTAGGTGATGGTTAATTTGTCACTAGTAGTTGCTGTGGTGTCCCAGGTAAATGTTGTGCAGGCTACTAGGTGGATGCTATGCTTTTCCCAGTGGTTGCTATAGTGTTGCTATGCTGTTTTTTTATTTTGGCAGGGAAAATGTAAGCGCTCCAGTCCCGATGAGACAGCTGTACACGTGTTTTTGTGGACAAGCTGTGAGATACAGAAGCCGCGTCTGAAGTGAAAGGAGCTTGTGGGCTGAGGCATGGACACTAATGTCTCTCTACAGGGTTACGCAGATCTGGAGAGGGGTTCTCATATAGTTCCACTAAAGATACGTAGTGCAGTAGCAGCGTTCCGACCCAAAATGCGAGTAACGGAGAGGTCAGTCTCCCAGTCAGCGTTACAGAGCAGAGAGAGGGTCTCGTACAGCTTTACCAAAGATCTGTAGCGCAGTAAGCATTCCGGTTCAGAGTGGGAGGGATGGAGACACCTGTCTCCCAGTTACAATCCATGGAGCATCAACATGTTCCTGAAGCTGCAATGTAAACGGGAAATCGAAGCACGACGTTGCTTTAAACCAGTAACGCGAGTGGTTCCCGGTCTATTTTAGCCATGAACTCCAGCTCGACTCCAGCTGAAACTTCCTAAAAGCACCAAAAGCATCCTGACATGTCAGCACTCAACACTCGGAATGTGACCTGTAGTCTGTCTCTGCTGTAAACACGAACTGCATCGCTAGGAACAGCACACCCAGCCGCTCGCACATGCTCTCAAAACACGACATCAGCTATAAATAAACCAAACAACTCCACAAGCGTCTAGTCAGCTGTTTCTCCATCTTCTCGGTTTTAGTGGATAAATCTTTTTTTTTTGTCTCTTTACGTTAGAAACGTTCCCGTCCACATACTTCTGTCCGTTTTTTAAATGGAGGGAGCTCAACATCCGAGTGTCCCTACAGTTAAACCAGTGACAGACACACCCTTAAACAACATTTGGCCTCAAGAACTTCTTGATTTTTTAATTCTATTTTATTATTATAAATGTTTTTTTTATTATTAGAATCGTACGTTAGAATCGCAATTAGTTTTAATTATGTATTGAGATTTTTCAACATTCAGCAATATTTTTCTTTGGGAGGGACGAGGATGGACAGGATTAGAAATGAGCAGATCAGAGGGACGGTGAAGGTGGAGCAGTTTGGAGATAAAGCCAGAGAGGCCAGGTTGAGATGGTTTGGACGTGTGTTGAGGAGGAATAGTGGACATATCGGACAAAGAATGTTGGAGATGGAGCTGCCGGGCAGAAGGAGAAGAGGAAGACCTCAGAAGGTTTATGGATGTAGTGAAGGTGGACATGGAGATGGTTGGTGTAACAGTAGAGGAGGCGGGGAATAGGGCAAGATGGAGGCAGATGATCCGCTGTGGTGACCCCTAAAGGGAGCAGCCAGAAGAAGAAGAAGAAGATCTTTATATGAAATAAACTTTTAAAACTATCTTAAATAAAAGCTCTGTTTTTAAACTGTCTTCATTTTGAGAAAATCAGAATGGCCGATGTCGGGGTCAGCAGGAAGGGTCAGCTATTGCTTTTTTGCTGTTGGCTGTTGGTTGGTTGTTGGCTGTTGGTTCACTTTTATGTGCATGGATTTGAACTCCTGCCAGCTGTGCCTTTTGTTCCAGTATGAATTTTTACCTCTATCAGCTTAACAGAGTTGAATAGTTCTAATCTGTTTTTGTATTTTAATAAGGAATCAGCTGTACGTTCTCTCTCTTTACCTCCAAGTGTTGAAATTTCAGTGCTGATTTGTTGACGCCGGGCTGTGTCGGACCTGCAGAGGCGCTGGAGAGAAAGCCGGAGAGGCAGTTGCGGTCGTGTCCCGAGGGCTGACTGCGCACACGCTGCTATTTTAGTGCCGAACTTCAGCCGCCTCACAGTTATAGAGCTGTCAGGAGCCGAGGACCTGGGTTTAACCCTGTGGTGATAAAAATAAGCCGAGTCAACAGATGTTTGTTTGAATGTAGATTGTGAAATAGCGAGAGCTCGAATTCCTGCTGTTTATAAACTCACTAAAGCTTTTCCCCTTCATTTCGCAAACTGTGAAATTACCCCCGAGTTGGCACGCATGGGGAGGGGTGGGTTGATCTAATGACTGTGACGGGGTGTGTGTGTGTGTGTGTGTGTGTGTGTGTGTGTGTGTGTGTGTGTGTGTTGTTGTGTGTGTGTGTGTGTGTGTGTGTGTGTGTGTGTGTGTGTGTGTGTGTGTGTGAGAGAGAGAGAGAGAGCACTAGTGTTTGACGGTTGTGCTGACGGGAACTGAGGTTTACAGGCTCTCTGCTGGAAGACAGACGTCCCTTTTCCTAATAGCCTCGAGCAGGAGGGGGTCCGGTCTGCACAGTATATCAACTGTCCATCATAATTGTAGTATTGATCATTGCGATGCTGATCGCACAAAACGAGTGCGTAAACGAGTGCGTAAACGAGTGCGTAAACGAGTGCGGGAGTCCTGATGAGCACAGATGCTTCAGATGGGTTTGTGGATGTGTTGAGGAGCATTACCCAACAAATGGGATCATTGCCCAGATGGAGGGAGCTCATTATCTGTGCCACGTCAGCAGAGATCCCAGGATAGCTAAAGCATTGTGATCAGGCTATGGTGTAATGTTACGTTCTCTGGAGAACACTGTCATAGGAACAGTGTTGATTCGTGCTGGGACAGATTCCGGTGCCTTTTACTTTCTGTAAAACGAGCAGGAAAAGGGTGTTTCATGTGGTTTCTTAGTGCCGACATTGTTGAGGTGGGACATACGTGCTGTGGGCGTGGCCAGAATTGCAGAAACGACAAACGGATGTGCTTTTGAGACAGTGTGAGAGGGTACCTAGCGTGGACGAGGCCACAAAAGTACTGGACGGAGCTCCATCATTCCAGAGAACACAGTTCCACTGCTCCACAGCTCAATGCTGGAGGGCTTCATACCCCTGTAGTCCACCTGGTATTAGACACGGTGTCAGTAGGTTCATGTTTATCTGCTCCAGAGAGTCCTATTCTATTGGCAGTACACCAGACAAGCTGTTTCAGCAATGAGTGCAGCTTAAAGTAGAAGTAGAAGGGTTGTCCGTACACGTTTGGACACACGTTGTAGCTGTGCAGAGCTGCGAGGACAGTGCTATATTCAGTATGAGCAGTTTCAGATCTGCTCACGTCCAGGAGCAGCAGGAGCCCAGCCTGGCTGACTCGAGCAGAAAGCATGGGAAGATAAAACTGGACTGCCTTCCAAAAGTGTTTAAGTGATGAGATCTTGGCTGAATGCCGTATTAGCCCCTGTTTATAGCCTCTCTCCACGGTCCTGCAGCTCTTCACACCAAACAGGACACAGACCAGCAGGTTCTGCTGGCTTTGTGCTCTTCAAGTTGAACTTCTCACTGTTTCTGACCAGTATTGGGGCACTGACGGATTCAGTGCCGATACGTTGGTACACAGGACCACCAGCACTGACATGGTGGTGGTGTGTTGGTGTGTGTTGAGCTGGTACGAGTGGATCAGACACAGCAGTGCTGCTGGAGTGTTTAAACCCCTCAGTGTCACTGCTGGACCGAGAACAGTCCACCGAACAGAAACGTCCAGCCGACAGCGTCCTGTGGGCACTGACGAAGGACTAGAGGACGACCAACACAAACTGTGCAGAACCAGATTGCACCACCTGGCCAGCAGGTTCTGCTGGGTTTGTGCTCCTCAAAGCTGAACTTCTCACTGTTTCTGACCGGTTTGTGAGCACTGATGGATTCGGGCCATTTAAAAATTCCACTTCCAGGCGTGTTTTGAGGGTTTAGTCTAATGAATATTCAATGCGTGTGACCATCTGAGGAAATATTATTCATGGACTTCAGTTGGAGCAATACCATGTGATACATATTTCATGTGCATTCAGTGTCATTTATTGTATATGAGCATGCGATGCTCAAATATGCACATTTTAAAGCAGGTTGGTTTGAACTTCATGCATAGAAAAATTAATTTTCATCTTCAGGACGGGACACGATTACTGTTATTGTCTTTTTAATATTGAAGACCCCGTCTGCTGGTTTCAAATATTAATAAAAAAATGTTCTAAAGACAGAATAAGCATTTCCAGTGTTGTAATTTCTACTCACTGTCCATTTAATCGGCTCCTCTGACCACACAGGAGCTCTTTGTAGTCCACCAACCAGAGAACAGTCCACCAACCAGAAACGTCCAGCTGACAGCGTCCTGTGAGCACTGATGAAGGACTAGAGGACGAGCAACACAAACTGTGCAGAAACAGATGAGCTTCTGTCTCTGACTTTACATCTACAAGGTGGAGACACTCGGTAGGAGTGTCTGATAGAGTGGACAGTGAGTGGACACAGTGTTTAAACACTCTGATCCACTCGTACCAGCGCAACACACACTAACACACCACCACCATGTCAGTGTGACTGCAGTGCTGAGAATGACCCACCACCCACATCATATCTGCTCTGTGGTGGTCCTGTGGGGTCCTGATCATTGAAGATCAGAGTGAAAGGAGGAGAATGAAGTTACTATGTGATAAAATTGGCAGTGAGTGTAGAAATAAGAATATAGGTCATAATGTTATGAATAATCTGTGTTTAATTACGAGTTTTCAATATCTCCATTTTTCATGATTTAATAAAGTGCTGATTCCTGTGTTCACTGGATCTGTGAGCAAGTGGGTGACTGGTAAGACTGGCAATGCTGGTTTTAAGGAGGCGCTGTGTGCTGGTGGGAGGAAGCAGGTTAGATGAACTGGAAATTTGCACCGTTCTAGAAAACTGCTGATCCTTGAATTCAACAACATTACAACCACCCCCTTCCCTTCAGTGCACCTTCAGAAGCCCGTCTAGATAACGACACTGGCTTCCAGACCAAAAGAAAGTCTTTGACGCTCAACGTTTCCCTCTTCGGCTGTTTCTCTGTCTCCTCTACTTGTGTGTACAGCACGCTTACTCCACACTATTACTTTTCCACCTCTGCACGAGTAGGACTTCCCCCTCTGCTGGAAAACACCAGGCGTTTTCCAGTGTGCAAACCAAACAGACCGGAGAGCTGTTGGACAGTCAGGAACCACTGACCGGATTTTACAAAATGCGAATTGAAACACGTTTCCTTTAAATCGCACCAAACAGTCGAAATAATCTTCAGTACAAGCTGAACGGTGGTAATTTCTCAAATGCATGTGTGGGAAACATTAAGCTGTGAGGCATTTGGTTTTAGGAGTATTTGTGTGGTGGCTGTAGTCCTGCTCCTCCTCTCTGGTGTCTGTTCCTCCCGCCGTTGCGTGTAGAATAAGCGACTCAGATAAAGAACAGCGATTAAAAACAGACGAGATAAGCATTGTTTTTCTCTGCCAGTTCTGCGTAAATTCAACGTTACACTGTAGATAATGGTTTGAAGGCAGTCACGAGGAGGAGTAGACAGGCTGTAACGATTTGTCAGCACTGCTGTTCTAACCGTTCTGTCTTTCTCTGCTTTTCACAGTTTGGACTTCGAGGAATGCGCCCACAAGCTGATCAAAATGGACTTTCCTGAGAGCCAGACGGTACGTTTGCTTGCCTGCAGCACTGACAGGCCTGCCTTCCCGCCTCCCTGCCTCGGGGCTGTTTATTGAATCCCTTTTAGTCACGTCTAAATATTTGTTTTCTGTCTCCGAGGTAGTTTGGGCCTTTGTAGTCACTCGGGAAGCATTTGTCATCTTAATATCCTTGTTTTGCAGCTTCGCGGCGGGGAAAAAACCGGCCGTTTAGCGGCCGCAGATCTGGGTGTTCCCTTCAATTTAACCGCTTTAACTGATCGGATGCTGTTCTCCAGCGCTGGCCTGCTGGCTTTGATTGTCACCGTGCTTCTCTGGGATTTGAGACTCCGATCTAATCTCCAGGCTGCTCTTTAAGTGTAAAACGCTCAAGCCGAGAGCCGCCCGCAGTGTCTCTCATTGCCCTCGGTACCCAATAACAAGCTCAGTGTAAAGAAATGATAAAAGTTCACGGGGTGTTTTTGATGCACCGTGTTTGTGCCTGTTTTTCCTGCGTTTCTGTTTGCACTTAATGACCAGATCTGACCTTTTCCTGAGGCAGGATGTATTCATGTTCTTTGCATATCTCCCTCGAGAACGCTTCCACCACACTTATTTAAACAAAGCTCCCTATATTTGGAGCGCTGGTGAGCAGATAGAATCTATGTAAGTAAATAAAAAAGGCATAGAACTGTACATTGGTTCTCTACGTATCTGAGACGTAGGGTTTTAACGGTACAATATGGTCGTACCCGTCACTCGTACGTGGTTCACCGTTTGGTGGACGCAGGCTTGTGGAGGATACGTGGTACAAGCTATTAGGATGGTGATTCTCAAACGCACATCAGAAACCGTAAACTGCAAGGGAACCGTAGTGGTTTAGGAGTGTTTCTATGGTGACGGTTGTCTTGTTTGCCCCCCTCGGGGTGGTTGTCACCGTGTAAAGCCTTTCTGTGGTGAAACAGTCTGTTATACTTTCCTTTAGTCTTACATTTTATTTGAATGAGCTCATTTTCTCCTCGTCCAGAGGCAGTGAGGTGTGTGTAAAGGGGACTATTATGCAAGTTCAGCCTAAAGGTGGTCTTTGCCAGTGTAGCTCGTCTTCTGCACAGCTGCAGTACGTGGTTCCTGTATTCGTCTGAGAGAAGGGTTTTGAACAGTGATTCTAAACCACAGATGAGTTTCTTAGCTGTTAAACGTGTTTTAAGACTTATAATCGTTATTGGTTCCATTGTTCGTTGTTGTTCAGATCGGCTGTTTCCACTTTTTGAACTGCACTGAAAACACAGTCTGACTTCAAATGAATGAGACCCTGCTGCCACCATGATCCTGGGGTCGCAGGTTCAAATCCAGGTTCTCCTCCAAGCGCCGTGGCTGCCCGGCAAATGGCGGCAGCTCGAAAAGAGGCGGTAGGCTGTCGTCACATGACTTCAGGGGAAACATGTGGACGGTCTCTTCCCCCTGACACCCGAAAGCAGACACGTGATGTGGGAGACAACTTGGGGGGTTGGGTAACTGGCACGTCTAAATTAGTACGGGGTGAAAATTGGAACAAAAGATTTAAAAAAACGAGTTAAATACTAATAAAAATGATAAATACGACAAATAAACTGGCAAAACAATCTTTTTTTGCCCCAAATATGAGGACAAATGGACGTCACCGCCTGACGAATCTGATTACGGTGTAATTATGATTGTAATCAGATGGCTTTTGCTAAATCTCTATCCTTTAAAATGACAGACAGAGTTTCAGAGGTTTTAACTTGAAGTCTTTCAGTATCAAAGTCTTCCAAGGAATCGAGCAGTAGTTTGAAGAACAGCCTTGTTTCCAGGTTCCTCCTCCGTCCCTCCAGCCCAGCGTTCAGATACCTGTATAAAAATAACCGTCCCTGAGCAGCACGTCCAGGACAGGCAGCGCTGTCCTTTCTGTTCTGTGCGACATTGGCAGTGCATGGTCACTGAGCAAGTGTGTGTGTGTGGTGGTCCTGGGCCAGAGTGTGACGTCAACGCGCGTTGGTACGATGAGGAACATTAGATCTTGACCGCAGCCAAAACTGATTTCAGTGGCGACATTTCGACCCAAAGCGGCTCCAGCGGCTCTGCCTCCGGAACGCTGTGAGCGCCGGAGCTGCTGTAACCGTGTTTCCACAAGTCAGTAAACAGCAGATCTTCGGACCCGATCCAGAGCCAGGCTGAGCGGCTGATTTGGCTGAATAATGCGGCTATAAATAGAAATAAGGTTTGCTTGGCAAAAGAGCGTGTGGGCACGCCAGCGTCTCAGCAGTGGTCCACACACGTCTGTTGATGCTGGCAGAACATGACTCTGCTTTAGACCCACCGTGGACACACTGCGTCATCACACACCCCTGAGCTGCCTTATTCCTTCCCAACACACACACACACACACACACACACACACACACACACACAGTACATCATTGTTTATATAAAGAGTACAGTATGTTTACACACGTTACTGCTGAAAGAACCTGTATCTCCAAAGCTTCACAGGAGAAGGACAAAACCTTGACTTTCAACGGAAGTCAGTGTCCCAGGATCCGATTTCAAGTCATTTTGGAGCATTTCTATTGGTCCATTCATAAATGTAAAGATCGCAGGAGATGCGTGTTTTCTGCTTTTTGAAATTTTCTGAAAGTTGTCGATTATTCTGAACTATCTTCAAAGCTTCTCAGGAATTTCATATTTCAGTGGCTGAAACCTCGAGAGAACCCTACAAACACCATAAACAGTAAAAACACCTGATGTTAAGGTGGCTCTTCATAATTCATAACCCACCGCGTTTCCCGGTGTTCATCCTGTTGCAGTGTGTTATGGCCTTCAGCCGGAGCTGCGTTTGAGGATCTCGTCTTTGTGGTTGGTGGTAAAATCTAAGGTGTGTTTGCTTAGAGATTCGGTTTGAGCTGCCAACAGAGCAACACGAGCAAGCCAGGAGCGACGAGGAGTCGCGCTGTTTGACCTTAAAATCCAATATTTTCCGGGTTTTGGGAAATCGCGTTAAGAACCCGAGATTTATTTTCGTGAAGCGCCCGAACTCTTGTTGCCTCTGGAGGCGTTTGTGTAGACAGTCTGGGAAGGTGATCTAATCCGTTACTGTCCATCATAAATCTCTCAAATCTGAACCTTCTTCAGGTTTTCGTTTACGTACAGTCGACACGTACAGTCGTTCCTTTCGCGTGTGCACTGTGGACGTGGACGCTACTGTAGAGTTATAGTTGTAATATAAATCCTTCACACTGACGCTCACACTCGCCCCCGCTGAACTTCCCAGCTCTGCCAGTCTCCCGCTCAGTGTCCCACAGCTGTGTGAGGGGTGCTTCCTGTGGCGTAGATGTGATGGATTGGAGCTTTTGTGAGTAACTGGTTTGAAATGTTGGCCGCGGTGCCCCACTGTCATTAAACTGTCAGGCGGTGGCGTGTGATGGAGATGCAGCCTGTCTGCGCGTTCCAGCTGAGGTTTCACTGCAGGTGTAAATCTCTGCTTTAACTGCCTGTTGGGTCGTTCACGGTAAATGTACTGGACCTTCTCAAAACAGTCCAAAAGGAAGATGAAGGTGATCAGGATCAATAACTGATGATAACTGTCGTCTGATCTGATCAATATTTATTGATCTACTCATACAGAAGTGGTGTCTCTCAGGACGGCGTCGGGTTTGACGCAACACGCCAGACGTCTCTGCATGGAGGTGTAGAGGTTCCTGATGGTGTCCTGTGATGATCCATCCCATGCATCTTGAATGTTCTCACTCAGTTCTGCAGATGGTGTGGTAGGGGTGGAGTGTTGATAGAGCGTCCAATAGCGTCCACACATTTTCAATCAGGGACAGGTCTGGAGATGAGACCGACCACGGCGTAGTATCTGTGTCTTCAAGACGAGATCTTGAGACGGCAGCAGTGTGTGGACGAGCGTCGTCCTGCTGGAACACCGAAGTGTGTGTTCAGAAAAGGTAGAACCACTGGATGCAGAACCTCGGCCAACGTTGGTCTGTTAAAGTGTCTGTAATGAAGATCAAAGATCTGGTGGTGAATCCTGACGTAGTTTTGTCTGTGAATCAATGGCCCAGTAGTGTCCTGAAAGTGCTCCTGATGGGCTTTACAGTTGCTTGTTTGAATGGGGAATGTTTACTCTGACTGTAGAAGCAGTGTCATCATGTCCCTCGAAGTCTTGATCATCACATGTTTGGTGAAACCCATGGAGCGAATGTGGCTTCAGCAGTTGACCATATGTTCGGAACTTCTGTGTAACAAGCATCTGAGACCTTTTGTGTTTCAGAACACTTTCTTTATCCCCAAGAGGGCAATTAAATTTAGACGGTGATGCAGATTCACACTGTAAATCATGAATCACGACGAGAAGCGAGCAGGAACTTTGGGAACTTTACTTTACGTTCTTTACAGCTGTTTATGAAAGTATTGCCTGAAGATGTTTGAGAATACGTGGTGCTGATGTTTAGAGACTTTTAAAAGCCTTTTTAAACATTCTGGATTCTGGGTGATTAAAACTGTAAATGAAGTTCTTCGGGATTAAATCCGCTCTTGAGTCGAATGAAATCACACCTCATTAAACGTCGTATGATCTTCAGCTCCAAAAGTGTTCAAGGTCAACAGATGTTTATTCATGATTTATTGGAGCGTTTTTGAGGGTTTTTTTAAAGCCCTGAATGTTTTCGGTTATAAATAAATCTCATTTAAAGTTCTCAAATACTGAGTCTCTGAGTCTGAACATGTTTTCCTATTCTTGACCATCCATCCATCCATCCATCCATCCTTACTTGCACTTACTTGCCCTTACTTACCACTTACTTGCTTTTCTTTCTTTCTTTTGCTTTCTTTCTTTCTTTTTTCTTTCTTTCTTTCTTTCTTTCTTTCTTGCTTTTCTTTCTCTCCTTTCTTGCTTTTCTTTCTTTCTTGCTTTCTTTCTTTCTTGCTTTCTTTCTTTCTTTCTTTCTTTCTTTTCTTTGCTTTCTCTTTCTTTCTTTCTCTTCTTTCTTTCTTTCTTTCTTTTCTTTTTGTTCTTTCTTGCTTTTCTTTCTTTTTCTTTCTTTCTTTCTTTCTTTCACTTTCTTTCTTTCTTTCTTTCTTTCTTTCTTTATTTTGTTCTTTTCTTACTTACACTTTCTTTTCTTTCTTTCTTTCTTGCTTTCTTTCTTTCTTTCTTTCTCTCTCTCTCCTTTCTTTCTTTCTCTCTTTCTCTCTTTCTCTCTTTCTTTCTTTCTTGCTTTCTTTCTTGCCTTTTTCTCTTTCTTTCTTTTCGTTCTTTCTTTCTTGCTTGCTTTTTCTTTCTTTCTTGCTTTCTTTCTTTCTTTCTTTCTTTCTTTCTTTCTTTTTATTTCTTTCTTGCTTTTCTTTCTTTCCTCTTTCTTTGTCACTTTTTCTTTCTTTCTCACTTCTTTCTTTCTTTCTTTCTTTCTTTCTTTCTCTTTCTTTCTTTTTTTGTTTCTTTCTTTCTCTTTTCTTTTTCTTTTTTCTTTCTATTTTCTTTCTTTCTTTCTTTCTTTCTTTCTTTCTTTCTTTCTTTAGTTCGTTCGTTAGTTCTTCGTTCGTTCGTTCGTTCGTTCGTTCGTTCGTTCGTTCGTTCGTTCGTTCGTTCGTTCGTTCGTTCGTTCGTTCGTTCGTTCGTTCGTTCGTTCGTTCGTTCTTTCGTTCTTTCGTTCTTTCTTTCTGTGACTCTAAATCCAGTGTTGATTTTCCGTTCGGGCTGGTATCGGACGTTGATATGCTGACGTATGTTCATTATAATATTGTATATTATTCTTCTGTTTTGTTTATAAACTTCAAAACCCAACGGGATCATCATTGCAGAGACACACACTGTAATGTTCTTCTGCATCAGTGGATCTGCTGTTGAGGAATCTGCTGTCAGATTCCTGCTGATCTCCACAAAATAGACCTGGAAGTGGCGTTGTTCTCGACTCCGTGTGCTCTCCTGTCCTCCTCCGCTGTTGCTCTCAGTGTGTGATTGCAGAGGAGTTTATTTTATGCCTAGTTTAGTCGTGTTTTGACAAAAGGCAGCTCATGCTGGCTCAGCCTCAGTGGGGAAAACGGTACTTGAGATAAAATGAGGCTGTTAGACTCTTTAATTTCCCGCTTTATAATGGTTCCACAGACGTTCACACTGATCGTTTGCTTCCGACAGCTTGCTTTACTGCAGAAACGTGGTTTGTAGCTCTTATGAAGGTTGTTTTTTGTTTTAACTGGGGGAATTGTAGTGGTGTATGTGGGGGAATGGTCGGGCTGGAGATCTGTCCATCATAGAAACCACTGAGATCTTTATTATATCAGCGGCAGCTTGAGGAGAACGTAAGAACATCGTTCTTCCTGCCAGCCAAGCTGCTTCGCCCATGTTTCTTCTGAAATCAAGGGTGTTAGTGTGGAGTTTGCCCACCTTTTCTGTAGTTACAGGTTCTGTTCTTCTGAGAAGGCTTCACACTACACATTAGAACATCGTTGTGAGGATTTGATTGCTCCACAGCTCAATGCTTTGGGCTTCCTACTCCGCGACCTTGGGCTGTTGTGTGGCGACGGCACTGTGTCCTATTTTAGTGCCAGTGCTCTTCAGTTCTGCAAGCTTTGTCCTCAGATGAACCGTGCCTGCGTGGAAGTCTTTGTAACCCAGCAGGAACGTCAGGATCTGTCACCCTTCTCCTCGCTTCGTTCCCACCAGTCGAAATCTAGCTCGCGCTGTGCGCGTACAGTGCGCTCCTCGCTCGGTGGGAATGTCAGCCTCCGCACTGTGGACTGTTTGTTGCCTCTTCCTTCCCCGTAGCGAGAGACCTTTCCCAAACAAACAGCAGGACACGAACAACTCCTATTAATAATGCAGTGAATTGTTGGAGACTCTGCCGGCTGTGAATATGAAGCATGTAGCAGTCTCAGCCGGAGGAACCCGAACGGTTCCACAGGCCTTGCCGGGGTCCACGGTCTGTCCTGCGTCCTTTAGGAAGAGCTCTCATTCGGTTTCAGCCAAGATGTGTTATATTGGGATTTTTGTATCTGATTTAATCAAAGTGGCTTTATAGAAATCCAGGAACCACGTGTACAGTCAGCAACACGGAACACAAAGCACCCCAGGTCAGCGAGCCCGGGGCCCCCGCGGTAAAGACGACACGGAACCAGCCTACTGGACCGTTTGACTCATTTTTAGCCTTTCCTGGAGTTGCTTTTTAACATATTCATGCTTTTAACATTTAACTGTCTTCATTAAGTCTTTTGTGTCCACGTTTTACAGAGACACCCGCATAGCTCTATCTGTACCTCTTGGGAATGAGGTTGATGTGGCGCAACAGATCACACCATCACTAACTGTGCTACACCGGTTAGAGTCATTGGGCAAGACTCCTAACACTACTCCAGCCCCGCCTCTAATATGAGGAACCTTGTTACGGATAAATGGTGTAAATGTAAATTGCTGAGGAGCTCTTATTGGTGTAGGATTGCATAGTCTGGGAATTGAACCCCAGTCTCCTGCCGGGTGTGAGGGGTGTGTATATACAGTACAGGCCAAAAGTGTGGACACACCTTCTCATTCAATGCGTTTTCTATAATTTCATGACTGTTTACGTTGTAGATTCTCACTGAAGGCATAAGAACTATGAATGAACACGTGTGGAGTTTTGTACTTAAAAAAGGTGAACGAACTGAAAACATGTTTTATGTTGTAGTTTCTTCAAAATAGACACCCTTTGCTCTGATTACTTCATTGCTCTTGGAATTCTCTCAATGATCTTCAAGAGGTCGTCACCTGAAATGGTTTTCCAACAGTCTTGAAGGAGCTCCCAGAAGGTGGCTCATTGAGAGAACTTTTGTTAAGTACAAAACTCCACGTGTTCATTCGTAGTTGTGATGCCTTCAGTGAGAATCTACGATGTAAATAGTCATGAGAATGAGAAGGTGTGTCCAAACCTTTGACCTGTACTGTATGAAGGTGTTTATTCACCGTATACCCTTTTTTTCTTTTGAGCTGTGAGTTGAACATCTAGCCAAGATAAAAATGGATTTCCACCATTAATCCTTGAGGTGTTAGAAGAAAAAGTGCCATCCTGACTTTACAGTGTGGTCTGTTTAGGTGTGAGGGGCAGAATTAGGTGTTGATGGGTCACTCCCACTCATGCGGGTGTGATCTCTGGTGTCAACATCTGAAGCAGCGTGGAGAACCAACAGCTTCTCGAGCTGGACAGACGTATCAGGACGCCTGTTCATTCGCTGTTTCTTCTGAAATCAAGGATATTTAACAGTTTATCCTGCTTTTGTTGGAGTAACTGTCTTGACTTTCCAAAACCAAGGCTTTCTACCAGGTTTGGGACAATGCTGTGAGGATTTGATTGCATGTGGCTTCAAGAGTGTAAGTGGATCAGGATGTTGAATGATCACCACCACACCTCCTCCCTAATTCCCCAACTCATCCCAAAAGTACTGGACGGAGCTCCATCATTCTGGAGAACACAGCTCCACGGCTCCACAGCTCAGTGCTGGGGGGCTTTACAGCCCTCTATTCCACACCTGCTATTAGACATGGAGACAATAGATTCTTGTGTGTTTATCTGCTCCAGAGAGGCCTTGAAGTCTATTGGCGGTAATTCTCTACAGGAACTAGACAAGCTGTGTGTGCATTTGCACATCTGTGTCAGCAATGCGTACGGCTTAAAATAGCTGAAGGCATTCATTAGGGATCCACAAACATATGGACATGTATTAAGGTCTTCCTCAGAAGGTAGCTGGTTCATCAAACTGTCTGAAGTGATGATGGTGGAGTCATCTCGCCATCCGTCTCCACCAAAGCTGCGCTCGGAGTTCAGACGACCGTCTAACCCGCCCGTGTTTTACGAGCCGTCATCAGCTCCACATCGTCCTGTCAGCGTAGATTTGTAGCCTGCTCTCGCGCGTTCTCTCTACGTCCCTGTAAAGACAGAGTAAACACTACAGATGATCAAGAGCCGAGTGCAGAAAGTGGTCTCGGTTTTTGATTCGTGGCGGCGGCGGCGGCTGCATGCCGAGGCCTCGCTTCCGGGATTTCAAAGAGATGACCTGCAGTATTGATCCAGCGCTCCTGCGTTGAGGCGGCTGGAGAACCCGTTTTACTCTCTTCTCTCCTCTTTCCTGGAGGCAGCGCTGCCTTGGAGTTCTGACCTTTAAGGCTCCCGATTCCGAAACACCGCTTTTCCTGCTTTAATGATCAGACTCATCATCTGATTGTCTGCTCAGACTCTCGTATTCCGTTGTTAAACGTTAGACATTTCAGCGTCTATTATGGCATATTCGGTATCCAGTGTGAATTATATTATTCCATGTCTCCTATGGATTTTTCAGCATCCATATGGATGATTCAATTACTTTGTGTCCACTATGGATTATTCAATATCCAGTGTCAGCTATTCGGTATCCAGTATGAATTATGCCATCTATAGTGGTGTTTTTTGTATCCAGTATGAATAATCCAGTGTCTACTATGGGTTATTCAGCATCCGCCATGGACGATTCAGTTACTTTGTGTCCACTATGGATTATTCAATCCAGTGTGAGCAATTTGCTATCCAGTATGAATTATGCAGTCTATGGTGGATTATTCAGCATCCACGATGGTTTTCTCCGTGTCCACTATGAATTCTAAAGTGTCTCCTGTGGGTTGTTCAGCATCCACTATGAATTGTTCAGTATCGACTGAATTATGCAGCATCCACTATGAATTGAGTGTTTATTGAGTTGTTCAGCATCTACTCTTATGTTAAATACGAATAGCTACTATGAATTAGTGTGTGTGTGTGTGTGTGTGTGTGTGTGTGTGTGTGTGTGTGTGTGTGTGTGTGTGTGTGTGTGTGTGTGTGCTGGGGTGTGGGGATGCTGAGGGTAGATGGACCACAGTGAATGGTCTTTGTGAGGGTCTCTTTACAGACTCTCCTGAAGCAAGGTCAGTGTGATTGCTTTCTGACCTTGCCGTTAGGAGTGGACAGGGGAGCTGCAGGTGAGGGGAAGTAACAGCAGCACGGATCTCGGAGATGTTGGAGGACGAGCCTTTCCTCCAGTTCAGACTGATGCAGTTAAACTGCAAGGTATTGACATAATTCACACTTAAAGCACATAATTATTCACAGCTCTCTAAGATCCCATTGTCCTTGGAAACCGGTCAAATCCCAAATAAGGGAATGCTTGTGAAAATGAACCAGTATGTTGGTTAGTATGTTCACGGCTGATTTCAGTTAATTTGCGCCATCACTGCTATGCTCAACGCTTTTCAAACAAAAGAACTTTGTTTTTTGAACTGGTTCCATTCGGGCTTATAAGGACCGTGGTGCTTTTCAGCAAACCGTCCCACATTTATACCAGTTTTCGTGGAACCGAGGATATGTCACAGAATACGTCATCAACAGAGGGGCTGCACAGGGTCAGTAAACTGAAGTGAGAAGACGGTAGCACGTATGGACGACCTGCGAGCGTTTGTGCTACAGATGTTTTGATTTTCTTCAAAAAGTAAACGTGGATCAACTTTTGGAGATGTAGAAGACGACACCGTACGAGATGAATGGTATCTCATTGCTCCTCTACCACTAGACACGCCCACAGCGGTTCGAGCTGAAAAACCTGCTATAAAAGCAGCCTCAGATTCTGAACCACAGAACCTTCAGAGTCTGTAAAATACAGCTCAGACCAGCCCTTGATGTTTTGTGAACTTCCTTCAGTTCGTATTCTGGGGGTTGTGGTGCTCATTAGCTGCTTATGGATTCTCGAGGTGTGATGTGGATTTGGTTCGGGCTTCCTGATCGTTCCTGAAGTCTCCTGAGGCCTGCGTAGGGAGAGGAAATGAAATGGCCGTGTCAGCAGATGCTCGGCGATGGAGAGGATATAAGGAGATGAATGTTCGTTTCTTCTGACGGCGTAATGGAAGCTAATGGGATTGTTTTCATTTGTTTTTTTGTGAAGAGCAGATGGTGGTGGGCCATCTCTGGAAACGCTCTGCAGGGACTCGCTGTTGGGTTTGTCCTGTCTTTTCTTTCTGTTTCTCTCCTGTTTTTATTTTTGTTGGTTTTCGCTTTTTCTCCCTCTTCCTTTTTACCGCCCCTCATCTCTCTCTCTCTCTCTCTTCCCTCTTTCTTTCAGCTCTCTTTCATCTCCGTCTCTTAGAAACCGGGATTGTAATGGAGATGTTGGTGTTCGATGCTAAGAGAAGTCATTCATTTCAGCTCAAATCAACAATTTCTTTAGCGGCTAATTTAACGGTCAATTAGTCGGTAACATCAAGTTTGCGATGACTGGGGACGTTCGGGAACCGTGACGTAATCTCCAGGTCGTGTGTGGTCTCGAATGGACACAGGCTGAGTGGGAGAAGAAGGATTGAACTAATTCATTATAACCAAAGAAGGTGCATGGCGGTGCACGGGAAAGACAAGCCCTCCATGGAGCCGCTACATCACAGTGTCAAAATAAAAGTCTCTGTATAGCAGTTTCACAAAATCGGTTCTGCTTCCTTGCAAAACCTCGGTTTTAAATTGTTTATTAATCTTTTAATAATAATTCATCTTAAAACAGTGAGTTTGTATATAAAGGTTCATTGTTGTCTTCTCTGTTATTGAGCAAACTCATAAACATGCTTATTTTGAAAGCTGATGGCTACGTAGGAGTTAACTGATTCAATAATCAATCGATTTTTCAGCTGAATAAGAGCCTTGTAAGGGTCTGAAGAGCCTTTACCGAAGGGTTCCAGCAGTATATACTGGTTTTAGGTGTTCTATGGTGTATATATTGAGAGATATATCGGTCGTTAATGATGGTCGTTTCAAAAGCTGCACCTCGTCTGCAGCTTTATTTTCAAAATGGAGACTTTTTACATCTATACACAGGTGGGGTTGAGGGGCACTGAGATGTGGAGCAGTGGAACTGTGTTCTCTGGAAGGATGGAGCTCCATCCAGTACTTCTGGGATGAGTTGGGGTCATCATCCAACATCCATGTAATTAAAGTAAACCAGTGTTTTTAAAGTTAGATGTGCTGCCCGATTCTCAGTAATGGGCTCCGCTCTATAAGAAAAACATGGGGTCAGCAAAAATAATTGAGGTCATGTCCGTATAATGTATAAGTCAATAATGTAATTATCGTGACAGGTTTGAGTCCCCATCTTCGGTCCCCCAGTGCTCAGTGCAGCAGTCCTCCAGGTGGTCGGTGGTTTCCGCTACAGAGTGTGCTGTGCATCGTTTCCTTCCACTTCTCGTCAATGTTTGTGGTTGAGTGTCGAGGTTTGTGAAGAGTACCGACTGTGAAGCATCCTTGGGTATGTGAAGGAGGGTTCTGTGTCCCAGTGATTGTTCTAGGGACTCGTTCAAAGAACCCTTGGTGTAGCGCCTTTATTTCATCGTTATACATCAGGAGACGTATGTTGGTGTGTAGGTTGTTTTTGATGCCTTGCGGTTTATTTCATAACCCACTTTCGACCAGTTTGAGGGGCGTGGTTAAAGTCTGACCTCTGTAATTCTTTCTCTCTGCACTGTTTATTGGATTATAGAAATACCCGCCATCATTCACATCCGTCTCCCAGTGTCCTCATCAAATAAGGATGTAAATCAGAGTTTACGGCAATTTGTTTCTGTAGGAAGCTATTAAATCCATCATGATTCTCTGATTACTGCTCGGTCTGATCTGATTATTCTGGTAGGATTCAGCTTTATTTTCAGAACGTTTCACAGTTAAGTCTGTCTGTAGGAACTGTGTGGGGAGTGGAGTACAGATACGAAACCCAACACCAAGAACGTAAGACGGGGTTTCCCAACCTTTTACAACTAGAGTCCCACAGAACCCGTATAAACCTTTCTGTGGCCCATGTGAACATTTTATCCGCTGTTTTAAATCGAAACATTAAGTTATTAATTATGTAATTAAGAAAAATTAGACCTCATTTGGGGCATTTTTTAAGAGTATCTGCATTTTATAGACACTCCCTTGGTGTCTTGCGCAGTTCTGGCAGTGAATTTGTCTTTTTTTGTCCTTAATCAAAATGGAAAGGTGGGGAATTTTGACATTATGATATTGTAGTTCTCTGTTCAGCCCGATTTAGGAGTTTTTAGGAAGTTATGAACAATAGCAGAGACCAAACGATAATTCTCGCTGATTATTAAACATCGACCTAACTTTCCCGAGCTTGTAGATCGGTAGTTGTTGGTTTTCTGCTGGCGTATGGGAAGCCCAGCACCAACTCCTTTTGGTTGGTCTCCGGTTTAGCGGAGACATAAACGCTAATAACATTCCCAGAGAAAGTGGTGGTTCTTCCATCTCTGTGTTCATTAAACATCTCAAGCTCTCCTCATGGGAGTCTAGAATTATTTATAGTCTCAACAACACCTTCTTTGTTAAATCGATGCTTAGTGGTGTTAAATCAAGTCTGCTGCCGATGGAATTGAACACGTCCAGGGGCTCCCGGAGAAACCCGGAGCTGACCTTTGTTCTGTGGATTTACTCAAGATCTCACCGACTTCCTTCAGGATGAGAAATTCTTCCTCTTTACTGTGTTTCTCTCGGCCATCTCCTTCAAACATCCTCTGCTGGTCAGGGCAAGACCTGCGTGGCTTTGGCAAGCTTCTGTGTGTCACAGGTGCAGGAGCATGAGCACTCAACTCCATCTGTGAGCGTGTAATCCTCCGTTTCCCGGACTGCTGAAGCTCCAGCTGTAGCCGGAGCTGAGCAAAGCCCATCAGGGAGACCCCAATCCTCACAGCTTAAAGTGAATCTCTATTGCCACCGGATGGGTTCTCCCCTCTGTACTTTCAAGTACTTCACCCCTCCACATGGATGATGATAGATGGAGGCATTAGGGTGGCTAATGAGTGAATCAGTGACCTGTTCAGGGGCCACCATTAATTCTCATACAGGTTCTGACACACGCAGTCGATTTAATTAGCCTGAGGACAATGACAAAACAGGCATTAGCCCACTATGGAGACTTCTTCCTGGCATCTTTGGGTGGTGTGGAGCATCAGGATTAGGACTGAAGCTTAGTTATATCTATAACTATTTATTTATCCAGCTGTTCGCCGTTATTCCATAAATTGACTAATGTTGATTTCTTTGGTTACCCTCCCTTTGCGGCCGCCATCATTCTCAGTTCTATGTTCATGAAGTTCTGGTTTAAAGTAAAAAGTGCATCAAGTTTTGTTGACCCTGCGTATCCCTTCATGGACACATAAAGCAGTTAAAGGCAACATACAGCATGATGATGCACACTGCTACAAGCCAATCTGCATCTTTAACTGGTTTCATAATCGTGACCAGGTCTTCAGGGTTCTTCGGTGGGCTTCCCAGTCACCACATCTGCAGGTTATGGCACCCCTTGCTTTTCCATTTGGCAAATTAGATCGTACCTGAAACTGGGTACCTTTTTAGCACCTGCTGGCTCGTGGTTCTGAGCAAGTCAAGTAGGCATGGAAATATGACATGTAAACCTTGCAAAGTGCTGATTGGCCAGATAGAAGTCAGCCATTTGTAAAATGTCCCATTTTCTGAAGAGCTACAGTTGTTTGGTAACAGATTTGAGTCGGACGCTTGTGCTAAAATGTAGGAGGCTTTAATATTGGAGACACATTATTTGTCTAATCCAATCTAATCCAACACATTAGATCCCGAAACGTGAGCCAAGCAGGGAAGCCAGAAAAGGAAACCAGTCAAATACGAAGAAAAGAAAACGAGAGTCGGGGAAGGAAACATAGATCAAACTGAGAAACAACGCTTGGCATGTCGCAAATGGAGGCAGCAATTTAAACAAACCTATATCACGAAACCAGTAACGATGAGTAACAGTGATTGGCTGCTCAGTCTCAGTCCCACTCAGGTGGTGTCCATTGAACGAACGGGTGTGGTCAGTGTGTAGTCCTTCCTTCCTTCCTATCATGGGACCCTCTCGAGGGAAGGAATGGAATAAGGGCAGGAGACAGAAATGAAAGAAGAATGGGAAAGAGGAGAGTGAGATGCACTGAATTAAAGATGGACCGAGGGGGGAGCAGGTGGAGTGGTGGAGATTGCAAAGTGTGTGTGCTGGAAGTGATGGGATGGCAATCTGACTGGGATGTGTGATCGCTAGACCTTGCTGTCACACCTAATGTGTCCTACTGCGATCTCCAGAGGGACCACGGCGTCTGCTTATGGGCCGGAGGAGACAGCAGAGACCGGTGGACCTGTCCACGCTGGGGATTAAGCTGATCACTGAACTGCAGTTCTGATTTTCATTCACGACTCTACTGGCATTGGAACTCACACTTAGACACTGGGATTAATTTAGCACCTGGGGAATCAGAGGAAGGTCAAAAAGGGTCACTCAACCCCGTGTGTCCTGTTTGTTAAATAGGTCTGAATTGAATCCCTTCGACTCTGAGCCAGATCGTACCTGATCAGCTGTGAACCAACATCAACGATTTTCAATTTAACCGACGTGAATCCTGTCGCGCCTCCTGCCCTTCAGCTCACCTGACTCACCACTGAGCCCTTTCAGATTTGCAGGAGGGTTGTTGGAGCTCCAGTTTGGGCTCCAACTGGAGACCATTAACTCAGTCCAGGAGTGAATCAAAGTAAATTATGTTGCATTGGTTTAAAAGCGAGTACTGTTTGATCAGACCTGAAATGAATCAAACCTCAACTGAATCGTTTCAACACCGAGTCGAATCGCAGGGAATCAAAGTCAATGATGTTTATTGATGATGTTTTAGATGTTGAGAGGCGTTGGGGTTTGGTTGATTGGGAATTTTTGGTAATATATATAAAAAAAATACCATCATGGCATCAGTTAAGCTGAGATTTAGCCTTTTCAGGGCTCACCGAACATATTCACTCTCTTTAAATAACGATAATAAAGGATAACACGCTGTCCGTCCGTCTGTCTGTTGATCAATCTTCGCTGACTGGTGATATACAGTATGATATTTAATGTGGAAAAATATTAGGACACCTATTTATATATACACACATAACATGCATTAATATATAGATTTACATCAATATTTAATTATTTTTAATCTATTACATGTTTCTATGTTCATGGAAATTGAATGTTCAGGCCTGAATTGAATTCAGTGTTGAATTGACTTATTTTTCTGCCTTCTTTTTGAATCTTGGATTCTTATAAACCAGGTATTGAGGTGCGTATTATCATCTGAAAGACCAAGATTCACATGCCTAGTGATGACTGAAGCACCTTAATACCCAGTCTGAGAAACCATCAGGAAAGTTCTTCCATCTTTCCAGACCAAACACACGTTCACGAGACCTCTGACTTCCCTCCGTATCGAGAGGTGAACTCGTTTTCCTGCAGCGAGTAGTTTTTGTTTTGCAGTCTCTCGGTGGCTTATACGTCACATTTATCTTCATCCACTTCAGTCCACGTTCATCTTCAGGCATCGTGCAGTTCGGTCCTGGACCTTCTCCCGTTGTCTCAGCGCAGTAATTCAGTGCGGACCGTACTCGTCTGATCTGAAGATGGACGACGCACCGGTTTCTGTGGCGTGTTGGGTGGGGTAGGTGTTGAGAAATCAATAAGCTGATGGTGTTCTAATGGAGATGAGCAGGAAGGGACTGCGAGCGCTGAAGTCTGCCAGGGACCCTGCTGAGCTCATGTGGCCCAACTCAAAGGACGAGTTGGGCAATCAATCAAATTCACACTTCTTCGCTCGTATCCTGAATTACGTGCCAAAACACGCCTGGCGTCTGAGCTTCTCCAGCGGAGTCATGCCTCCCGCTCCCGTTCAACCATATCAGGCTGTTCAGTGACCTCGAATAGACTTGCTGATTTGTTTCTGACTCATGACGCCGTTATTTATAAACAGGGATTGAAGTTCATCGTACAGCTCAAAGTAGGAGCAGATATGTTGATGCCGGTCTGTTCGTTTCTCCACTTAATAAATAAACATTTAAACGTTTTAAAGTAACCGTTTCTGCTTCCCTCGCAGCAGGAAGCCGAAATTCCACCTTAAAATAGCGCCGCAGATTCCGGTGCCTGTTGCTTCTGTCCCATTTAAGGTGGAACGTAACATTCCAGCTACAGAATGACTCCGGCCTCACGCTCTGGATTTGTCAGAAACATCTCAGAGTTGCGTGACGGGATGGTTCAGCTGGCAAATCCAAACTTCTTTTCACCGTTTTAACGAACGATGCGTCACTAACAAGTGTTTAAACAAGCGTGTCCAGTGTGATGTAGGGCTGGACGATGTATTAATATTGGCAGAAAATCATATTAGATATTATAGATATGAATATTATATTCATATTCAGATAAAATATATATTGGGTATGTTTGTTTGTTTGTTTGTTTGTTTGTTTGTTTGTTTGTTTGTTTGTTTGTCCATATCGTCCAGACCTATTATAACCGTCAAATTTACAATAATAAACACAGGTGTTTTAGAGACACTGTTCTCTGAGGGAAGCTGCTTAGATGAACTGGTGGAATTGCAGCTAATTGTTGCGTCTCAGTGGGACCGTACCTGGTGGGACAGTACCACTTGTGGGACAATGACCCAAGAATGGCTGTTCGCAGACAATGTTCTCGGATGTGTTCAATGATATTTTTTTTAATTGTCTTGTTGTTTTTGAAAAGCAGGACAGCAAGACATTTAGGCTGTTGAATTTATTCAGTGGTGAAAATCGAGAGTAGTGTTCAGTATTTGACCAAACGAGTTTTATATTCTTCATATCAGCCAAGATTTTTTTATTTCTGTGCATCCCTAAAATATATGACTTATTAATGTCAGATCTACAGTTTTAAAGACACTCAGATCAGTCGTAAGTCAGCTTGACGCTTCCTTAATTTGGTTCAAGTTAGTCATGTTGCCTCTCGTTTACCTAATTTTACAGATATTTAGTTACTTTTTCAGTAGAAATTGTAATTCCAGGTATCTTCACTGTAGTTCTTATGAGTAAAATCTCTAGTTTGGAATATCAATAATGAGTCAAACCTGATTTTCGATCATTTTTTAGCTTTTAAACTGTAGATAAAAGTCGTTTTAGCCTAAAATGACCCACCAAACGTCTCCTAACTGATGTCCTCCAGTTTGGTATGATGTGGACATTGTGTAGCTTTGATTTACAGCCAGTTAATGACCCTCTAAGACCTGCTTCAAGCACGCTTGGGTTTTCTGGAAGGCGTCGAGTTTGAAGCCGTTAATAAACGCTGTCTTCTTCCTGTCTCTGCTTGCAGAAGGAGCTCTGCAATATGATCCTGGACTGCTGCGCTCAACAGAGGACCTACGAGAAGTTCTTCGGCCTCCTGGCCGGGGTGAGTCTGGTCTTTCTCCCGCCTCCGGTTTTCTCCTGTGTATCTGAGACTGGCTTTACTTTGACATGTTGATGTTTGCGAGGCTTAATGAAGAGAGGTGTGAAAGGAATGGTTTGTTCCAGATCAGTCGACCCTTCCGCCGATCAGCCGTGTTCTTTTGATAAAAGCGATGAACCGGAATTTTGAATGAATAATAAAAAGCAGTTCTTAGTCTCTACACCCTTCATGTCGTTCGGAGTCGCTTCAGGTTTATCTTTAATATTGTAATTGTCTCGATGTCAAAATAGTTGCACCCAGAAGGACGTGTGGGTCTGCAGTGCTGCTGAGAAGGAAGATGAAGGTGATCAGGATCAGTAACTGATGATAACTGTAGTCTGATCTGATCAATAATTATTGATCTACTCATACAGAAGTGGTGTCTCTCAGTACGACGTCGGGTTTAACGCAACACGCCAAACGTGTCTGCATGCATGGTGTCCTGTGATGATCCATCTCATGCCGCTTGAACGTTCTCACTCAGTTCTGCAGATGGTGTGGTAGGTGTGGAGTGTTGATAGAGCGTCCAATAGCATCCACACATTTTCAATCAGGGACAGGTCTGGAGATGAGAACGACCACGGCGTAGTATCTGTGTCTTCAAGACGAGATCTTGAGACGGCAGCAGTGTGTGGACGAGCGTCGTCCTGTTGGAATAGAGCACCGGAGTGTGTGTTCAGGAAAGGTAGAACCACTGGTTGCAGAACCTCATTAACGTAACGTTGGTCTGTTAGTGTCTGTAATGAAGATCAAAGGTAAGGTGTCATTGTGGCACCACAACACCAGACCTTCTGGATGTGTGACAACAAACCATTGATCTTAGCACTGACGACGGTGTTTCCACACAGATTCATTGATTATTTCTGGGTGCAATTTTTTTGACGCATATAAAAGTATGTAATTAATGGTCCATAATGATGTGTAATATTAAAAATTATTGTATAAATGTAAGTATTGCTGACATAAATGTGCAAATGCACACACAGCATGCTTAGTCCCTGTATAAAAGTACTGCCAACCATGTCTAATACCAGACATGGACTAGAGGGTATAAAGCCCCCCAGCATTGAGCTGTGGAGCAGTGGAACTGTGTTCTCTGGAATGATGGAGCTCCATCAGCACTTTTGGGATGAGCTGGGGATGAGGTGTGGTGGTGATCATCCAACATCCTCGTCTCACGTAACTCTCTAGTTACTGAATGCAGTCAGATCCTCATATGACTCTCTTTACTGCCCTTCATATCGCAGGATACAATGAATGTGCAGGTGTCCCGATACTTTTGTCCCAGTGTTCAACATCTGAATTGTGGTCTCTCTCTCTCCCGGGACAGAGGTTTTGTCTGCTGAAGAAAGAGTACATGGAGAGCTTCGAGGCGATCTTCCAGGAGCAGTACGACACCATCCACAGACTGGAGACCAACAAATTACGAAACGTCGCCCGAATGTTCGCTCACCTCCTGTACACCGACTCCGTCCCGTGGAGCGTGAGTGGCCATAACGGCTTCACTTTAGAACCCATTTACTGATTCAGCTTTCAGTCCTGCCTAATAAAGCAATGCATCCCTCCGGCTGTAATCCTGTTACAGCTCCTCACAGATGTCTGGAGACGCTATCGATTTCCTCACGGAGGTCTTTAAGCAGTTAACGGCTCCCTGTGTCCCGTTCTTTCTCTCTGTTTTTGTGTAATTGCTTTGCCTCGAAGAGAAACGAGTAGCTGTGGTTTTCTTCCAGGTCCTGGAGTGCATAAAAATGAGCGAGGAGACGACGACGTCGTCCAGCCGCATTTTCGTCAAGATTCTCTTCCAAGAGCTGTGTGCCTACATGGGGCTGCCGAGGCTGAACGAGAGGCTGAAAGACACGTACGTACAGGGATCAGACCATAGCAGTTACCATAGCAATACTCCTAAATTCACTACAGTACCCGCAGTACCACCCCCCGGTACTTGCTAGTGGTTTTAAGGTTCCTAGGAGGTGCCTGTGTTTGTAGAATCTGCAACAATTATATCTTATCCCTCAAAGGACTGTGACTCATCACAAATACCCGTATCGTTACACCCCTACTTCTGCGTCTTTTTAAAATAGAATCGTTTCCGAACATGTCCTTACGTCCTCCACCCAAATCCAGTCCTCTCTATCTTCTAGATTAATCTCCTAGAGCCCTTCCCGTAAGTCCCCTAGGCTCTTCCACAAGTGTTTTACGTCCTCCATAGTCTAGTCTCCTATTGGGGTCATCTGGACTGTCCCCCATGTCTGAGGTTCTTCTACAGTAACCTTCCCAAATAGTCCTCGAATCCCTTCCACAGCCCTCTCTTCTTGTTATAGACCCACCCTGTCTCTGAGGTTCTCCCCCCAAGTTCCCTTTTCAAAGTCCGCTTCCGGGTATTGTTGGATATTAGCTGATATTTTGGAGCCGTTACAAACAGCTAATCAGAGTAATCATGCTGTACAGCGTGTTTTAGACGATGTTTATGCTGTTTGAAAGCAAGGCGACTGTTTGCCGATACAGTCGTCGGTCCGTGTTAACTGTTTGTAAAGCTTGCGTGAAGCGTTAGATGGGATTAACCGTTATCAGGCAGCAGAAGCTCACAGAAGCACCATGTCCCTGTTTGTGTTTCCCACAGGACTTTGCAGCCTTACTTTGAGGGTCTCTTCCCTCGTGACAACCCAAGGAACACCAGATTTGCCATCAATTTCTTCACTTCCATCGGCCTCGGCGGACTGACGTAAGAGCTCTTGGCGAGTTTCTTCTGTGTGCTAATGTGCTCCAGAACTCTGTCTACATATAAACATCCTCAACGATTTATTGTTTTGTAACAATAATACTCTTTTTTTTTTTATCTCTTCTGAAAAGGGACGAACTGAGAGAGCACTTGAAAAACGCTCCTAAGATGATTATGACCCAGATGCAGGACGTGGAGTCGTCCGACTCTTCCTCGTCCTCCTCTTCCTCGTCATCGGACTCCTCCTCTGACAGCGACAGCTCAGACAGCGAGAGTGGCTCAGACTCCTCCAGCGACTCTGACGACTCCTCCAGCAGCTCCAGCTCGGGTAACCCCAGCTTCTCCACAAATCTCCCAGACTACTCCGCTAGGAGGACCTGACCTACCCCTCCTTGTCTTTTAAGATCCTTTCCAGCACCCTTCACCCTTCCACATATCTCCTACATCCTTCAGTCCCCCAAGTCCTCCCACAAGTCTTCTACACCCTCCACCATATCTGAGGTCCTCCCCATGTCTAGTCCACTAGGCCTTCCACACATCTGCTACATCCTCCACCCAAGTCTAGTCCCCTCCACAATATCTGAGGTTCTTCTACATACAACCCCCAAGACCTTCCCCACAATTCCACTTTGCCCTTCCACAAGTCTGCCGTATAATTATTTCCTGTCCAGTTCTCTTCTCCATGGTTCTCCCCCAAGTTTAGTTCTCTTTTTGAGAATCTACCCAACTCTTGTCCCCAGGCCCTTCCCTTGCGACATCATCCACTGAAGTCCCATTTTGTAGGTCTATCCCTACTTGTCCCTTATGCCCTTCCACACATCTGCTACATCCTGCAGCGATGTCTAGTCCTCTAGTTTTAGGGTTCAGTTTAGGGTTAACCCGAACCCTCCCTTCTAGGAGTCTTCTAGACCCTCCACAGTCTCTAAGGTCCACCCCAAGTCTTCTGGACATTGTGGTCCTCTCTTCATCTAGTCCACTAAGCTCCTCTCCCAAGGCACCAAGCCAGACCACGTTTTTCTCTCTCTCTTTTTTTTTTAAAGATGCCCTTTAGCTTCAAATCCCTTCAGCACGATGAATATGAAGCTTTTTTATATCTAGATTTGGTTAATCCTCGCAAGAAAATCCTCTTTTACCAAAATGTTTAGAAGATTTAGATTTCTGTGTTTGAGATTTTTGGTAGAAAATTAATCGGCTCCTTTACTGTGTGTGTGTGTGTGTGTGTGTGTGTGTGTGTGTGTGTGTGTGTGTGTGTGTGTGTGTGTGTGTGTGCGCGCGCGCGCACCTCTTCCTCTGTTTTCTGCACTGTAATGTTTGCTCTTCCTGTAGTTTGCCGGCCTTTGTAGCTGATCCGAGTGTGTTCCGTCTCTAATCACGTTGTTTAGCAGCGCGCTGTAAAAACAGGCACTTACAGCCAAAAGATCTCCATCGGATTCTGACTCGTCTCCGTCTCTCACTGTCTGAAACGGCGGGTGTTTGCTTTGTAGTAACTGCATCGCTGTAATAAGATTTGGATGACGGCTACACGCAGACGAGCCCTGGGCACTCGGCGGTGGTTTCGCTGATATTTCAGAGTTTAAGTTCTCCAGGTCGCGCTGAAGGCTGCTCTGAGCTGCTGAGAACGCTGAGTGACGTGACCCAGAGCGCCCTTCCTTCCCTCCTGATTGCGTCTCGATTGATCTGAGAGCAGTAATGGTGGGCTGGGCTGAAGAGCTGGCACTGATGTGCAATAAAGGGCTTTTTTGAGCTTGTTAATGATGTTTCGCTCCTAAAATGGACTCGATTACACGCTGGTGCCTTTTTTCACCGATGCATTCAATCAGGTTTGGGATGAATTGACATTTCCAGCATCAAAAATGGCAGGAAGTGACCTGTTTATGTGAGAGTTCTACTCATCCTGGAAAATCTAGCACCTTTTTTCCAGACACGAAAGTCTCTGAGTCATGACGAATTGTCCTGTTAATAATACTGAGATTCTGGAAGTTGAGCCGTAGAGACGTTGAGGTCATTTGATCCCAGTTTGGTTAGAGATAACTGTAACTGTTGCACTATTTACACGTCTATCACTAATGAATGAGACATGGAATCATTTAAAGAGCAACACCAGTGAAATCACTGAAGCGTAGCAGAGCTTTTAGCTCTACTGTATGTTAAAACTGGTGATTTTCATACTGTATGGAATTCAAGCTGCAAAAAATAGCTTGTATTGCGTTTTTGTGAAGCCCCAAATCCACCCCAAGCGCATATCCAGACACCCACCGGTTCAGCTCATTGCCGCGTAGCTCCGCCCATTCACACTGAAGTTATAAGGGGTGCTTCAGCTGGGACTGCTTCTCAAATGGAGCTGCTCTAGACCGAGTAGGTGGTTGAACGTTATGTAAATGTTAGGTTTTTGTGACTGTAGTGTCCCAGCGTGTAGTGTGACGCCTTCCCAGAAGACTACAGGCTGCTCCAGCAAAGGAGGACAAGCTCCCTGCTTTGAGAAGAAAGGCTGGGTGATGAATGAACTCTGGATGTTGAGAAGGAGATGTGGAGGCCAGAAAAGATCTGCTTACTGTGGTGTTCTGCAGCGGTCAGCTCTGACAGCAGCACAAACAACAAAATTAAATGAATATAATTAATGCAGGGGCACCAAAAATAGGCAAAACTTAGGAAATGAACACACACACACACACACACACACACACACACACACTGAGAGGCAGAGTTATGCAGTTGTGACCTGGTTGTAGGCTGTGTTGGTCCGTAGTGGATCCCGCTGGCAGGGTTCTAAAGAGAACACACAATTCTGCAGGCTCTGGTTCACCACACAGCCTGTCGTCAGCACACACACACACAAACACACTCCTACTACATCACAACTGTCATTGAGTGACCTCCTTTCCCCCTCATCGCACTCGAACTTGCAGATCCATAAATACATTTGTTTCATTTCTTTATTCAAAGTAAACTTTGATGAATTAAGATTAACGGTTTCTCCTCAACTTAAACGTAGTCCAGCGACGAAGACATGCCTACCTGAAGCTCGTGGTTCATTTACGCCACACTAATCCACTTGTTTATGTGGGTTCTGACGCCGCATGCTCCTTACATGTTTAAGGTGGTAGTAACCTGTGTGGTGGGATTCGTAGATGGAGAAGGGGTGGTGCAGTGCAGTGAGCCTCTCGTTGGATGTGTGTAAAATGGGTCACCGAGCAGATGTTATTGGCTGAAAGCAGTGATTGCATTTGGGCCAAAGGCCGTAGTGTGAAGGAAGGAGCAGAATGTGCGGTGTGTGGAAGCGTCGCTCCGGGTCTTCCAGCAGTGGCAGAAATCCCAGTCTACATGGAATTCTCCTCGGAATTGTGTCCCAAAGACGCCCAAACCGCCTTGCGACCCGTTCTCCACACAGCTACTGAGACATTCCCTGCACTAGTAGAATAGACAAGGGGATCTAGAGATGATATCTGCCAGATGTTCCAAAGGTAGTTGTTCATCCCAAGCCAACATGGAAGTAATGGTTCTTTAATTCAAGAGAATGTCGCGGGCTAAGGCGCTACCACTATGGTCCTGGGGTCGCGGGTTCAACTCCAGGTTCATGCTGCTCACCATCGGCAGCCGGAGTCCAGAGGGAGAGAAATTGGCTCCCACACATATGTGTGCTGCTGATCGGCACAGGCGTCTGCCGACCATTGTGTCAGAACCGGGGATCCGGCATTCTACTCCAAGCGTGATGGAGTAGAGGCGGTAGGCATCCATCACGTGACTCGGAGGAAACATGTGGACAATCTCTTCCCCCTAGCGCCAGGGACAGAATGACATAAATGATAAATAAATAAAAAAACACTGAGCAATGGCGTGTTTCATGACTTGTGAATAATCTTGAGTAGTTTAACCAGAGGAGGAGAGGACCTCCCATGTGAGCCTGGTTCCTCCCGAGGTTTCTTCCTCCATCTCTGAGGGATTTTTCCCTTGATACGGTCACTGCCGGTAGACCCATATGAGCGAAGGCTTCCATACTCCTGCAAATTCAGCTCCTTCTTTCACACTGTGGCCTTCGGCCACCCAAATGCAATCACTGCTTTCAGCCAATCATCAGCATCTGCTTTGTGACCCATTTTCCATGCATTGAGTGAGACATTCACTGCACTAGTAGAATTAGATGGGTGGTCTCAAGAGATGATATCTGCCAGATGTTCTATACTTAGTATATTATTATATGGCTTTGGGTATATAGATATCGTTTTCACAGATGATGCTCTTTTCTGGGTATTTGGACAGTTGGACTGATCTCTGTGAACTCCATAATTCCAAATAATTACTGTACAGTTAAAGCATTTGTCCCCCTACTTTAATCTGAGTGACCAGATTTGACATGGTAAATATTTTCTCATAGGAACAAGGCTGCCAGAGTGCGTTACAGTGGCTTGGTTTTTGAACCTTTGAGATTTTTGATGTTTGACTTTGAACAGCTGTAATCGCACGTTTTCTAACTCGGCTCTGTGTCTTTGATCTTCTCAGACTCGGATGCAAAACATAAGAAAAAGGCATCCCACCGAGGGAAGAAGAAAGAGCAGAAGAGCTCGAAGCGCAGGCCTGCTGTGGAGGAGCGACCTGAACGGAGACAGGAGAGAAGGCAGAGGGACAAAAGCAGAAGTGAAGAGCGCGAAGGTCCGGATGAACGTCAAAGAGGTGCACCCCGTCAGAGGAGAGAGGACAAGTCACCGCTTGGACGAGATCGTGCAAGAAAGGAGTCGCCTGATGTACCAGAACGTTCCAGGAATGATTCTCCAATTGCACGACAGCGAACACGAAAGGAATCTCCTAATCCGAGAGAACGTACGAGCAGAGATTCTCCTAATCCCAGGCGACGTAGGCGAAGTGGATCACCTAATCCACAAGAAAGTGGAAGTCTTTCACCCAGTGCAAGAGAACGTACTAGAAAACGATCTCCTAATCTACGAGAAAATAGAAGAGACGGTTCACCCATTACAAAAGGTCGTAGAAGAGGTGGTTCACCCAGTCCAGAAAAGCGTAGAAAGGCTGTTTCACCCAGTCCGAAAGATCCCAGAAGGGGTTCACCGAAGCCAAGAGAACGTAGAAGAAGTGGTTCACCCAGGCCAAGAGAACGTAGAAGAAGTGGTTCACCCAATCCAAGAGAACGTAGAAGTGGTTCACCGAATCCACAAGATCACAGAAGTGGTTCACCAAATCCCAGAGAACATAGAAGAAATGCTTCCCCCATTCCAAGAGAACGCAGAAGAAGTGGTTCTCGTAATCCAAGAGAACATAGAAGTGTTTCACTCAGTCCAAAAGGACGTCGAAGTCGTTCGCCCAGTCCAAGAGAACGCAGAAGTGTCTCGCCCAATCCAAAAGAACGTAGAAGGAATGGTTCTCCTAATCTCAGATTACGTAGAAGTGCTTCACCCAGTCCAAAAGGACGTAGAAGTCGTTCACCCAATCCAAGAACACGCAGAAGTGGCTCACCCAATCCAAAAGAGCGCAGAAGAAATGGTTCTCCTAATCCAAGAGAACGTAGAAATGCTTCACCCAGTCCAAAAGGACGTAGAAGTCGTTCACCCAATCCGAGAGAGCGCAGAAGTGCTTCACCCAGTCTAAGAGAACGTAGGAAAAGCGAATCGCCCAAGCGAAGAGAACGTTCTAGAAAAGCTTCCCCAAATCCACGAGAACGTCAAGAGCCAGAACGTGGAGGTTACAAGGACCAGCAGCACCAAAGGCAATGGGATGAAGACTCCAGGAAAAGCAGCAAAAACAGCTCCCAGGCAGAGCGCGACAGGGAACGAAGGCGCCGGAGCAAAGAGAGGTCAAAGTCACCAGAGAGGAGCCGCAAGGAGACGGGCTCCAGAGACTCGTACAGGAATGGAGTGGAGAGGGAGGACAAGGAGAACCGATACAGAGAGTCCAGGAGGAGGGAGGAGAGCTCACCCAGGAGACGCAGATAATGGCCTGCAGAAAGAGAGAAAGGACAGGAATCTGAATCATAGTAATCTTCACTGTGGCTTAGAGAAACGTGCTTTTTTCCAGCTGTACAGAACAGTGCAGCCTCAAGCAACTGTTTGTAAGGGGAGCGGGGTGGGGCTGAGGGTGGGGCTGAGAGTGGGGGTGAGGGTGGGGGTGGACACGGGGGGGACGGGACATGTTAATGTGCTGCGCGCATGTTATTGGTGTCGTGCGCTGAAGTGCTACAGGGGGTCCCTGGAGGTTTTAAATTTACATTAAACTGTAGGAAAGTGAATCTTTTGTATCGTCAAGGGTTATTTTGTATTTGTATGGTTTCCTCAACCGACTGTCTTTATAAAATAATTAAAGCAATTAAACAAAAGACTTGTTTAAATTACAAAACAGACTGGTTTTATTAGTGTCTCGTTGTGACTCGTCCAAAGGTCAGTGACGGCGGTTTTAAAGTTTTAGAATTGAAACGGTTCTGAGGAGCGTGTTTATAACATGGTGTAAATAATCGATATATGGACATGAATGCATTCAATTCCTTAAAGTTGCAACCATTGCTGACACAGATGTGCAAATGCACACACCGCTGATCTAGTCCCTGTATAGAAGTACTGCCAATAGAATAGGACTCGGGAGCAGATGAACCTATTGACACCATGCCTAATGCCCCCCGCCCCCCGCGACCTCAACATCCTGACAGTTTTATATGACAAACACTTAATAAATGTTCTCTCATTTCTGTTCAATATAAACAAAAAAGTTGTAAAAATGTGAATCTTCAAAAAGAGCTTAACTTCTATTGTTGATGAGCTCCACATTACTGCTTTTCCCCACCAGAACCACAATATTGTCCACTGTTCTCTGCTCGCAGCATAACCAGCAAACTGATTGGCTCTTTTTGTTGTGTGATGGCACTTTATCTGTGAAGAGACGCAGTGTTGAGAGTTGTGAGGACTCCCATTCATCAACCAGTAATCTGCTTCTATATTGTCTGGACGTGGACTGGGCTACACCTATTGACCTAAAATGGGCGGGACAGGAGGTCCTACAGGAGAAGAACCACTGCTTAAATATAATTTCTAAAACATAGTTAATATAATATAATTTTCTTTTGAGGAAGAACAAAAAAAAAATTATGACTTAAAATTCTTCAAATTAGAATCAGGTGCAAATGATTAGACCATCATTAGGACTTTGGAGGAGTCTTTCTCGGAGGCCTTCAGAAAGATGGTTGTAGATGCAGATGAGCGTCAATAGAGGTTTAAAAAGATCTCAGAGCGCTTAGAAGTCGGCCGTTCCTCTGGAAAATCATTTACAACTGTAGCATGTGTTGTACGTTAGTGTAGACCATGCTGAGCTTAGCTCTTTCTTTATGGAGGGTGTTGTGGTGGTTAAGTGGCTCTTCTGATGACCAGTCTCTCCAGTTCTCTCTCGCTCTCCAGTGAAAAGGGGATGACATACGAACACGGTCACTGCCCATCCGGCAAGCAGAAAACTCCCTCTGCTACTGTAGATGCCACCGATAACTCCATTCCTCACATCAGCGGCACTGATTTCCATCCTTCCTGCCCTCCAGGATCTTCATCCAGCATGCCTGAGCTTTAACAATGACCTTGTGTGCCTCTTGAAGGGGAATTGATGTTATATATGAAAGGCTAACCTAGAAACGGGCCATGCTTCTCGTTATGGTTGTATGGAATGGGAATGTTTAAAGTGTTCCTCTGGGACGACAAAGTCACTAGACACTGGAGAAGACAGAGGGCTTCCTGTCCACGCTGTGCTTAAAAATCCACCTTTATTTTTTCACTAATTTACTGTTTTCTTTTCGTCTACCTGTAATTAACTCTATATGACATTAGAACAAACCCAAATAAACATAATGTCAGTGTCAGTGAGAGCGTCTACCTGTAATTAACTCTATATAACATTAGAATAAACCCAAATAAACATAATGTCAGTGTCAGTGAGAGTGTCTACCTGTAATTAACTCTATATAACATTAGAATAAACCCAAATAAACATAAAGTCAGCGTCAGTGAGAGTGTCTACCTGTAATTAACTCTATATAACATTAGAATAAACCCAAATAAACATAAAGTCAGCGTCAGTGAGAGCGTCTACCTGTAATTAACTCTTTCATTGAACACAACACATAATAATATTTGATAATTTAATATTTATTAATTAATTATATTTATAAACTCTAGACTGTAGATTTATAGATCATCTCTTCAGATGCCTACAGGACTGCAGATCACAGACCAGTTAAACACTTATTTGAGGGGAAATGAAAGAACGAATAACAAGGAGTAAAAATATTCACTCAAATGGGTCAAGCCCATCAATAATTAATGAGCTCTGTGACTGTGTGTGTGTGTGTGTGTGTGTGTGTTATTAAATGTCTTATTCATTCTCTGTGTTCACTGTCAAACACACAGAGAGAGAGAGAGAGAGAGAGGCCTCAGGCCTGGTTCCTCACGCTGTTCTTTGCTGAAGCTTCTATCACCATCACTGCATGGGCTTCACTGATGTCTACATGACTGGGTCAGAAACATCAAGCAGGTGGGCTGTTCCCAGTATGCAGTGGTCAGTACCTACCAAAAGTGTTCCAAGGAAGAACCAGCAGTGAAGAACACGCCTAAGGCTCACTATGCTCATGGATGTTCCATCTCACAATTTACAGGACTTCGGCTGTAACATCTTGGTTCCAGATAGAGGTCTTGTGGAATCCAAAACAGAAGAACGTAAAATTGCGTTTGAAGACAAGGTTGTTGACAGGCAGGATCTGGTGCTGTTAATTGATCCAAGATATGAAGCTCCTGCATCTTTTGAAGGCTTTTCCTGGAAGGAAGCATCCAAAGCAGAACCCGTCAGTGTGTGCTGTTCATGAAGATGGTGCAGAATGGTACCATGTCAAAGTACACCGTTATAAAGGAGAGTAAACCCACAATCTAAAGCCACGAGAATCCCAGACATGAACAAAATGAAGTCTGTGGCTGTGTGGTATCAGTCGGCCCCTGTGGGCATGTGGCTCAACTTGCCCCATGTCAGGGGACGTTGGGAATGCATGAAGATGAGCCTGGTTCTTCCCAAGGTTCCTTCCTCCAGCTCTCAGGGAGTTTTTCCTGCACTGTCGCCACTGTGACTTCAGTTGTAAAAAAGTGCTGTGAAATACATTTTTTTATTTGATTTGTTTGATTTTTCCAAACAGGTCCGGAGTTCCACACCCCGAAGTTGGGTTACCAGTTCTCTAGGATTCAGAAATAGACACGCAAGCCCTGAATGAATCTTAATTGCTGTTTTCTTTATTGCACCATTCTGAGTAACTCTCGAAACTGCTGTCCTGCAAATCCCAGAATTGTATCATGCCAAGCCGAGAATCACTGAGACATCACTTCTGACAGTATCCGCATAATTTTATGCCTATGAATGCTGCCAGGACTGGCCATCAGAAGAACCAGGCAAATTGCCAGTGGGTTGCTGAAGGAGTGAAGGCGCCGGTTGACTGAACAAATCAAAAAGGGACCCCAACCCTCCATTCGACCAATCGTTTGTGTGGTGGTCTTTTAAAAATCCTGGCCTGAATTAACCTTCAAGTTGTCTTAATGTTTGTCAACACCCCGTGTCCTAAGAGTCAGAAATGACCTACCTTCACTAAACCCCTAAAATAAAAGAGCTCGAGTCGTAAACCTTCAGGTAGGTTAGGACAAGATTCAGCCCCCTGAACAGCTTTCACAGCGGCAGCAGAGACTTAAGGATTTAGTTTTAAATACGAACAATGTTTCATTTTCCCTTTTTCCAATCTTGGAGACACTTCAGGAAAACTGGGTCATTAAGGGGTTTGCTCCGCAGTTAAATGTGGTGTGGGTCATTTTTCACCCATAAGACCACACAAGGGTCAAGTGGTCAGCCCTGCCCTAACAGTTTTCATATAGGCTGAACTTGTGCAGAAGGTTGTACTTCTCTGTTCCTGTCTCAGACTCTTTTGCTCATGTCAATGTGAACACGAACGGCTCATTTCGTTCCTATAGGGTTATTCCAGCGGAGTGTTTCGGAGAGGTGACGGTAGGCAGACTCTGGAGGAGCTGTATTTAGAAACAATCTCCTGCCATTCACAGCTATGTGACAGCCTGCACACCCCACTCACACCTTCACACTCCACTCCTAAACGGAAGTCTGTTTTTAAGGACTATTTGAGGATACCTCTGCGTTTGGTCTGCTTGAAGTTCAACATTAACCCAACAGTGCAATGAGCCGTTGAGTAGAGAGTGTTCTGGACTGTGGATCTCTGGATCAGGTGTGGACAGTTCTGGTGACCACGGTGATTTTGTACATTTGAAGCATATCTCCTAAGCTTGTATCTGATGCAAAATCCAAAATGACAAACTAGGAAGGTTAAGAAGGTTTTTCCCTTCTCATGCAAAAGTGCCTTAACATTATGACGTTGTTTAATCAGACGGTAGTTCATCTGTTTCTCCTCCTTTCACCCTGATCTTCAATGATCAGGACCCCACAGGACCACCACAGAGCAGCTATGATGTGGGTGGTGGGTCATTCTCAGCACTGCAGTCTCACTGACATGGTGGTGGTGTGTCAGTGTGTGTTGTGCTGGTACGAGTGGATCAGACACAGCAGTGCTGCTGGAGTGTTTAACAATGTGTCCACTCACTGTCCACTCTATTAGACACTCCTACCAAGTGTCTCCACCTTGTAGATTTAAAGTCAGGGACAGAAGCTCATCTGTTTCTGCACAGTTTGTGTTGGTCGTCCTCTAGTCCTTCATCAGTGCTCACAGAGCGCTGCCCACAGGACGCTGTCAGCTGGACATTTCTGGTTGGTGGACTGTTGTGTGTACAGTGTGTTTACTGTACTGGACTGTAATGTGCATTAATGTATCATGATTTTACTTCAGATAATAGACAGCTAGACCTTTTAGATGATGTGGAAGAGAACACACTGCATGACACCACAGGCCCGGTGCTGTACCGTAATGCTGATTTATGCTTCCCTACATTCAGTCTGGCTGTAATGCGGCTCTGCTCTGGCTTCTTCAGCCATGAACAGAAATACTTCTTGGCTCGTTCACATGCCAATGCACTGTGCATGCACTGGGATTCATCTGGACCAGGCTGTGGTCAGTACTGTGTTTCAACCTCACTGGAGACTCCAGTGAAGCTCGCACTACTATACTGTCTGATAATGATGCCATCCATCACCGGCGCCGTCGGCCACGTTGTTGGATTTGCCTTGGGCTGCTGGGAGATTAGATTTACATCTCAACCTCCAAAGGCCAGAGGTGTTCTTCTAATGGCAGGGGGGCTATTTTTAGTTTTCTGTTCCACCAATTCTTTCCTCAGCCCCTGATGGGTCATAGCTGCATTTCTACTTCCAGCAGTGTTTTTCTGGAATCCCTCTTCTGGAGTTAAACCAGAGCAATGGCAAGTTACCTGCTCTAACAATCTGTACAGACTGTAAACCAAATAAAAGAGAATTTCACTGGACTACTGGACACTCTGGAGCAGCTTCTGAGGAGCAACATTGAGGGTAGAGGGTTACAGAGCCCTCAACCATTGGGCGATTGGGTTCTCAGAAGAGATGGAGCTCAATCCAATCCTTTTTGGGTGAGTTTGATTGGGAGAACCAATCATCCAACTGTAGTACATGGCCTCACTCATACTCTCATCAGGCTGAATGCCATCAAATCCTGCTCACATCAATGTTTCAACATCTAGTGTAAAGCCTTGTCCAAAGAGAAGAGTTCAAACTAACTCCTGGATTTTTTGGTTTCATTGTCACCAGCATTACGGGAGCTATCATGGACCTCCAGTGACCGACTGCTGGACTTTTCACTGAGTACTGGATGGAGTGCCATCATTCCAGAACACACAGCTGGGGATCTTTATACCCCTCTAGTCCACGCATGGCATTAAGCTGTGTGCGCATGTGCACATCTGTGTCAGCAATGAGTGCAACTTAAGAGTAGATGAATGCATTCATTAAAAGGGGTGTCCGGAAACGTGGACCTTATAAGAGTGCAGGACCAGGATTTGGAACTGTGTTACAGTGAATCAGAGTGAGAGTGCCAGCTTTCTAAGGAAGCCTCAGATGAATCCATCTTCATGGGTGTGACCTGTGACCACCACAGCCACTGGAAGTGAGACGGAGGGTGGAGTCCTGTGTGGGTGGTTTCCTCCAAGTCTGTGTTTAAAGTCCAAAATAGAGCTTTAGGAGATGACCATGACTTAATGGTGTGTAATTAAAAGTCACTTACTTACTGAAGTGCCTCGCCGCAGCGAACGTCTTACACATTCCATCAGGAGCAGTATGGACTTCGAGGTTTTCCATTTGGAAGGAAATAAACAGAAAATCAGGAGTGTAAACAAAAGCGTCATCACACCTCCTCCATAACTACCGACTGAAATGCTCTTTAATTACAGCCCTGGGGGGACTGGTGCACAGTTTGGCATTGGTTTCTCATTACTGGTTTATTCAGCGAGATCAGAAGAGTAATGGTGTGTCTAGTTGTCCAGTAGAGTTTTCTAAAAAGAGGACACTGGGGACATGCAGAGGCATCTATCGTGGGTAGGATGTTGTGGCTGGGGGGCTTCAAGAGGGTCAAGGTATAGGACCATGGCAGTGGGTGTGTGAGGGTAGGAGGGATTGCCCCCAAACTTCTCTCTGATAGAAAGATAGAAAGAGGGGGATGAGTGGATAGCGGGAGGTAAGGAGTTCCATAGAGTGGGAGCGGCGACACTGAAAGACCTGCCACCCATAGAAGACAGCCTGAACCTGAACCTAGGAATGGCCAGTGGACCAGAGTCAGAGGACCTGAATCTGCGAGACGGAGCATAAGGCATGAGGAGAGAAGGAGGAGTAAGGCCATGCAGTGTCTTTTGTGGAGAGGAGACAACAGAGTTTGGTAATATTCTGAAGCTGGAAAAATGCAGACGGTAAGAGATTTTATTTGTTCTGCAAAGCAAAGACTTGAGTCAGATAGAAAACCAGGGTTCCAAGCAGAAGAGAAGGACTTACTGGTGCATCATCTAGTATATGATGGAATAGGAGTAGACAGACGTTGCTCCTTGGGTACCTTGGTGTTAATTGCTGGATACACATCAACAGAGCAGGTGATGGGAGTGATTCTGCAGGTCTGGGGTGAAGATATACCTGAATATCATCAGCAAAACAATGGAAGTTCATTCACTCATGGGAGCGTTCAGCAGTCTTGGTGAAGACTGCATTCTCTACGGTCCCTAAGCAGTGTCCTTCTATCCCCTACATGAGCAGCCATGGCTAGATGTTTAGGGAACCTAACCCAAGTCTTCCCGGACTGTCCTCAAACAGTGTGGAGGTGTTCAGTAATCTCTAATTGACCGGCTGACGTGGTTTCTGACCCTGTTATCTGTAAACCCGGACAGAAATCACGGACATACAATTTGTGACGGACACCCGACAGTGTGTCTGTGTTTTCCCCTCCCTCTCCCATCACTCATAGGACGTTACAAGGCCCGGAATATCTAAACCCCACCAGTTTTGCAGCATCTCCACTCAGGAGGCTTTGGCGTTTATTTATTTATCTGTTTGGACTGCGGTCAGCGGACAAATTTAGAAGCATGCAGGGGAAGGGAAGGGAAGGAGGCGGATGGGACTCACCGGAATTCTGTTCAGAGATTTCCCATCTTATAAGGGAAACATGTCAAATACAATCAGCCGTGTGAAAAGGAAACCTGTAATTCACAACAGCCTGTAAGTGGACAGTGTGATTGGTCCAGCCAAGGGATACAGCCCCTGAAACTGGGACATGCAGTACAGTACAGTAGCATGGGTGGGTTTCCCTTTTCCTTCCACACCAGTATTCAGCATAGCCCCGCCCACTGTGCTGGGATTGGATACTCATACGTATTTACAAGCATTTATCAGCCAATCCTGACCAGGGACAACCAGGGAGGCGGGGCTATTCGAACCAGTACAGTGCAGGAGCAGGGGTGGGTTTACCTTTCCATTTCAAACCTGTACTCAGGTGTAAACCCCGCCCACTGTGCTGTGATTGGCTAGTCCTTCATACTCTCGTGCATTGTAATAGCCAATGCCTGACTGGGAGCATGCAAGGAGGCGGGACCTAATGAACCAATCCCAGCCTGGGCTTGCCCCCCCACCACACACACGCACGCACACACACACATACATCAAGGCGCGTGCGTGCAGGTACTCTAGCAGGGCTGTACATAGAGCTGCACGAGACTCTCTCTCTCTCTCTCTCTGTCTCTCTCTCTCTCTCACACACACACACACGCGCGCGCGCACACACACACAGGAGCGCGCGCAGAATCCGTGCAACCTGCAGAAAGAAGGAGCAACTTTGCTGGACGGCGCTCTGGGAAGGTCAGTGCTGTGTTCTGAATGCGGTCAGTGCATGCGGGGTGCGCGAGCGCAGGTGCGCCTCACCTTTACCTGCAAGTGGGAGGGGCGTGGGGGAGGGGGCGGGGCAGGGGGGGGTTATTGAACAGACTTCAGCAGAGGCTTGATTAGTGTGAAGTGTACTGGTTTGAGTGGAACCACTAAAGCACTGTTGACAGGAATGGTATCAATACTGAACCAAGCTGATAAAGCTGCACCCTCAACAGTGAGCATGCAACGTTACCACTGGCACAGTCAATATAGCTGCAAACTGGATTAATAATAGTAATAATAATAATAATAATAATGATAATAATAATAATAATGATAATAATAATAATAATGATAATAATAATGATAATGATAATAACAGCAACAATAATAATAATAACATTTTATAATAATAACATTATTATTACTATTATTATTATTATTTTATTATAATTATTATCAATAAAACAGCCAGTAAATGCATTGCGTAGGTTATCTAAATGGTACATAATATAGTATTATTTAATAACACATACTATGTATTACATGTAATGTAATTACAAGGAAGGCAGATGTGATAACTTTAATATGAACGGCATTGCATTTTATATATTCCATATGTGTGTGTATGGTGACATGGTAGATGACATTGTGTGTGTGTGTGTTTGTTGGGTGTTGCATTGAATCACATACCATTTGTATTAATAGCTCTTTATTATTTATACCAAGAAGGCGTGTTCTCTTCCAGATGAAGCTGTTCTCCTTCAGTCTGGTGCTGAGTGTGTTGGTTACTGGTGCACTGGTAGAGCTGATCAGAGCAGGTTTTTAATGGTGTGTGTGTGTGTGTGTGCGTGCATGCACTAAAGTGATGGTATTGACACTTATTTCAATCATACTTTTGTAAGAAATATGTTCAGCCCTCAGTGTCCAGCTGGCTGTGAGGTGCAGTTCGCTTTCCAGTAGAAGCCCAGTAGCTGTGGGTTTCTGAGCTGGTGAAGACCAGCAGCTCTTTGTGGAGAGAGATGAACTCTCACAACTGCAGCCAAACTCTGCTTTCTTCTGTGATTTATCAGATGGCTGTGTGAGAAATCCGGGGCGATAACAAGCCCCAGTCACGGCATGGCGAGGCTACAACACACACAGACACACACACACACACACACACACACACACACACACACACACACACATGCACATACACGCACACACACTCACACACTCACACAGGCTGCTGCTCATCTCACTTCCATTTCTTCAGCAGGCCATAGCGCTGTAGTGCAGAGAGTCACGAGTCCAACACCAAGTTTGCTCCTCCGGCGTTTCTTCTGAAATTAGGGAGTTTATCCTCCTCTGCTGCAGATACAGACCCTGTTCTTCAGGGAAGGGTTTACACTAGCTGCTGGAACATTGCTGTGAAGATTTGATTGCATTCAGGATCATCAGTGAGATTAGGTACTGATGTTGGGCAGTTCCACTGCTCCATAGCCCAACGCTTGGCTTTGGGCATTGTGAACAAATGTGTACTTTGGCTACTCCAGAGGCTCGGGACATCACTGTGAGGGTACATGAAGTCCATGAGGGGCTGCAAATGGTCACCAAACAGAGAAAAATAGCAGCACCAGTCTAAGGCATGTTTAGATGGACCACTGGACCCAAACCATGCCTTTAGAATGCACTCACACCAGTCTGCACAGTACCTTAGTGACAAGTGGTGTCCATGGATTCATGGGGTCTGCAGACAAACCCCATGTCTTGTTGACAGATTAAAAAATCCAGCCCAAATATAAAAAAACAAAAATCAATTTTAATCACTTTACTCATCACGTTGTAGCATCATCAGAGAAGAAGAGCCACGTTCACAGCAAAACAAAGAGCTTCTTATTGTGGAGTCAGGCAGAAAACCTCACCAGAGTCCATTCATGAATCAAGAAGGTGCAATTGATGACTCACTGAGCTTGAATCATCATACACGTTCACGACTTTCCAGACTTTCTGTAGACAGTACTTACGCAAAATGTTCATTTCCAAACGTGATATGGCATAAGAAAGCATGCAAAGCACGTATGAAGCACCGCACGGGTAAACATAAATAGAAATACAGAATTAGGCCAAAAGTATTGGGACACCTGCTTATTCATTGTTTCTTCTGAAATCAAAGGTATTAAAAAGAGCATATCCTCCTTTTGCTGGAGTAACAAGAGCTTCAGTGATCACTGCTCAACCTCATCCCAAAAGTACTGGATTGAGCTCCATCATTGCAGAGAACACAGTTCCACTGCTCCACAGCTCAATGCTGGGGGGGCTTCGTACCCCTCTAGCCCACGCCTGGCATTAGATATGATGCCAATAGATTCATGTTTGCTTATCTGCTTCACAGAGTCCTATTCTTTTGGCAGTGATTCTCTACATGGACTACACAAGCTGTTTGTGCATTTGCACCTCTGTTTCAGCAATGGGTGCAACCTAATGTAGCTGAATGCTGAATTAGAAGGGGCATCCACAAATATTTGGACACCTAACTGGGGTTTGCATGCAAATCCTCCCAAAATATCAAATGTAGATATTGGGTCAGATGGGTTGACTCATTTTGACTGTAACAGAGTTTCTCGAGCCTGGTGCTGAAGGCACCCCTGCATGTTTTAGTGCTTTCCCTGCTCTTAAAACACTTCATTGAGTCAATCAGCTCATTTAGAAGCCGTTTCAGAGTTACTGGAGGTGTATTAACACTTTAAAGCCTCAAATAATTGCCACAAAATGTTGAATTTAGAAATCTGTATGTATCTTTCTAGTGCTGCAGTACACCGATAATCCACCAGGTGGCAGAAAGTTTATATTTTTTTAATATAATTTATTATTTAAGAATTATGTTAGATAATTATCACACATTGCAGTGTGCAGGGCAGGGACGGGTCAGGACCAGGTTTGAGAAACTGTTCAAACAAAGTCAGTGTAAAGAAATGTTCCAAGTGGTTTTGGAGCATTTCTATTGGTTCATTCACCATGGAATGACACAGTGTAAAGAAGAACCGTCCGATTTCTATTATATCAAAAAGCGAAGAACCGATTTTCTTCTTTATTGGTTTCCGTACGAGGCCTGTAACGGTCAGGTGTGCTTAGTATGACGTGAATGTCAGTTATTTTCCTGGACATGAATCTGAGATCACAGCAGCAACCAACTGTGTGTGTGTGTGTGTGTGTGTGGTGCATATGTGCTTCCTCAATGTCAGTGACCCGGACAGTGACCAGGAAAGAATGAGCGTTCTCTCCGATTCGCTTTAAAACGTGGAGTGTCCTGAGGCGGCCGGCTGTGATTGTAACAGAAGTGCAGTGTAGACGTGAAGGCGCTCGTGATGTGCCCCGCCGTTCATGCATTAATAAGAGGTGTGCTGTGTGAGCACACACTCCGTAATGTGAGTGAAAGCACAGGCAGAGGTGTGGAATCTCGGGGGTAAACTCCACATTTCTCATGCGTCTGGCGGAGATTGGAGAGCGGCTTGTTTATTATGCAGATGTGGGGTATAATCCGGAGGAATGGAGAACAGGATATTTCATTATTTGAGTCGTTACGCAGCACATCAAAGCGGCACTCCGAGGCCCTTCACTTTCTGCTCAAATCCATTTAAACTCCAGCTCTGGAGCTTTGAGCTCCTAATGATGGGAGCGATCGACAGCCCATTTCTTAAACAGGTATTATTATGGTTGAGCAAGCATTTATTTGCTGTGTACAATTTTATTATTCTGCCGTTTTCTTCGTACGTTATTTTTCAGCACGGCAGTTTTCACGATAACCGCACGGTTCCGTCTCCGGATCCTTTGGCTTTCTATGCATCAACATACCTTTTCTGTACTTTTCCATTCAAATGTAACAACTGTATAAATGGGTTACTGCAGCAACCATGTGGCAACCCCTGAAACACAACCCGAGACACCATAGCAACCACCTGGGATACAATTCAACAGCCAGCCACCTAGCAGCACCCTAGAAACCACTGAAATACAAGTCAAAGTTGGAACCCCTTGCAACCACCTAGCAACCCCTTAGCAATTTCACGGCAACCATCAAGGATGCCATTGCAAGCGCTTGGCAACACCATAGCAACCACCTGGGAAACCACAGGCAACACATAGCAACCACACTCTTTATGATACTACAGCAATCACTTGGGAACACCACATCAACCATCTTGGGTACCATAGCAACCACTTAGCAGTTTTAATGGCAATCACCTGGGATACCATAGCAACCATTTGCACTATGGAGAATGCTGCATAACCCAACTCATATCAGTGTAAAATCCTGTGTTTTACTCTACTGTCTCAGTCCACATGCTTCTTTCACTTCAGGTGCTGCTTCTGCAGCTCATCATGTAGCTTGTCCAGGAATGCATGTGTACAGGGAAGGCTTTCTACAAGATTTTAGAGCATTGCTGTGAGGATTTGATTGCATTCAATGGCAAGAGGTTTAGTGGGGTCAACTCCCAATTCCCCAGCTTATCCCAGCAGGATCACCATCAGTCCAGAGAACACGGTTCCACTGCTCCACAGCTCACTGCTGGGGGGCTGGGGGGCTTTATACCCCTCTTGGCCAGGCCTGGCGTTAGATGTGGTTCCAGTAGGTCCACTGTAATAATTGCTCTGCTCCAGATAGTCCTATGACTTTTGTACAGGAACTAGAGAAGCTGTGTGTTAAAGTAGTTAGAAGGGGTGTCCACAGACTTTTGGCTGTGTAGTGTATTTTTACTAGGATTGTTGCAGAATCACCTGACTTGGGCTCTAAGGGATAATCTATAAGGGACTCGTGTGGCGTTCGATTGCTCCCTCTCCGGAGAGCTCCAGAACACACAGATTAGTCTCATAGTAGTACATTAGTAATTGGATAATAAGCCTTGTGATGAATTATGGAACAATAAGACTGGAATGAATTTTCTTAATCAACCTTGCTTCCATTAATGTTTGCTAATCCGAGATTTACAAGATGTTTTCCTGATTAATTCCATTCAGTCTTCTGTGTGTGTTGGTGCCACAGGGCTATCAGTGGTCCGGTGTGTAAACAGCCTGTCGAAGGCTTGGCTGTGGCCCCAGAGCTGCTGGCAGGTCGAGTGGGGCCACGTTGTTGTCTTACCCTGCCTGATTTATAGGAGGCCAGTGGAACAGTGCTGGGTTTTATTGGGATGGAATGAAGACAGTTAAATGGTGGCCTTGTGGTGGAGTGAGTGAGTGAGCCTCAAAATAAATCAGGAGTTACTTTAGATCCCTCATGAACCCCCCAAACGGCAGACAGGTGGTCAGTGGTCAGCTCGTAAAATCAGCAATCAGCAGCACATTGCATCCCTGTGATAGGGTAATAACTGGGGATTTAGTGGTCACTCACTCTAGTCTCAAGTGCAATAGTTGGGGGGAGGTTTCAGAGCAAACATGATCATGGTGATCAGGACCATCAATTGACCAGTGCACCAATCAGCCATGTTATGATTACCTCCTTGTTTCTACACTAACTGTCCATTTCATGATCTGCACTCTCCAACTGTTCATCTGTTTCTCTGCATACGTCTCCTCCTTTCACCCTGATCTTCAATGCTCAGGACTCCACAGGACCACCACAGAGCAGCACTGACATGGTGGTGGTGTGTTAGTGTGTGTTGCGCTGGTACGAGTGGATCGGACACAGCAGTGCTGCTGGAGAACAGTCCACCAACCAGAAATGTCCAGCCGACAGCGTCCTGTGGGCAGCGTCCTGTGAGCACTGATGAAGGACTGGAGGACGACCGACACAAACTGTGCAGAAACAGATGAGCTTCTGTCTCTGACTTTACATCTGCAAGGTGGAGACACTCGGTAGGAGAGTCTAATAGAGTGGACAGTGAGTGGACACAGCGTTTCAGCACTCCAGGAACACTGCTGTGTCTGCTGGGGTCCTGACCATTGAAGATCAGGGTGAAAGGAGGAGAATAAAGTATGCAGAGAAGCAGAGTATGAGTACACGGCCCTGCTGAATATATTCTACAAGTATATTAAACAAACACTATGAGTGCTTTCACTGCGAGGACTGTAATAGGTTTCAGCTCTGAAGGAGCTCTGAAGGAATCTTTCACACACACTCCATGATTCCTCACACACTGCTGATGATGAATGCTGTTAGCAAACTCATATAAACACCATTATGCCAGCGCCAGGGCCACACACTCTCCTTTTTCGCCTGCAGGAATTATTACTGGCACTGCCATCTGACCCCGCGTGAACCTGTCATACTTTAGGAGGTGATCAGCATCCTTAAAGTGCCTGAGAAGAGTCCACTTCCGTGCTGTTTGCACAGCGATACTCGCGGATGGACAGAACTGTCCGTAAATCAGTGTGACCTTCTCTTAGAGGATTCGTGTGAAATTGACGAGGCATCTCGAATGACGCTGAGTAAACCAAACGGAGCGCGAAGTGAGGTCTGGGAACAGCTCGGATCTGCTCTGTGTCTCTTCCAGAGTCATGAGCTCAGAGTTTGAAGTGATAACATCTCCTGACTCCACTCCAGAACTCCACCGTGTCAGTTCTTCCATGATTAGTGTCTGAATTGTTCTTAGAACCGTATGAACTATATGGCCAGAAGTACTGGGACATTGATTGCTTATTGATTGTTTCTTCTGAAATCAAGGGTATAAAAGAGAGTTTATCCTGCCTTTGCTGGAGTAACCATCTCTACTGTCCAGGGAAGGGTTGAGAATTTGGTAGCGTTCATGAGCATCAGAAGAAGATGAACTGCCAATAGATCTCCAATATCTAGGTGTGGACTAGAGGGGTATAAAGCTCCTCAGCATTGAGCTGTGGAGCAGTGGAACTTTGTTCTCTGGACGGATGGTGATGGTGGGGATGAGGTGGGTTGGTGATCATTGAGTCCTTGTCACTGAGTGCAATCAAAGCCTCACACCAATGCTCCAAAATGGTAGAAAGTCTTCCCCGGTGTGTAGAGACAGTTACTCCAACAAAAGCAAGATGCACTCTTTATAATACCCTTGATGTCAGAAGATACAATGAATGAGCAGGTGTCTCACTACTTCTGTCCATATAGTGTAGGTCTTCTCTGAAGGAATCAAGCCCTGTCCAGGGTATAATCCTGACTCACATCCAGTGTTTCCGGGTGTAGAAGATGAAATGAAGGTCGAGAGGGTTCCCATTGCAAGCACATTTAAAGGAGTTGAAATGAGGCATGTCCAGTTCCTCTGAATGGAATGGACATTTGCTTTTGCTGGACCCTCACTCTGAACTCTTGCAGTCTGAGTGCGAATTGACTTGCAGGTCTGTGTTTCTGAGCAGAGCTGCCTGAGTCTACAATGCACTGTTTGTTTTCGCTGAGTTACTCAAACGGCCGATGGAAACAGATTGACTCCTGCGAGTTGCCTCGAGTTAATTCCGTTCAGGTTGCGTGACTGAATTAATCAAGGCTGCCGCAGATGAGTTGAAGCCGTACGTTTCCGTGAATCTTTAAGGTAAAGTGAAAATGTCAGGTTTATAGAGATCTGATTCTAGCTGTTATTAATTCCTCAAGGACATCTGGATCCAGCGCAACTTCATTAAGGAAAATTCCGTGCCAATTCAGACTGAAAGGGAAGCTTGTAGTTGAGTTCCTTTATGACTTCTGAGTCACAGCTGAGATGTTGTATCTGACTTTTTTGAAGGCAAGATCAGGTTCTCCTCCTTTAAAATGGGTTGTACAGTTGACAGTCCTCGGTTAATCCCACTTTATGATAGGCCTGGTTCTATCGAATCGTATACCATGCACTTCAACCTCAATGGGATGTTGGGAAAAATGTTATTTTCCGGAAATTAGTAGATTTAGATGTTGTCTCAAGCTGGAATACACACTGGTCCTCAATGTGAGGTCCACGACATGATGGTTAAATAGAGGAAGTCTTGTTTGTGGTGATTTACACCAATTGGCCATAACATTCGTACCACCGACAGATGAAGTCAAACACTATGAATACCTTCATTCACTGCTGCCCTGTCAATGGTTGGATACAACGGTCAGTTCTTGAAGTTGATGTGTTGAAGCAGTACCTACCAAAAGTGCTCCAAGGAAGGATGAGCGGTGAACCAGTGACAGGTTCATGAGCATCCGAGTGTATGTTTATGGATGTCCCACCTGGCAAGGACTTTCAGGAAATTTGCCAGACACCCCAGAACACTTTGTGGTGTCCATATGTTCAGTGGTCAGATCAGCAATGGTGGCACAAGAGGGCCCACTCAATATTTGTAAGGTGGTATTAATGTTTTGACTGATTGGTGTTTGCAGTTTGTGTATCAGAAGTGGCATGTGCTGGCCTACACCCTCTCAGTGTGATCAGAGGTGTAGGTAGAGGTGGAACATCTGGAAAAAAATGTAGAAAGACATTTAAGGTCCAGCCTGGTCAGTAATTTAAGCAATTAGTTGTATGACCCTAGGGTTCGAGAGGGGGACTGGAAACAGAGGAGGTCAGATATCTGAGTCAAGTTCAATATTACTAGATATTGGTGGGGAGGCATCACTTCCGTCCATGCTAAAACTACGCCCTTGTCCCAGCTTCTCCCATTAATGGTCGATTCGTGATAAACCTGGTGAGCCACCAAGGAAGTGTTGCAATCTGGTGGAAACATTCCTGAGAAACACTTGCTGTGTGTTGGAGCATTATCCTGCTGAAGAGTCAGGGGCCCTGCCATGAGAGGCAACGTGTCCACAGGATGTCCTGCACATATCGCTGAACTATTACTGTCCCTGGTATCACTACTAAGGGTATTGACTGTTGTGCGCGATGGCTCCCCATCTCATCACACCAGCAGCTGGAGCAGTGAGTTGCTCCACAGGAACAAGACAGGAGTGAAGCGGCCTGCATACTCAAACCTGACAATCGTCATTCAAGACGATGCAGTTTCAGTCCATAGCAGTTGAGGACACCTCTGAAAATGAAGGTGATGTGCAGGGACTTTTAGAAGTTCAGGTGCTTGCTTCCATCCACCACCAGAATGTTCTCTGGTTTTGCCCTCATTGAGTATACTGTACATTGTTGCATGGTGTGTCATTCTCTGGAAACTGACCAAGGAGCCAGATTTTGCAGTCCGGCTACCATGACCGTCCTTTCAGTGCTCAGAAGGCTGCAGGGAGTGCAGGGCTTTGCTTCGGTGAGGCTGTTTTGCGAGGTAAGGTACAGCCGGTACCCCTGCAGCTGGGACAGACTGTATAGGTGAGTGGTAATTAGTCTCATTCTGTCGGCTGTGATTTATAGCCCTCTCAGCCAGGCGTGAAAGTGATCTATGGGTTGATGAGGTGGAGGTTCTGCATGAATGTGCACCTGTACATTTTATTCCATTTGGTATTTTTAGGAAAATATATTTGATTGTCCACCAGCTTGGGTGGAAACATCGCTTTCCTTTGTGAACAAATATAGAGGCTGTACAGCACTGCACAGCTGACTGTGTAGGGCCTACACAATGCCATAAAGAGACATAGAACCAAAGAACCTTTAGATCAAGGAAGGTTCTATAAACATTCATAAGATTCTTCACACTCACTCACTCCTACTATAAATAGGCCTGTTGCAATAATTACATTATTGACCTATCTTACAATATATGACATCAATCCTTTCTGCTGACCTTGGTGTTGACCATTGTGTTTACTGAGTGAGAAGAACCCAAGCTGGCATTCCGACTTTGTTTAAAAACAGTGGTTTTATTTCAGTTAGGGTTGAGATGGGATGGTAATCATTCAACACGATGACCTCAGTAATGCTCTTGTTGTTGAATGCAATCAAATCCTCACAGCAATGCTCCAGAATCTAGAAGAAGGTTTTCCCTGGACAGTAGAGACAGTTACTCCAATAAAAGCAGGATAAACTCTTTCAAATCGGTGAACAGAGAACCTTACAAAGCAAGCTGCGTAATTATATAACCTGAACCTACACCTCAACCTAAACTAAACCCAAACTTAACACTTACCTGTAAATGAAGACTAAGCCTAACCCCTACCTTACCCATCCATACCCTAAACCTAACCTAAACTCAACCTAACCCTTATCCTAAACTTAACCATCCATACCCTAAACCTAACCTAAACTCAACCTAACCCTTATCCTAAACTTACCCATCCATACCCTAAACGTAACTCAGCCTAACCCTTACTTTAACCAAAACCATAGTAGACTGTGAAATGTCTTTGTACATTGACTTCCATTGAAACCTAAGAAGTCATCCTGTAAAGTTGCCAGTGATGTTGGTTACCGTAGCCCATAACAAATGTGTTATGAAGGGTGTATTCCAAACCACACATCGCCATGAGTGACCCTCAGCGGTGAAAAAACAACTTATTTCAGAATATTGGATATAAGCTCTTTAACCACCTCCTGAAAGTCAGCTCCTCTTCAAGGTCGGCCCCCATACTGACTGACGTGTTATTTGCATGATTTAATTAACATCATGTCTGATGTGACGTACATCAGCGTGCACTCAGGTTGCCAACAAGCACATGCACACCTGCCTCTCTGCAGTCGCCGCCTTTGGACCTCACGTGCATTTTCCCTGCTGGAGGAGCCCGAGGCAGTAGGGCAGGGGAACGGGGCAGAAATAAATTGCCTCCACATCTCGTGTGTCTCTGGAGTTTAACAGATGATAAGCATAGCTGGGGAAAGTAGGATAGTTGGAAGGTCAGATACTTCCAGTAATTAGCAGGAGGGACAACACTGAAAGAAGGGGGAACGAGGGAGGGACGGTGAGGGGGAGAGGGAGGCAGAGTCCTCTTTGGAGGGGGGTAATGAATCACTCCTGTGGGGCTTTTTTTGACAGTACTGGGGCTCGAATTGAGAAATCTACAGAAAAATATGTACAAATAAGCCAGTTCTGCTCTCTGACTAAAACCTTTCTTCCCGGCCTCACCACTCCATCCCGCAGAGACGCCTTCCCCGCGTGATCATCTCCAAAAGGAGGAAACAGGCCCTCGTGGTGTATTTTTGCATTTTTGTCATGACACTCATTAAGCTTGATTTGTGAGTGTATTTGTATGCTGTTTTGGATTTTCGGAGCCATCCAGGAGCCTCCTGACACCCTGCTCTACTGCTGCCAATTCAGTCAGTTTGGGAATCTCAAATCTCTGGATTTGGAAGCTCTTTCACAGAGAATCTCTGGAGAGGGAGGAGATCAGCTAAAGCTGTGTTCACCTCATGGAGTTCAAGTTGCACAAACCTTAATTTCACCTGCACATGGCAACTCCATTCATTGCTTTTTCTAAAATCAAAGGTAGTAAGAAGAGTGTATCATGCTTGTGTTGGAATAACTGTCTCTGCTGTCCAGAGAAGTTCCTACTAGATTCTGGATCATTGTTGTAAAGATCGATACCGATATTGGGACACCGATACTGATGTGGTGTTAAGGGCAGTCGTCATAATGGTCTGTGTGCATGGTATACCCATCTGCCAGTCGTGTTGACACTAACAGGATGATTCATGGATTGCATCACTGCTTACTGAATGTCCACACTTGTGGCTGTTGGGAACATTCCTTCATCTATCCACTGCCGCCAACAGCATATTATGGTATCATCCACATGGTACACCATCCATAAGACCATGCTGCATCCTGGAGCTCGACAATTGCTTTCAAAGTCCTCTCTAAGCGTACTTCGCTTGCAGGATGCTACCAACACAACAGCACAAGTCAGAATGGAAAGCACGCCCAAAGGGACGCCTTTATACGGTAAGTCAGGTACAGAGATAAGGCCTGTCCTTGCTAACATCACGTGCACAGCCGAGCGTGAAATTTTAATCGTTCGCATGTCTCGCGATGTCAAACCTACCCACCAAGTTTCATCCCTGCCAGCTGATTCCTTCTGGGTGCATCTATTTTTTGATGTCAAGTGTACTGTATATGGTGGGCAGTAGATCAACAGTGGATGCATAAGGGTTGTTTGGGGGCACGGATGCTTTCACGCCGATGACAGATGTAGGTCATTCACATGCACGAAGAGACAGAAAGAACTGCTCTCAGAATTGGAATTGAGCAATAAGGCCTGTAATATGATCACAGCCTTAGAACCACAGGATGGGGGTGGCAACGTTCCCTCAGACACTGTGGTTACAGTATGTAGGCTAATAGATGTACAGCACAGATTAAGCCTTGTCCTAGTACACCTAGTACACTAAAACGAGGTTTTCACGAAGAGAGAATCCCCAGCCTCAGCGTAATTTAGTCCAGAAATAGACGGGATCTGTTTCTGGAAAGCTGTCCTGTAAAAGTCACAGGAGGATTGCGTTGTGCTCGGCTGGTTCATTAACCTTGGGCCAGGCATATTGGGAACACAGCCCTGACGGATAACTGGTCCCTCTGACACAAAGATGATAAACAGAGCTTATGTGAGTAATAAGGAGGCATGATATGCACATAATGCTGTAATGCTGCTTTATTGCTATGTACATTATATGGACAAAAGTATTGGGACACCTGCTTTTCCATTGTTAATCCTGAAACCTGGGTCGTAAAGTCTGGTTGTGGTATGTCTCTACCGGTCTCTACTGTCCAGGGTCTCCAGACTTTGGCGCATTGCTGTGAGGATTTGATCGCAGTGATAAGAGCAGTGTTCATGAGGTCAGGATGTCGGAGGATCACCCCACCTCATCCCCAACTCCCAAGCGCATCCCAAGAGCATTGGATGGAGCAGCATTGTTCCAGAAACCAAAGTTCCATTGCTCCACAACTCAGTGTTGGGGTGGCTTTATACCCCAACCCATCATCATCATCTAGTCCTTCATCGATGCTTACAGGGGGCTGCCCAGTGTGACCATGAAAGGTTTAAATACTCCAGCAGCACTGCTGTGTCTGATGCACGAACACACCACCACCCACTTTCTGTCGTCTCTGATTGCCCCTGCTCAGTTTAATACCTGCTCTACCTGCATAGAGTGGGGGAACCAATTGGTTGACATGATGATACTATAAAGGCTCTCTTTGTATTGAAAGAACCATCATTGCAATATTAGCTGCCTGCCTGCAGTAGTACATCAATTACCTTGCTTGAGAACAACAAGCACCTTGAAATCAATTAATACCTCAAGCAACTCTTTGCAACAGAGGAATTACCTTGAAATGAAGCATCAGCAGGAGACTCACTAGTCGTTTATGTTCCATTGACATGAAACAAGACTTGAAATACTGTAATAAAGATATTTCTCCATTGTTTTAGACACACATTTGGTTCTGTTTACTAAGTGGTCACAGCAGCGACGCTCATAGCTGTGGTGCCAGAGTCAATAACGTCAGTGTCTCCCCTGTTTGCCTGCTGTGTGATTGCTTTTTGCTCTGAAGTAGAGAGAGAATAGGCCACAGGCTGCCTCCAGTCTAATAAAAGACAGGGCTGGATGCTTGGCGATCTGCATCCCAATTTTGTTGTGTCTGAAACTGGGAGGTTTGTCTGGAACAATTTCCTACCCTTTTAAAAAAAGGGGTTCTCCAAGGGTTCTTCAATAAAGCCAGTCGTTCTGTGTAGGGTCAGTGTGCATGCTCAGACCAGTTCAATGCATATATGCTTGTTTTTTACATTTATATTTACAAGAGTCAGCCATAACTTTAGTAGCACCGACCTTCACTTACCTTCATCTACAGTGGCATCTATGGAGGAGCAAGTGAAGAGTCTCTTCTGGAATTTGATGCGTTGAAGCAGGAGAAATGGATAAGAATCCAAGACACTTTGCCAAAAGACCAAATGTGAAATTCTTGACGACTAGGTCAGAATATCTCCAAAACATCAGGAAGGTCTTGTGGCACCTTCCAACCTTCCAACTATGCTATAGTCAGTACCTACCAAAAGCGATAACCAGTGTAGCAGTGACAGGGTCATGGAGCCTAATGCTCATTGATGCTCAATGATGCTTAAAGGATTACCAGAAGATGCTTTCAGAGGTCTTGTGTGGTCTTGACAGGTCAGAACTGTTGGGGGCACAACAAGGGCCTACTCAGTAGGTGGTACTAATGTTATGGCTCATCAGTGTATGTCTAAAGGGTATTGAATCCCAGCTTGCCTTGTGGAAGGCGATGTTCTCAATGAAAAAACACTAAGGCCATGTTCACACGGCAGGTTAGTGTGAAGCCTTGTTTTGACCATTGCCATCAAATCCCGAAGGGCTGGTCCAGTTTTGGTTTTGTAGGTCAGGATCAGGGTTCTGAATCTGAAGTTAAGCTACAGGACGCCAGTGAAGGGAAGCAGCAGAGGTTGGGTTACATGGCTGAAATGATCAGGAATCTAGGTTTTGGCTGTGTTGTAGAGACATACAGTGTGCTGATGGATGCAGCTTAGTGGAATGCACATTCAAAGCTGACCAGATATTCTAATCCCTACCGGTGGGACGGTACCAACCAGGAACCAGCCATGGAAACTGTTGGTACTGTACTGTACTTGCTCAAGGGTTCAAAGCAAAGTTTACAGGAGACAAGAATGCAATCCAAAGAAGTGGGTGTGCAATTTGCTGCACTCAAAGTAATCTGTCCTCTGGAGCAGTACGGGGTGCAGTCCTTTCCACGGTGCCCGGGTGGCAGTTGGGGAGTTAGGTGCCACAATGAAGGCAGCATTGTTTGGAGATGGTTATACAAAGAACCAAAGAGCACCACAGTGGGTTACTCCATTTCAGCTCCATTTACGGTGTAAATCTCCAGATGATGGCTCTTAGTAGCACCATTTTTCATCTCGATTTCTTTCTCTGAAAGACTAGAGACCTGAAGGTTCACCTCCGCAGAGCCCTCATCTCCACACGATCGTCTATTTTTATCTTGACTTCCATTAAGCTTAATTTGCACAGATATATTTATGCTGTTTTGGATTTTCAGTGCCATTTGGGACGCTCAGCTTCCTGACCTGACAAGTTACACCTTATTCAGAAAAAAAAATTGGCTTGGGAGTCTCATGTATCTCTGTTAAGAAGCAGGTTCTCCGAGCATCTCGAGAGGGAGGGGTAGCTTGGTGCCACAACATTGATGGCATTTGATCCCTTTCACCACGACTGACATACTTTTGCATGTAGTTTCTGAGACTGTATGACATATTGAGACACTCTATGTCCAGATGTTTGTGGACGCCCCTTTTCATGAATGCGTTCAGCTATTTTAAGGTGCATCCATTGCTGACACAGCTTGTATAGTTCCTGTAGGGTACTGCCAATAGAATAGGACTCTTTGGAGCAGATAAACATGAACCTATTACTCCGTACCTAATGCCAGATGTGGAGCAGCGGAACCCTTATTATTATCCTTTTCACATCTGTTGTAAATCACTAAATAAACTTGAACCTGGGCATTCAGCCGGTCATGCTTCTCATGGGCATTCATGTGTTAGACTCATTCCCTAGCTCCAACTGATCCACTGGCATGGCCCCCATTGTCTTCTTTCTTTTCCACCAGCATCACCTTTTCTCTGAGCCAGTGATTCAGCAGGGTGCCCGGCTTTTCTCGGGATGAGTTCTGCATCCTGCTTGGACCTGGTAATGGAGTTAACCGAGATTGAAGTGCGGGAGCAGCCCTAGGCCACGCTGTTGGTGGTTTATTTAATAGTGCCTCAGGTTGTATTCGTGTGCGCGCCGGTGTTTGTGTGTGGTGTGTCCCAACGAAAGCGCTGGTAAAAGCTATCCTCCGCTATTTATATTTCAGCATGTTGCATTAATGATTCATGTAATGAATGTAAGTCGTGTACAAGTTTTTGGACGTGGCTGGGCTGCCTAATGCAGCATGAGGAGCATCAAATGCTCCGCGAGCCCAACATATATAGCTTTTATTCAAGAACGGATTGTACAAATGACTTAAAAGGTTTGAGGGAAATCGGTTAAGCCTGAATCAAACGCTGGTTCCTGCTGGAGCGGTAGGGGGGGTTGACGTTGAAGATTATACCTGGAAGGTTAAAACTGTTTAGCTCTTTTGAGATTAAAAATTCTGTCTTTTTTTTTTGCTGTTGGTTAGATATGATTTTTGTAGGGGAAAAAAAGAAAGCAGGACTGGCAGCTTGCAGAAAGAGATGAGCAGAGGGACGCTTTGGCTCGGTAACAGATGGGAAACATTAGGACTCCGTTAATCCTTTCAACACTGACACCAGAGTGTGTGAGAGGTAACTCACACCCCGCTGGGTCTGATAGCACGACGGAAAGCAACGGAGGATGCATAACGTCACTCAGGGCGGATTCGCCAGGCCTTGGGCAGGACCTCCCTCCCCATTTGGGCACGCAGCACTGTTGTGGCTCCTTAATGGAGGCCAGACAAGAGAGCATGAGAGTGAGGGAGAGTGGAGTGCAACGTGGAGGTCGTTTTAATGTGATCAGCCACATGAACTATTGGACTGACCTTGTGTGCTACTCCCTCCCCCTCCTTCCCCTCGCTCATCCCACCCAACCTGCACAACCCCACCCAACCCAACCCAACCCAACCCAACCTTCTCCTTCTCTGGCCCTCGTTTTCACTCCCAGCTCCTCCTCTTCTACCTCCCTTTCTCAGGTAGGTGTCGGACAGTGCCTGTGGTAACATAACGACGATGGCAGGTTCCATTAGTGCAAGTGCGTGGGTTTTTAATTTTTCATGAGTCGGATCAGGATAAAAGGGAATTGCTGTAATAGAAACTGGCTCGCCACCCGCCTTGCTGTTCAGCAGGCCACAGCAGATGATTTCTGGAGCAGAAATCTGTGCAGAGATCTGTGGGGAACGTGGAGGGGGGTGGGGATCACGAGGGGTGAATTCAGTGTCCCACCGTGCACCGTCAGGCTCACCTACTGGTCGAATTGTTGTCCATATGGCGTTCCCACTGCTTTATCCTACCTAAAGTCAATTTGAAAGAGTTGTTTGTGTTCTGCTGTTCTCTTTAAATGGAATTACGGCATTTAGTGATGAAGGTGTGGAATCATTCTACCTTTGATTCGATTTGATTAGATTCCCGCCCCAGCCAGCACACCAGATTATCCCAGTCTGGCATGACTCCTAAGGCCGCATTCACCTTCTTCTGTACCATGAAACTGTAAGTGGCTCTGGATACGACCAGGGTATGAATAATTATGAGAATGTAGGGATTTCGTATTGATTTACTCGGACTGCACTAATGCACTACATGTCCAAAAGTTTGTGGACACCACTTCTAATGAACGCATTCAGCTACTGCACCCGTTGCTGACACAGATGCGCAAATGCACGCACAGCTTGTCTAGTCCCTGTAGGGAAGTACTGCCAAGTGAATAGGACTCTCTGGAGCAGATAAATAAACATGAACGTACTGGCACCATACCTAATGCCAGGTATGAGCTAGAGAGGTATAAAGCCCCCCAGCTCTGAGCTGTAAAGCAGTGGAACCATGTTCTCTGGAATGATGGAGCCCCATGCAATACTTTTGGGATGAGGTGGTGATTGTCCAGTATTCTGACCTCACTAATACTATGAGGAGGATGGCATATGGAACCTGTACCTCCATGCCCAACAGTATCTCATCTATACAGATGCCCAGCAGGGAACTAGAACCCCATTAAAGTCATCCATCACTCTATTATTGTAATCACTTACATATATCACCATTACATTCACACATAGGCAGCTTCAATCCAGAACATCTCTGAAACATCATCAAGGCAGGTGGTTTTAACGTCATGGCTGATCTGCGCACATCACCAGTCATAACCTGCCAGGCAATTTGATACTTGTCCCTCTCAAAGGACAAGACTGTGCAGTGTCTGCCGGCATGCGTCCCCGCAGTACCGTGTCCACTCCACTCTGAAACATAGCGCTTAAAGATTATCTCTCCAGGGAGAACGCAGAGAGAAGTCATTTAGATTAAGAGTAATCTGATTGCATGGAGGTACAAATTATAGCACTAAGGGCTGCACAAGTAGGTTAACAGCCGGCCTGTGGAAGCACCCGTCTCAGAGATGATTGGTCAGTGACGGATTACGAGCTGGTGGATAATTATGAGGTTAAGCCCGAGAGCCGAGCGCCGAACAGCTGCACGGATGAACATGGCCCTTTTTAATGCACTGTTATGATATTGGAAATAATTCCCAGCGTTAGCTTTTTCCCTTTTGTCCCTGTCCTGCTCAGCGTGGCGTGATTTCTAATTCGCTTTCGGAACGTGTAATCCATTTGGTCTTTCCGTACACAAATATGAGCGATATTACGTGGGGCTTCATCCGCTGATTGGACATCCTGTTTCTGATATTGGGAAACAAAGACAAAGGGGGTTCAGTGGGTATTATCTCAGCAGACCAGCACCGGTTTTCATTTGTCATACATGATTTGTTTGTGTTTTGCCTGATTTTCATCCTTTTGTGCCGCACATTCGTGTCAGATCAGTGCAGAACTGGTTCTCACAATAGATTTTTACATTACACACACTTTTGGAGCTGGCAGTAGGGAACCAGAATCCGTATAGGGGTCATATTCCCACCCAGTTGGTTTGAACGACTGCAATGGCAACATATCAGACTGTTGTCAGGGAGTAGACAAGGTGCGTGTGCACTTGCACATCTGTGTCAGCAATGGGTGCTACTTCAAGTAGCTGAATGTGTTCATTAGAGGGGTGTCCACAAAGTTCCGTTGTTTAATGTACATTATGTTCATGATTGAGAGAAGGAGGTGATGTAATTTATCACATTAAACTGGAGAAATGTCTTTTAAACGTCATTAATAAAATGTAATTCATAAAAATCAATCTTTCTGTGAGTAAACGTTCCAACTGTTTTGTCTTTAGATGGTTTTAAATAACTCCTCTCAACTTCTGCATCCTTGTTCAGGGCGTTCTCAAGGGAGGAAGAGCAGGTTAATTAAAATGTCCCCTAACAAGGTCATTTTAACCTTAGGACCTACATCTATCTCTATCTCTCTCTCTCTCTCTCTCTCTCTCGCTCTCGCTGTTTCGCTCTCACTCTCTCCCTGTCTATCCCCCCCTCACCTCTCTCTTGCTCTCTCTCTCTCTCTCTCTCTCTCTCTCTCTCTCTCTCTCTGTCTCTCTCTGTCTCTCTCTCACACTCTCTCTCTCTCTCTCCCTGTCTGATTACGTTATGCTCGGCCCATGCTGAGGAGAGTTCTGTTGCCTGCCCTGTTACTGCTAGTGATGCTCAGCCTATTTCCACCCCCTACTGCTGTCAGGAATCTGTCCTGGGACACACACACACACACACACACACACACACACAAACACACACACACACTGCATGATCAGAGTGTGTTTCAGAATGACTTGCTCGTGTGTGTGTGTGTGTGACTCATGCACCTCAGTGAGGGTCTCAGAGGAGATCCAGAACGTCAGGATGGCTTTAATGTGAATGTTTTGGTAATAGTAGTTTTGAGCATTTCTGATGTTCTGATCTAAGGCAGGAGAGCTATGGAGCAGTTGCAGTCAGAGGGGGGTCTCAGAGCAAACAATTGGGGGGTTAAGACTTTGTTTAGGATTCAAAAGGGCTTTAAACGTGTCATCCAGCCTCATTAGCATGTCTTCCAGCACTGTCCCATTTCTGTCCCGTCTTATAGCTGCGAACTATCACCTTTCCTCTGACACATGGCTCGGGGACGTGTCTAGACTCTTGAAGTTTTGAGGTTAGCTGCCATCAGGCTGGATCACGAGTATGAGCTAAGGGAGTTCTTTTCTCCAGTGGGAGAGTGGGAGTGTTGAGACAGGGTTCCAATGGGAATGTGGATGAATCTCAAAGTGTACAATGTATGCCATGATGTCCTTTAGGCTTGGAATCTGGGAATCCAAAGGTCGGGTACCCTGAATGAACAGCAAGACCCATTTCAGCAAGAATCACGGTTCTTTTCTATTTGTTTCCATCCGTTCCCAGAGTCACTGGCTGCAACACAATCCCAAAACCTTATGTGTCCACCCCCATGTTTCACAGTTGGAGAGGTGTTCTTTTCATGAGGTTCTGCACACTTTTTCATGCAGCTTTTTTTTGGCTTGTTGAGATGTTCCTTTGAAAACTCTTAACACTGCATTTTATGATGAGGATGCATACTAGTGCATTTTTGCTGGACAGCTGCTTAGAGGAGCACGTGGCTGCTGGTTGTTGAGGTTTGAAGAGTATGTTTTAAGAATTGGCCTTTCCTAATGATGACTGTGAACGAGCCAAAGCCCTAACAGGGTAATTAAGGTCTGCATCAACAGCCTTTTGCATTTCTACTCAGGATTTATTTTCGCCCTATTCCAGTAGCCTTCTGGCTTGTTCATGTGATCTTTATTAAACTGCAGATGAGCAACTGTTCTTTTTGGAGAGCAGCAACTTTCTTCTTGCAACCCTGCCATGCTTACCACTGTTCAGTGTTCTCCTGATGGTGGTCAAAGTGAGAGAACTTTAGTTGCTTAGAAGTTCCCTTGGGTTACTTTGTAAGCTGGTGGACTATTACATGCCTTGCTCTTGGTGTGATCTTTCTTGGTGGAGCACTCCTGGGGAGGGTATTAATGGTCTTGAATCTTGTACACATCTGTCGGACTGTGGATTAGTGGAGTCCAAATTCTGTAGAGAATTCTGTTTCTTGCCCTGATGAGCATCAACAAATCTTCTTCTCAAACTCCTTTGTTCGTGCAAAGGGTACAAATTTGGGGGATTGGTGATAGATTGGTGGATCAGTGGAGGATCCTAGATGGACTTCTGAAAGCATGCAACCTGTCAACCATAATCCTATCCCTATCCCCCGGGAATGCCCTCATCATCAGGTTGTCCGAAAGGCCTCCCTGATCTCCTTTTGGCCTCACAGGAAGACAAGAGCAGACCTCCCCAGAGGAGGTGGGGGGGCTTGTTTGCACCCTGAGTGAGTGGTGAATGGAGATTTTGCTGTTCTCTCCGTTGAAAGGCCAGGAAGGCCAGACCTGTCAGAAGCCGAGCTTTCAAAACGCACTCTCTGCTCCTGTCCCCCAGAGCGGCGGCTCGTACAGTGTTGTATTTATCAGTAACAGGGTCACGTTCTGTAGCTGTCATAGGAGAGTGGGAACTTCAGAAAGGAAGATGTTCAACCCTGACCTGTTGCCCCCATTTCTGCCCCCTGCTAAGAGGCAACTGCTCAAACCCACCAGTGCAAACTGCAAATATTTACTCTCCCTCTGTCCGTACCGTCTCCTTCCTTCTCGTGCACATGGTTCCTTTCTTTCTTTGTCCTCTATAATTCACTCTCAAACATTATTAACGTTCTATTTATAAATCCCCCGTGTCAGCATGATGTAGAGGAGAACAGTGGAGTTATGGATATACCACCGATCTAAATCTGGCTGCCAGGAACTTTGTATCATCATTGTCCGCTACCACGAATAGTCCTTGTGTATTGATGTTTATGTTCTCTGGGGCGGGAGGTTCTGTCAAGGTGAGTGTGGGCCTTTGAAATGGAAGTCGCATATCATATCTCCCAGGTATATCATTATTACAGTGTGCTGGCTCAGGCAGCACAAGGGCAGGCAGACCTACAGCAATGGGAGTCAAATGTTGTGTGGAAGAGCTTTAATCAGGCCCAAAACATTTGGTCTGATCTCGACTGATCCCAACCCACCCCGACCCACAACCCGGACTTCAAAATCAATGGTATTGAAAGTTTATCCTGCTTTTGTTGAAGTAACTCTGTCTACTGTCCAGAGACGGTTTTCTACTAGACTTTAGAACATCTCTCAACCTGCGTGCTGTCGCTGTCTAGTTGACTCAGGTTAAGTGTGTCCTTTAGGTCCAATTTCCAACTGGGAACAAGCTGACCCGAAGCGCAGAAGCACGGCATTGCTGGATCGACACTCGAGACATCAGCCGAGGCTCACTGGGGGGCCGAATCTTCTGCGGCCAGAGCAGGGAGTGAGCGGTGGTATTTTAATATAGTCCTGAGAGACTGAAGCCTTGTGACTGCAGCTGCAGTGTGCAGACAGACCTGAAACTGTTTAGACGTTGGTCAAAGGCTGGATGTGAATTTTGGCTTTTAATGTGACCTCGGATGAATTTGGAAATGGAGAGTCAAGAAAAGCAGTGCCGCTTTCGGAATTTGTGGCGTCCTGTTTGTGTGAGTGTGCTGAAATAGAGCAAAAACAAAGTCTCTTAAATGATGGTTCAGCAGAAAAGCGCGAGTGCAGTTAATCAGCCAAGACAAGTTCGGTGTCTGACGTTTGCTTCTTTAGTTTGGCATTGATTTCTAAATTGTGTAAAATATCCAGGATTCCTCATTGATTTCAGTCCCGCGTTTGTTTTTACAGTCGCCGCTGCATCGCCATTCTGTGTGCAGATGTGGACAGATGTAACATCTACATCAGCCTCTGACCCCAGGCCTAAATGCAAATGTAAATAAATGATTAAATGATGATTTATTTGAACATTTTTATATTTATTTAGCATGACATGTAAATTGTTCTTTATACACTGTATCATGTACTAGTTCTGGGCAATTCATCAAATCCTACATTCAGAACCTCTAACCAACGGAATCTCACCCATGAGGATTCATCTTGCACAGGGGAATTTGTTCTCTGCATTTAACCCATCCACACACACACTGTTGGGCATCCCTGTCCATGGCAAATACCCAAGTTAAGCCTCGCTGAAGGGCACTTCAGTCATGTCCTGCCAGTTCTGGGATTCAAACCAGCAACCTTCCAGTCACAAGGCTGGTTCCCTCACCACCAGGCCACAGAGGCAGCCGTGCCAGTCCAAACCAGACCGCGACATGGAAGTAACATAACACATCCTTCCCCCAAGGCTCAGCATGAAGCTCCAGGGTCTTGGTCTGAACAGCTCTCTGTGCTGCGGGTGAGGATGGGCACCTGCTGCAAAACTGGTGTAAATGCTGGCTGGTTCACGGAAAAAGACAAAGGTTCTTATAAGCCAGTTCAAGAACCGGTTCTTTTGGTGGAAAAGGCCTTTCGGTGAAAGTTGTGAAGTTTAAGGATGTTTGCTTTGTTCACCGAAACTGATAATGATCTCATTTGTCTTGTTTTTGTATCAAAACTGGGTCTCCAGTCCCACAGCAGGCATTACCTCCTCTTTATGGAAAATCTCCAAACTCAAAAACAAACATCTTTCGAGCAGAATTCCCAGTTTGGGTTAGTAACCCTGTAGTTTCACCAGAACCCAAAGCCATAGAGTCTTAAATCTGCATGTGGTTGAAGGTGTTGAGCCATCCTGCCAGAGTTGGGCCTTGTTTGCTGCGCTGGTCTGGGACCAGCTCAGAGTGGGCAAGGCTGGTGTGAAGTCTCTTATACACACTCCTGCGGTGAGTGTGTCACTCTTTTCCATTTTCCAGTCTGCCCACCGACAAAGCACCCAGACACGGTTCTTGTTTTTCTTGTGAGTGCCAGGTCCCATCAGCAGGAGGAGGTTTGTTCTTGAGACTGGAGCCGTTCAAGGGTGTAGGACGACTCAGACTAGCCAGTGTTTGGATTCTTAGTCATGAAACCGGGAAAAACACTAGTCTTGTGGGCATCCGGCAAAAAAAACGCTGCTTCCCACGATTCCCCTGCACTTGGCAGGCAGACGAAGAGCAGTCCATGCCTTACTGAAGCCCTGTAGAAGCTGGATTAGTTTGACCTGAGAAGGTTCTCTAATTGAGGTAATCTGAGGTTTTGAATTTTTCCGTAGATACTGGTGGGAGAGGCTGGACGAGTCCTACAAATCATTAGGAAAAATCCCTTTCAGCTGAATAAGAAACTGTAGCCCATAACACTCCTACATTTCCCTTTTGTACGTATTTCTAATGAAATGAATTGAACACTTTGTTTTGGTGGAATTGAGGTAAGAATAACTTCATCATCATTTCCAGGCCTTGTTTTGCGTAAATCATTAAAGTCCAGCTGCAAGAACAGCTTTTCAGAATGTTCCCAGTGTTCTCTGGAGAAAAAGATTCAATCCAGTATGAATCTGCAGTTTTACAGTCTGACAGTAATAACTGTGTGATTGTAATCCAGTATGAATCTGAAGTGTGGAGTTTTACAGTAATAGTTGTGTGATTGTAATCCAGTATGAATCCGAAGTGTGTAGTTTTACAGTCTGACAGTAATAGTTGTGTGATTGTAATCCAGTATGAATCTGCAGTGTGTAGTTTTACAGTCTGACAGTAATAATTGTGTGATTGTATTCCAGTATGAATCTGCTTCCTTCTTTACTTTTCCATACGTTATCCTGAACCATCTCATGATCTCGTCCACTCATTCGGACACAACCTCTCTGATAAACTGGACCAGCTCCAGCAGCTCCAGCAGCTCCAGCAGAGCTTCACTGGTGTGTAGAGATATATGCAACCTGGTTGGACTGTTCGGGAGTCAGAGTGTGTTACACTGAGTGTTGCGTTTTGTAAAGCTGCGTGTCGTAGTGATCAGGCGGTGCTGCGTCGGTGGGCCCTGCTGTGTTCGTCTCTGATCTCTTATTGAAGGGCACATCTGGCAGCAGCTGTGGGTGAGGCAGGCCTGCTCCCGTCCCACACAGAGCCTGTCTCTCTGTGGGGTGTTCGGGAACGTCCTCTCAGTCTGCAGTGCGGTGATTAGTGCTCCAGTCACTCATCAGTTAATAAAGCCTGTCACGTGAAAGTCTCCAGATCTGCCGCAGCGAGTCTCTCATTTCAAATGATTTTCTTTAATAAGCTGGATTGAGTTCAGAACCACATGAGGGTTTAATATGGAAGCGAAAACAAAACCAGTTCTGTGAGCATTGATTTTCGGAGAGTTACAGAATTCGTAGTCTTACAGCTGTGTCCTATGAAAATTGGACGTACGGTCTAAACAGGATAACGTGGCGATGTTTGGCGAGTGTCCTGGCGGAAGACAGCGGTTCCGCTGTTCGCTCCATGACTTCGTCCATCCACACAATCAAGCCTCCATAGAAAACACACTATATGTCCAAAGGTTTGTGGTCACTCCTTCTAATGAATGCATAGAGATACTTTAAGCTGCAACCACTGCTGACACAGATGTGCAAATGCACACACACTCTGGTGCAGATAGACCTGTTGATGAACCTATTGGCCAGATGTGGGCTAGAACGGTATAAAGCCCCCCCAGCTGTGAAGCAGTGGAACTGTGTTCTCTGGAATGATCCAGAGAACACAGTTCTGAACCCAGTAGGGCTGCACAATATATCACCTCAACATCATTATCACGATGTGGGTGTGTCGGATCACTGATGATCATCTACAGCAGCCTAAGGAAAGAGGCCCAGACCTCCTTCTTCTCAGCCTCCTCTTCCGGTCTTTCCGGGGGGATTCCAAGGCGTTCCCAGGACAGCCTTTAGATATAATCTCTGGTTGGGCTTCCCTGGAGCCTCCTCCTAGTCAGACACACATCACAAGGGAGGCGTCCAGGAGGCATCCAGATATTAATATTATACTATATACTATCAGTGCATAGTGACGTTAAAGCAGGTGTGCTGGTGATGGAATTGAACAGATTCAGGCGCTGCCTGGGGGCATCCAGGAGAAATCTGGAACCAAGCTTTGATCTTCAGACAAGATCTCAACTACTTTGTTCAGAATGAGAAATCCCTCTTCCTCTTTAACGTACTCAATGCTGGTGGTCTGCATACCCCTCTATCCTATGCCTGGCATTGTGGTGCCAATAGGTTCATGTTTCCTGGCTCCAGAGAGTCCTATTCTATTGGCAGTTCTTCACTCTGATCCAGCACTAGGTGCGTTTTAAAATAGCTGAATGCATTCATTAGAAGGGGTGTCCACAAATATTTGGACAGTTTTTCTGCTTACCTTCACATATGGCCGTAGCTTTTTGTTTACCTTACCTGTCCTCTGGGTTTGCTGACCGTGGTCAGGCCGAGTTGCTGCTTTCAGACCTGTATGGTTCTGAAGCTGGTGTTTCTCACACTAAGCAGATTTAATCTGTATCCTTTTTCCATTGCTCAGCGTTTCTGATTGACCCTGCTGTAAGCAGGACTCTCATGGCTCTGAAGGTCCAGCCTTGTCTTCTGATCTTATCTTCCTTCTGATCTTCACTTCTCTGGCTTTCTGCTGGCCTTCAAGCTTGACTGAACATCATTCTCAAAACAGACAGCATCGTGAGATCAGACACACACTAACGTCCGTCTGCTCCACTCGGACTCGTGACCACAACTAGAGATGGTCTCCACCTGAGAGCAGCATCTGGAGGAGTCGGTCGGTTCATCTGAGGTTTGATAGAGCAGAGTTTGACCTGCTTCACTGACAGTAATCAGGTGAACATGTTCTGAGCACTGTGCATATTTATGGACAACTCTTCTAATGAATGCATTAGGCAACTTGAAGTTGCACCCATTGCTGACACAGATGTGCAAATGCACACACAGCTTGTCTAGTCCCTGGACGGTGGCTTAATCAGATATCCTAGATGGTGGGCAGTTTGTTAAAACCACCATCCCATTTCTTTGGAGATGATTGTTGGGGGCTGAATCTTGTCCACCTGAGGCTACAGTTGTGGTAAGAGGAGGAGGTGCCAATTCTGCCCCTCAAAGAAGGACTGCAGAACCATTACTACAGAATATTACAACACAAGGGTTAAGCACTGATTGGACCCAGTGTCTAATCAGACCACACCTGTAATCATTTGCGTATCCACCTGAGACACATCTGCATGCGGTTCTGATGTCTTTCAGCGTTATTGGGTCTGTCCCTAAAGCTCACTAGCAGTGCTTTCCCAAACTTTAACTATAAAGAGTATACACCTGAGTGTGTGTGTGTGTGTGTGTGTGTGTGTGTGTGTGTGTGTGTGTGTTTAGGAAAGGAATGAGAATGAGAAGCTCATTATTACTGTCCAGATGTCACACGTGTGTCCAAACCTACACACACACACACGAATATAGAAAAGCTTACATGGGTGGTATTTGATGTTTCCTGGGTTTGCTCAGAGCTTCAGAGAAACGCATTAGACTTTAGTTGGGTCACCATCTGGAGCAGAGTGTGTTTTTAGCTTTGGGATAGTCATGGGCTGTGTGTGTGTGTGTGTGTGTGTGTGTGTGTGTGTGTGTGTGTTTGTGTGTGAGTGAGGGAATAAAGAGACATAGATGACTAGAACTGCTGTAACATTCTCTCTCTCTCTCTCTCACACTCACTCACTCACTTTCTCTTTCTGTGTGTGTGTGTTACAATCTGTGTGTGTGCGTGTCTGTGTGCGTGTGTGTGCCTGTGTGTGTGTACATGTGCGAGTGTTGGTGATTTTTAATAAGTGGTGTTATTTCTGTTGGTTCTGCTGGGGCAGTGTTACTGTAGACAGTAATTAAAATCTGTGTGTTAGAGAATGTGTGTGTGTGTGTGTGTGTGTGTGTGTGTGTGTGTGTGTGTGTCCGTGCCCTGCTTCACTGTTCAGTGGGGGTCCAGGGTGGGTCGCTCAGGGTCAGACTTTTAACACCTTCATCTTCATCTGCAAGCCTCTCTCTCGTTCTTTCTCTGTGTGTGTGTGTGTGTGTGTGTGTGTGTGTGCGTGTGTGTGCGTGTGTTTTGTTCAACCTTCATCACTTTGATCAAGGTAGACCGCAACAACAGTAACAGCATCGATTCCTACACCACCAGGCAACTAGGTTGCTTCTACGTGGTTGCTGTGATGTTCCTACATGGTCACTATAACCTTTCCAGGTGGTTGATAAGATAGAGTGCCAATCCATACCTGGGCCTACAGACATACATACGCTCACACACCTCCACCCTCCACACTGTTAATGGTGTGGTTGAAAGGTGTTTGATAGACGAGTGCTGTTGTATTACTAGATGGTTGCTATGGTGTTACTGAGTGATTGCTTGATGGATATTATAGTGTATATTATACTGTTTAGTCTCTCTCTCTCTCTCTTGCTCGCTCGCTCTCTGGATTGACCTGCAGTTTGATGAACTTGCTGCTGTAAGCTCTTTAAATCTCCTCATTGATCAGCTGTACCATGTTCGAGTGCTCAGACTGCGGTTTGAGCAGGAATTCTCTTTATCCTCTAACACAAGGAAATCAGAGCTCCGACACTGACCGCTGACCTTCGGATTCACGGAAGGCCGGCACTTAGAGCACCGCGGTTATATAAAGCTGCTTTTAGATGGAGGTGTGTGCTGAGGAGTTTGTGAGGAGCATCAGGGAGGTCTGCTATTTCTGTCAGAGAGCAGGCAGAGGGGCAGAGGGAGAAGGGTAATGCTGCGTGAACGAGGACGTTGAGGCCTTCCAGACCTTGAAGTTGAACCTTATGGACAGTCAAAGCTATGATGTCCAAATGCTCATGTCCAGAAGTATCCAGACGCCATTCTTATGAGTTCATTTGTCCATTTTAACCTTTACAACCAGGTTGAGCATCAGCCCCGCCCCCTCTCTCTGATCAGTCAGAGTCTGTATGCAGGTTGAGCATTAGCCCCGCCCCCTCTCTCTGATTAGTCAGAGTCTGTATACAGGTTGATCATCAGCCCCGCCCCCTCTCTCTGATCAGTCAGAGTCTGTATGCAGGTTGATCATCAGCCCCGCCCCCTCTCTCTGATCAGTCAGAGTCTGTATACAGGTTGATCATCAGCCCCGCCCCCTCTCTTTGATCAGTCAGAGTCTGTATGCAGGTTGAGTGTCAGCCCCGCCCCCTCTCTCTGATCAGTCAGAGTCTGTATGCAGGTTGATCAGGTTCACGTGGACGGAGCAGTAAACATGCACTGGAAGCTCCTTTGGTATTTAAACTGGGATTTAACTCATTTAAACCATGTCATGTTTATCACATCTGTAGGTCACTCTGATCCTGAGTTATGAAGTGCTGGTTGTGATAGTCCACCCAATCTGGACAGGGTCTTTTCACACAGTGCTCTAGACAGTTCAGTTTTGTTCACACTGTTCTACAATTATGTCCCTTCACACTGGTTTATTGGGATTTTCAGTTCCTAATATCCCACCAGTTATTATCCATAAACACCGTTTAAACTAGGTTCCATAGCTGTAGGGAAGTGTGGAAAGCAGGCTGCTGCTGTGTTGGTGTGTTGGGCCTGAGTGCTGCTCTAACTCCACTGCTTGGCTTTGACCTGAGCTTTGCTGCCTCAGTGCTTCTCTCCTCTGCCTTTGCTCGGGGAACTGGTCCAGGTGGGCGAGAGCAGGAGTGAGAGAGGGCATAAAGGGAAGTGAAAAGCTTTGCTCCAGCAGAAATGTCTGCAGGTGCTGCTTTTTACCGTATATTGATCTGTTCGAAGTTCGGCCGTGATCCCTGCAAAGAAAAGTTAGAAGGTTAGAAGCTAGAAGCACCTAGAAGGTATCAACTGATTGCAGTGAACGACTGCAGTGGTGTTGTACCAGACTGTCATGGAGTCAGAATGTCAGCAGGTCATCTTCAGTGACGAGTCACGCTTTTGTCTTGGTGGAGACGACCAACAAATCCATGTGTGGAGGCAACATTAATTAGTTACATTACATTAATGAGGTTCTGCAACCAGTGGTTCTACCTTTTCTGAACACACACTCCGGTGCTCTATTCCAACAAGATGACACTTGTCCACATACAGCTGCCGTCTCAAGATCTCCCCTTGAAGACACAGATACTACGCCGTGGTCGGTCCCATCTCCAGACCTGTACCTGATTGAAAATGTGTGGGACTCTATTGGACGCTCTATCAACACTCCACCCCTACCACACCATCTGCAGAACTGAGTGAGAACATTCAAGCTGCATGAGATGGATCATCACAGGAGACCATTAGGAACCTCCACAGCTCCATGCAGAGACGTCTGGCGTGTTGCGTTAAACCCGACGCCGTCCTGAGAGACACCATTTCTGTATGAGTAGATCAATAAATATTGATCAGATCAGACTACAGTTATCATCAGTTATTGATCCTGATCACCTTCATCTTCCTTCACTACAGAACCGCAGTCCCACACGCCCTTCTGGGTGCAACTGCGCAGTGTTTATCAGGAGGCTTTTTGGATCAACCACGTGACCCTGTTTGGATCTATATGGACATGGCTGTGTGAATCATAGCTGAGGACTCTGCTTTGTGTGCAAATTCCTCACCGTGAAGCTTTCAGTGGATCAGACTTTATCACAGAAACCATGAGTGTGTGTTTATGAGTGTGTGTTGGGTCTGGGTGCTGTATGGGGGTGTGTGTTGCTTTAGCCCAGTAGAGTGTGAGATGGCACTTAGTGACTGCAGTGGCCCATGATTTAAGCCGCTGGCTGGATGATTAGTTGAGCATTGAGTGAGTAAACTCTCTGCAGGGCAAAATCCCACTAGCTGAGAGGCAGCCATCACACTCTGTTACCCCCACTGTACACTCTCTTGCCCACTGTACACACTATTTACTCCATCATGTCCTCATTTGTCCCAGTCTAGCACCCCGTTTCACGGACTCTACTCCCTATTACTGAAAAGCCTGATACAGCCCCGTGTTTCTTATTGACTCCACTGTGCAGACTACACTGTTAAATGTGTAAATTGTAATCCCACTGTAAACTCTATAACCTTAACCATAAACCATATTACTCAAATGGCACCCTATAACCACTGTCAATTACATTACTCCTCAACATTTACCCTATAACCCCAACTGTAGACTATATTACCTCAAATGTATACCCTATTTCAGCTATACATCCAATAACCCTGAACTGTAGACCCTTTAACTAACTGTAAATTCTATAACCTCAAATCAGAATCTCTACCCTTAAATATATAATTTATAACTCATTGCATATATTGTATCCCCAACTGTAGACTTCTTTTAATTAAAATGGATACCTTATAACCAATTGTAGACTCACCTTAAATATATACCCTATAATCCCAACTCAGACAGTCTTACCTCAAATATATACTTTATAACCCAACTGTAGACGTCTACTTTAAATATATACCCTATAACCCCAACTGTAGACTCACCAAATATATACCCTATAACCTCAAATGTACACCTTATAACCCTCTAAATATATACCCTATAACTCTAACTTAGACTCTTACCTTTTAAATATATTCCTATAACCCCAAATAGACTTTCTACCTTTAAATATATACCTATATTTAACCCCAAATGTACACTTTATAGCCCCAAATATATACCCTATAACCCCAACTCTAGACTCTCTTACCATAAATATATACCCTATAACCCCAACTCTAGACTTTTTTTACTCTAAATATATACCCTATAACCCCAAATGTACACCTTATAGCCCCAAATATATACCCAACTCAAATCTAGACTCTCTACTAATAAATATATACCCTATAACCCCAACTCTAGACTCTTTTACCTTAAATATATACCCTATAACCCCAAATGTACACCTTATAGCCCCAAATATATACCCTATAACCTCAAATCTAGACTCTTTTACCTTAAATATATACCATTTAACCCCAAATGTACACCTTATAGCCCCAAATATATGCCCTATAACCTCAACTCAGACTCTTACTTCATAAAATATATACCCTATAACCCCAACTCTGTAATTTCTTTTACCTTAAATATATACTCCTATAACCCCTCAAATGTACACCTTATAATCTTCAAATATATACCCTATAACCCCAAATGTAGACTCTCTTACCTTAAATATATACCCTATAACCCCAAATGTAGTCTCTTTTACCTTAAATATATATCCTATAACCCCAAATGTACACCTTTATAACCTCAAATATATACCCTATAACCCCAAATGAGACTCTTTTGATTTTAAATACATACCCTATGAACCCCAAATCTAGACTTCTACTATAAATATATACCCTATAACCCCAACCTCTAGACTCTTTTACCTAAATATATACCCTATAACTCCAAAATGTGACAATCTTATAGCTCCAAATATATACCCATAACTCAAATCTGTGACTTTACCTAAATATACCATTTAACCCCTAAATGCACACCTTATAGCCCCAAATATATACCCTATAACCTCAAATATAGACACTGTACCCTTTGCAGCTGTTCACACTGTTGTCCACTGAGTTCTAGTAACCCTCTCAGAAGCATAGCTGAGCTCCTATGTGTAGCAGGACGAGACTACCGAGCTTGCAGTTTTCTGTCCTCTTTCCACTGCGAACTAGACAATCCGGAGGAACTTACGGCAAAAACTGAGGAGAATCAGAAAAAGATATAGGAAGGAAAACAGATCTTGTGGTGACTTTTGCCGACAGTTTTCTGTCGCTGTAGCCTTCAGAGGCCCTGGCCGACGGCGGGGACGGCAGCATGGGGGCAGATGAATGCAGAAAGAGGACGGGGGTTAGGAGGGAAGCTATCTGCAGAGGATTAGGAGGCCCGCAGCTGCCCACAGAGATTACGACGTCTGTGTCAGGCGGATTAAACTGACCAGAGAAGACCACATGGCCACAGCGGGGCTCAGCCTGGACATTCATACACTCATTCCTGGTCCACCTCTAACACACTCTTCTAATAGATATCACATCACAGCCATTTCTCCAAAGCGCCGCTGACTCAGCCTCTACATATCCACACCTCGGATATCACCCCGCACACACACCCCGAACTGCACCAGATTTAGCATGACCTTACGCCGCCGCTCCACTAACATTCTGCTGCTTCTTGCACGTTGGGATTGGAAAGGTTGTAAATCCCAGCTGCCTGTTCCTCGTGGAAAATCGAAGCAATACGCTCCGTTGGAATTCTATTGTAGTGGAGCCGGGAATGGAGAGGAATCACAGCACTGACCTTTTCTGCAGAGGCCCCTGTTACTGCTCAGACTTTATCCCTGCAGGCAAAAAAGCATTATTATTATTATTATTTATATTATTATTATTTATATTATTATTTATATTACTATTATTTATATTATTGTTAATATTAATGTTATTTTCATTTATATTATTAGTATAATAATTACGTAGTAGTAGTGGTTCTGATATTTGACAGAAATTTCTATATAATTACAAATAAATTAATAATAAAATAAATAAATTAATAATAAAAATTTAATATCAATGTACATTTTACAAAAACAAAAATGAAAATAAAACAACAATAACAACAATATCAACAATATTACTACTACTTTAATAATAATAATTAATATTATTACCATTTTAATATTATTATTATTATTATTACGGTAAGCAGGTAGTAGCAGTAGCAGTAGTAGCAGCTGCAGCAGTGTTAAGTTGTTGTTGTTGTTGCCATCTTTTTCACTCTCCCCACTCTCTCTCTCTCTCTCTCTCTCTCTCACTCTCTTCACTCCTCTCTTCTGTGTGTGTGTATGGGTGACAGATGGCCACTGGAGGTCAGGGCTGGTCTGACCTCACACACACACACACACACACACACACACACACACACACACACACACACACACACACACACACACACAGAGTTCCCAATGTCTCTCACATGCATAACTCTGCTTGAATATAAACTCATACTCCCTTGTGGATTGTGTTGATAAATGTTCATGGTGGGGATTTTCATTAGGATTGAGGTGTTTGAAATGTTTATTATATAAATGACACTTATAACCCCCCACCCCATCCCAGCCCCTCGTTCCTGGACAGTAGAGACAGTGGACAGGCAGGATGAACTCATGTGTCCGTATACTGTACATGCAGCCAGATTACAGTATCTGTCAATTTGGTTTATCCTCTCCTCTCTCTCACCCTTGCTGTAGGCATGAAGACCCCTCTGAGCCCCTCTGAGCTGATGGAGAACAGTCCGCCCTATTTCCCTCTCGCCTCCCGCAGAGCAGGCCGACGCCTCGCCAGAGGAGAGGAAGCTGCTGCTTTCTCTGGTGTGGAGGTCTGCAAAGATCTGGCTGAACTCGGGCCGCCCAGGCCCAGATCCACTACAATGGGAAGTCACACCTTCGCAGGGTCAAGCAGCTCAACAATGGAGAGGCTCCTCAGGCCGGCACCAGCGGCCCCCCACCACTGCCCACCCTCAGCACGACCAGCAGCAGCAGCAGCACAGTCAGCACAGGTAAGGTTTGGAGGCTTAAATACGGGCTCTGTTTCTCCCTCTCGCCAGTCGATTTTCACGTGGCTGTAAAACGGGAAGTCCGACTTCGAACGGAATCTGATTACGTACGCGACATCTTCGCTTGAACAGCTGAAGGAATGTGACCATGTTTTGACCATGTTTTGATATCAATGATCTCAGAAATCCTACTGATATTGATTACGCACCACAGTTTACAAATATATTTATACTAACCGCTTCATATGAGGTCATCAGCCCCGCCCCTCTGGCTGACCAGTTGAGTCGGACTTCCAGGTGCATGCAGGAGCATGTATATTACGATGAGCAGTAAACATGCACTGTCTGGCTGCTCTGGCACTTAAACTGGGATTTATGTTGAAATTGAATGGATGTTAGTCATTTTTATTGCTGGATTACTTGCAAATTAAAATTTTATGTAGGATGTTTAGTCTGTGGCTCCTCCCCCTGAGTGTGGTAGAACTCCACCCTATAGAATGTTCTGCTATTATAGGTAATGTGACTTTAATAGGACTTATTGCCAGTCATTGGTTGGGTAAGCTCATTTTGCTCCATAATTGACCATTGTCTAATTTAATGGACTGTCCTGTCGCCCCCTGCAGGCTATGGAGCAAAGGCCTGCACTTGTGTACTCAGAGCTGTGAACTGACCTGTCCTCCGAGCACATTAGTGTCCGCCATACGACGTAGCCTGAGCTCACATTTGACCCACAGTCAGCTTCAGCGTTCACAGCACCCTTCTGTGTGTGTGTGTGTGTGTGTGTGTGTGTGTGTGTGTGTGTTCTAACAATTTGGTTTAGTAAATCTGCTCAGAGGACTATGCAGCTGTTTATATAAACACATAACCACTCTACAGGAACACTGTGTACTTACAGAGACGGAGGCTTGTAATTTATTATTAATACTGCATTTAAATAAGGATGATACACATTAATGATAATAATAATAATAATAATATAATAATAATAATATAATAAAATAATAATAATTATAATATAATAATACACATAATACAATAATAATAATAATAGTTAATCATAGCATTTTTAGATAAGAATAATAATTGTGGTCGGGTTGTCGGTTACTTCTCCTTCCCATCCTCTGTCCTCCTGTTACCTGTCCTGCCCCCAGAGAGGAGTTGTACAGTGTGGAGGATGGGGTGCTAAGCTCGACAGTGAGACCCATTGGATGTGTGGAAGTCGAGTGGATACTGATGGAGATCAGTGTAAGATTGTTGTGAATCTGAATTGGAGTCTTTCTTTTGTGAATAAAGGTGGTATAGAAGGTGATAGAGAGATAGATAGATAGATAGATAGATAGATAGATAGATAGATAGATAGATAGATAGATAGATGATAAAAGTATATGGGCGTATTAAAAATGCAGAAAGTAGGCGGGGCCATTAAAATGCTAATAGTATATGGGCGTATTAAAAGTGCAGAAAGTGGGTGGGGCCATTAAAATGCTAATAGTATATGGGCGTACTAAAAGTGCAGAAAGTGGTGGGGCCATTAAAATGCTAATAGTATATGGGCGTATTAGTGTGCAGCAGGGGCGGGGCTATTAAAATACTAAAAGTGCAATGGGCTTATGAAAAGTGCAGAAAGTGGGTGGCTAATAGACTAAAAAGTGGGTGAGCAACACTGATGAGCTCCAAAAGTGGGTGGGGCCCTAAATGTGAGCAAATGTGCGTAGAAGGACGGCTCATTAAAAGTGCCACAATGGGTCGACTGGTGCCACTCTGGCCCACCGTGACCCAGTTAAATGCTGTAATTACAGTGTCTCACGGATTATACCAGTCATCTCCATACCTTACTCATACGCACTGCACTGGTGGCTTTATACCCAGAACACGTTGATTCCAGTCCTCTGAGGACTGGTTCCAGCTCTGAATGCCAGTCTGTGCTGTGCTGCTGGTTTGTGGGTGGCACTGGGTGGAAGGTGACGAATGTGCTGACAGCCTGTCTTAGAGGTTTTACAGGAGAGTCAGAATGATTACAGTTGAATTTACTGCTTAACCTCTTTCCTTAAATATCCAGGTTGTTTGGTTTGTCGCCAGGGGAAACGGGCGAGCTATCCAGCTATGCAGGTGATGGTGTGCCAGTGGCAGACAGTAGTGAATTGGACTGAGTAGGAAAAGGCAGCAATTGAGGTTTCAGACATTAGGCAAAGTTTGGCCGGTGAGAAATTACAGGTTGTGTGTGTGTGTGTGTGTGTGTGTGTGTGTGTGTGTGTGTGTGTGTGTATCACTGACTTAGACACTAGCTGCCACATGGAAAATGTCCTGACGGCACGTGGTATTGTAGACACTGTATGCGCAATAGGATGTGATGTCAGGCCTGTGAAGAGGAGATGGATCAGGAGATTTATCTAGTGTGAATTCTCACCTGCTTACAGCACTGCTGAGGATATGAGTGTGTGTGTGTGTGTGTGTGTGTGTGTGTGTGTGTGTGTGTGTGTGGATTAAATAACAGTTATGTTCAGAACTTTCAGTCCTGTAGTTTGACATAAACTTCACGTGGTGTTTGGTGGAGAAAGATGTGTGTTTAAAGGCAGAATGATGGTGTTTAATGGAGAATGATGGTGTTTAATGGAGAATGGTGGTGTTTGATGGAGATTGATGGTGTTTGATGGAGAATGATGGTGTTTGGTGGAGAATGATGGTGTTGAACAAGAATGATGGTGTTTGATGAAGAATGGTGGTATTTAATGGAGAATGATGGTGTTTGGTGGAAAATTATGGTGTTTAATGGAGAATGATGGTGTTTGGTGGTAGAAAATGGTGTTTGATGAAGAATGATGGTGTTTGATGAGAATGTTGATGTGTGATGGACAATGATGGTGTTTGGTTGAGAGATCTGTGAATAGGTAAATGGTGCATGGCAGAGCACAACAAACGGATGGTATACAGTCCCCTCATGCTCTAAAATCCTTTCCTCAGACTGTCTTCTCAGTGTTCCACAACATTCTATTCATCACTTGGCTTTTCAGAAGCCTAAATTTGGCATAGGCACAGTTATCTGAGAACATCAGAACGAGGTACGCGTTGAGGAAACGTCGGGTCAGTCTAATCAGGGAGATGTTGGGCTGTAGTTTGTCCACTGGTCTAGAACATGGACAACATCATACGACAGTTACATGTTACAGATCCAGAGGAGGGAGGCACTCGCGGTGGTTTCCATTACAGCGTATCCAAAACTGCCTGGCAGTCAGGGTTGATGATCTCCATTTAACCAGAACCTTCCAAAGCTCACGTGCCTGCAAAATAAACTCCAATTTGGAGGCCAGAAGTTACAATAACAACCGAACCCCAACACTGAAACTGACAACAAAACACAGGAACTGTTTATTTTTGCTGGTTATTTCAGGATTACAACGACTTCATTAAACACATCAGAGTCTGGACTGCAGTTCTGAACTTCACTCAACATTACACTCCAAAACTCAAACATCTCACCACATAGTTGATGTGGGCTGATTGCACGCGAGCTGTTCCCTCCAGAATCAGAACTGCACTGTGTCTGGAACCTGACTTCAGATACTGGCCCTGGGGTTGTTTGCTGGAGAAATTGAAGCTGGTGTCAGGAGCAATGATGGTGTTTGATGGAGAAATGATGGTGTTTATTACAATAATGTAGGCTTAGCTGACAAATGAAGGTGTTTTGGAGAATGATATGTTTGATGGAGAATGATGGTGTTTGGTGGAGATTGATGGTGTTTTTAATAATGGTGTTTAATGGACAATGACGGTAATGGAGAATTATGGTGTTGGAGTGAGAATGATGGTGTTTGATGGAGAATGATGGCGCGGTGAGAATGATGGTGTTTATTAGAATAATGGTGTTTAATGGACAAATGAAGGTGTTTGGAGAATGATGTAGGTTGGGTGGAGAATGATGGTGTTTGATGGAGAATGATGCAGGCTGATGGAGAATAATGGTGTTTAATGGACAATGACGGTGTTTGGAGAATGATGGTGTTGGGTGGAGAATGATGTTTAGGTAGAATAACGTCTAATGAAGAATGGTGGTATTTAGTGGAGAATGATGGCCTTTATGGATAACGATAACGCTTTTGGTGAGCATTACGGTGTTGAATAGAATTGTTGTGTTTGGTGGAGAAGGGTGGTGTTGAATGATAGTGTTTGGTGACCAGTGGTGTTGTTTTGGTGCAGGATGATGGTCCTTGATGGAGAATGATGGTGTTTCCAGTATGGGGTTGTGAGAGGTTTTCCAACGTTCTCCCTCCTGAACGTTGTTCTACAAAGCAGTACCTGTCATAAAGTGGTCCCACCACTGAGCGAGAGCAGTGATAACGGAGAGGAAGAAACGGAGGATGAACTACGGAGATCAGTTCTGTGTTTAGTCCGTCCCTCACCCCTTTCTGACAGGTAAACCGCGGTGTTGGAGCAGGTGTGAGAGTGTGTTTGTGATCAAACAGCAGTGATGTAACTCAGCCCGCGGCCCGGTGGAGTCAGATGGGGCTGATGCTCCGGAGCCTGTCCCCATTATTGGCTGTAGTCTGAGCCGGTATATGTAATTACAGCTGGAGTGACGGTGTCAGGTTGGGAAGTGGAGACGCCTGAGCTGAGCTGAGCCGCATCCTGCTCTCCGGATGACTGCTGGTGCTGAAAGAGCCGCGGAAATCAATCCCCGCTATAACTAACTGAGACGGCCGTCCTGTCCTGCACACCCTGTAGATCCTATACTGCTGGGACACCTGCATGTCCAGCATGTCTTCTGAAATAAGTGGACTGCAGGAGGGCGTCATTGCAGGAACAGCCTCTACTTTCCAAGAAGTTGCTTATATTAGATGCTGGAACATAGCTGGGGATTTGATTGTTTAGCCACAGGGAGCGTGAAGGTTGTACTTCTGTGACCCGCAGGTAGTGAGCGGACGTTCTAGTGGTTCTTTTGTTCTGTGCTTTTTAATCAAGATTACATAAGCTCACCTTAAATGTATGCTGATATCTGGATACTTTTGGACACACACACACACACACACACAAACACACACACACACACACACACACACACACACACACACACACACGCGTGTTTAAATATGAACCTATGGTCACTATCAGTGGGTTAGAGGGGTACTGTCTGTCTGTCTGTTTATATATATGTATATATGTATTTATGTATTTATTACAGCTGTTAGAACCAGTAAAACCAGTATAAGTCCTATATTGTATATCACTTCCTGTTGCCATAGTGACCACTAGATGGCAATACAGCATCTTGAAGGTTTTTCGGCCGGCTTCACGCTCTTCATTATAACTGCATAAGGCAGGTTCATCGGAGGTGAAGGTACAATTTTTCCATAAAGTCGTTAGTGCTGGTGGAAACCATCGTGACTGAATGTCCACCACATGTTTGGGCAATGACAGAGCCAATCAAATCCACGATTCAGCTTCATCCAGCCCGTACTTTCAGTGCATCTCTGCGCTGGAGCCTTTCAGAGAAGACCCCACTTATCCTCGGATTGTGTTGGTAAAGATGCAGTGTGTTGATTTACACCGTCAGGAATCCAGGTGGTCTGACAATGGCGCTTCACACTGAATAGTGATGGGCAGCGGAGGACCGTCTCCACAGTGCAATTTTAATGGGCTCTGCTGAAAGATTCATGTGATTTAAGAGGGGAACAGTGTCCGTGTGTGTCTGTGTGTGTTTGTTTTTATATATTTATATAGACTCTGAAAGACACACACACACACACACACACACACACAATCACGGTTCCCCCACAAGCTTCCAAAACAGCTCTGGCCCCTCGTGACATGGACCCACAAGACCCTACAGGTCCAGCAGATCCTTAAGTCCTGCAGGCTGTGAGGACTTCCATGTGATAATATAAATGGGAATATCCCACTAGACCTGCCTGACGTGTCTCAGGTGTCTCAGGTTCTTACACCTGTCCGTTTTTCTAATACATCCAGCTCTCATCAGCTGTGATCCACTCACACCAACACACACTAACACACCACCACCGTGTCAGTGTGACTGCAGTGCTGAGACTGACCCACCACCCACACCATAGCTGCCTATGGTGGTCCTAGGGGTCCCGATCTGAAGATCAGGGTGAAAGGAGGAGAATAAAGTCTACAGAGAAAAAGATGAACACATCGTCTGTGATTATAGAACTACAAAGAGCTCCTGTGTGGTCAGAGGAGCTGATAGAGTGGACAGTGAGGTACAGGACTCTCTTTAAGGTGCATATTTTGAACATTATGAAATGCAAAACTGAACTAATAATAATAATAATAATCTGTATAAAAATAAACACGTGTGTGTGTGTTTGTGTGTGAGGTGTGTGTGTGCGTAGTTTGTGTGTGTACACAGTCTAGCATGAATCCCTAAATGAAACATTCACTTTAAATATACACAGAGAGAGAGAGAGAGAGGAGAGAGAGCGAGCCAGAGAGAGAGAGAGAGAGGGAGGGAGGGAGGGGGAGAGAGGAGGAGAGAGGAGAGAGAGGAGAGAGAGAGAGAGAGAGAGAGAGGAGAGAGAGCGAGCCAGAGAGAGAGAGAGAGAGGAGAGAGAGAGAGAGAGAGAGAGAGAGGGAGAGAGAGAGAGAGAGGAGAGAGAGAGAGAGCTTAGAGAGAGAGAGAGAGGGAGAGAGAGGAGAGAGAGAGAGAGAGAGAGGGAGAGAGAGTCCACTCAATAAGAAAATATTTATTTTGTCTGCTTTGAGGTACCATCCTCAGCACAACTGGAGCAACGGGAAATTATGCAATGTCCGATCCAATGTTCTTGCATGAGCGCTGAGCTGCACGGACAATTTAGCATTCAGACTCCATCAAACACACTCTGTCCAAAAACCCAACCCTGCAGCCCTCTAATGAACCACTGACCACCTACTGACCACCTACTGACCACCTACTGACCACCTTCCCACCCTCACTGTGAGAGAGAAGAGTGTGTGAGTGATTGATATTATTTTTATTATTATTATTATTATTATTATTATTATTATTATTATTATTATTATTGTTGTTGTTGCAATAACAACACAATTATAATGTAACACAAGAACTGGGATTTCTAAAAACATTATTGTTAATTATGAGAATAATAATTATATCACATATAATATTAAAAGTAAAATAAAATAAAGTATTTTAATAATTTATATTCAAATATTTATTGTTATATTAAAAACAAACAAATAACAAATTGTATTGCTAATTATGAGAATAATACAAAGAATAATTTACAAAGAAATTTAACTCTTTTTAAACCTTTTATTTAAAAATATGTTGCTCCTTTCTTTTCATTGTTTTTTTTGTATTATTTTTCTTTACTTCTGTTTTGTTCTGTTTTTCTTTTACCCCTCTTTCTTTCTTTCTTTCTTTCTTTCTTTCTTTCTTTCTTTCTTTCTTTCTTTCTTTCTTTCTTTCTTTCCTGTTCTGAGATGTCCCCCCTCCTCTACACACACACTCTCCCATATCTCCTATATTCTATAGAAAACTATTCTGGGATTACTTTCCAGCCGCTCTTCTGGGGAACGTGGCCCCAGTATTCTGGATTTCCATTATCGCCTGAATAATAGCTTTGCTTTTTGTTTGATGTTGAAAATGAGTCCATATCTCTCAAATTAAAAGCTTTTTTTCTTTTCTCCAGTTTCTCTCAACATGTGTGTGCTGGTTGTTAAAGCCTGCTGATTGGCTTTGTGGTGTTTGTAGCACATTTATGTAAGAGCAAACTCTCAAGCATCTGAAGATATTCTTCCACAGAGAGAAAAGGAGGAAAGCAACATTTTGCTGATCCTCCAATACCCTGGCAGCAGAGGCCCTTCCTCATTACAGTTTACTATAGAGTTCAGCATACTGCCTTAGTCTACTGATGTACTGTCAACAGCGCTGTGGCAATGGAGAAGCTACATAGTAAAGCAAAGTGAAGCAGTGGAAAGTAATGTTACTTCAGCAAAACAGTGTTAGACAGTAGCTACAATAGTAAAGAAATACTGCATAAACAGCCAAGTAAAGTGATGCAAAGTAATGTTACACAAAGCAACAGTTGAGTAACGCACAGTAATGTTACTCACTGAAGTAATGTTACACAGTAATGTTACATAGTTGAGTAATGCACAGTAATGTTACTCACTGAAGTAATGCCATAGTTGAGCAACGATAATGTTACTCACTAAAACAATGTTACACAGTAATGTTACATAGCTGAGCAATGCACAGTAATGTTACTCACCAAATAATGTTACACAGTAATGTTACATGCTGAGTAATGCACAGTAATGTTATCACTGAAGTAATGTTTGCTATAGCTTGAGTAAACGCACAGCAATGTTATCACTAAAATAACGTTACACAGCAATGTTACATAGCTGAGTAATGCACAGTAATGTTACCCACTGGAAGTAATGTTACACAGTACGTTACATAGTTATAAATGCACAGTAATGTTTACTCACTGAAGTAATGTTACAGTTGAGTAACGCATGGTGCAATGTTAATTACCAAAATAATGTTACACAGTAATGTTATATAGTTGAGTAATGTACAGTAATGCTACTCACTAAAATAATGTTACAGTATGTTACATAGCTGAGTAACGCATAATAATGCTACTCACTAAAATAATGTTACAGTGATATGCTACATAGCTGAGCAAGCATATAGCAATGTCATACTCCAATAAAATGTTACATGTTAATGTTACATGTTGAGCAACGCACAACGTTACTCAATGGGTAATGCTACACGCAATGTTACATAGTTGAGTAATGCAGTACGTTATCACTGAAGTAATGTTACACAGAAATGTTACATAGTTGAGTAACAATATTACACAGCAACGTTACTCACTAAAGCAATGTTACTGCGCACGTTACAGTTGAGCAACGCACAGCAATGTTGCCACCACTGAAGCAATGTTACACAGTAAAGTAATGCAAAGTAATGTTTCACAAGGCAATATTACAGTAATGTTACAAAGTAGCTAAATACACAATAAAATAGGTGAAGCAAATGGTGAAGCAGTGCAAAGTAATGTTTCACAGTAAAACAATGTTACATCGTTGAGTAATGCACAGTAATGTTACTCACTAAAGTAATGTTACACAGTAAAACGATGCAAATAAATGTTGCTCAGTAAGGTAATGTTATGTGGCCAGTTTACACTCACATTCTCTCATAATTCATACACATCCAAACACTGCTCACTTCAGCTACAGCTCTTTATTATTTTGTTTTATTTTTGTTTTTGTCCCAATTCTCTTTATTCTCTTATTTTGTTTGATGTTTGTTTTTGATTGATTGATTGATTGATTGATTACATAGTAAAGCAATGCAAAGTACTGTTACACATTAAACTAATGCAAAGTCATTTTTTAGTAAATCAATGCACAGAAATGTTACTCATTCTTGTAACGCAAAGCAATGTTTCACAGTAAGGTAATGTAATGATACATAAAAGTAATGAAAAGTAATGTTACACAGTAAAGCACTGTTACACATTAAACCAATGCAAAAGTAATGTTAGTTTAGTAAATAATGCAAAGTAACATTTGACAGTAAGGAAATGTAATGTTACACAGCATAGTAAATGTACATAATGTTACTATGTAAGGAAATGTGACACAGTATATACATGCAAAGTAAGGTTTCTCAGGAAAGTAATGTGACAGTAATGTTACACAGTAAAGTAATGAAATGTCATTACTGATGTCATTGTGTAGGAAAGCAATGTGATGCACAGAAACTCATGTGTTAGTCACAGGCATATTTACACATTTCATGCTCATCAGTTCATAATTTAAGGCATACATGATTATCTGTGAGCTGCAGGATTGGATTAACTATCAAATATCAGTATCAGCTTTGAGCACAAACATTCCCACAGTGACGTTATACATTATTGATTGTTTGATTGATTATTAATATTTCTTTTCTTTACCAACTCATTTCCTGTTAAATAGTGTTTATTGCCTATCAGTTCATGTTGCATCAAACATGTTAAACTGACTTAACCTCCGACTTCAGAGGGTGATAAACTTAAACTGAAACAACCGAAACTACATGAAACCAGCAGAAATCCCATCACCTGTATATAAACCAGTCCGGCTCCCAGTCTGTGATATAATGGCAGTGTTTATGGACTGGTATTGGCTCCTGTTTTTGCCCTTCTGATTGATTGACCTTTTGACCTTCACCTTTCTCTATCCTAATGCCACATATTGGCCTAGCCAGTACAAGGTGGGATACACCTTCTTTAAATTCGCCTTTATTAACAAACCCATTCGTGGTTTATATCCACCAGCCGCTGATTCATCCAACGCCATTCTGCCAACATTTTATTCCTGACATTATTTGCCACAAAGTTGCTTTAATTCTGATTTTATTAAAAGCGCTTGTTTTCCCAGGGCTGGAAAGCTCAGGCCGGGCGATTTAATGAGCACACCTGCTTCTCCCAGCAGCGCAGTGTAATTAGGGGTGAAGATGGAGCAGGGTGCGTGGCAGAACGTATGGCTTTTAGAATGTCATGCGAGTGATTACGGCCAGCGGCCGCGGTCCGGGTGCTCCCGTGGTCCGCTCAGGAAGCAGGTGATATTTAAACGGCGACCCCATCACAGGTCAGATCTGTGTGTTCACAGCGCAGGTCAGAGGGAACCGGCTGATCTGTCCGTCGGCGCAATGGCTGACGGGGTGTGGGGACACTGGTGTGGGAGGATGCGTTGGCGTAGGATAATGTGTCTACACCGTATCTCCAAAAGTTTGTGGACACCTCTAATGAGTGTATTGAGCTTACTAAGTTGCACGCATTGCTGACACAGATGTACAAATGCACACAGCTTGTCTAGTCCCTGTGGAGAAGTACTGCCAGTAGAACAGGACTCTCTGGAGCAGATAAACATGAACTCATTGTCATGCCGTGTCTAATGCCAGGTAGGCTAGAGGGGTGTAAACCCCAGCATTACTTTGTGGAGCAGCGGAAGTGTGTTCTCTGGAATGATGGAGCTCCATTTAGGAGTTTTGGGGTGTGTTGGGAAATTGGGACCTCCCACTCTTTTGAGAAATGATTAGAAAGTCTTCCCTGGACAGAAGAGCAGGATAATTTTAATACCCTTGATTTTAGAAGAAACATTGATGAGCGGGTCCCAATACTAGTCCAATTGTTTTGTGTCTATATATTTATTACTGATACAAATTACAACATAAGTCGCTTCCATGTAAAGCTCCTATTATGAGCTTCACTTGACTGGGAGAGAGAGGAAGGCAGTGAGAGATACAGTTTGCCGCCGCTTTAAAGGTGTGACATTTCATTAAGAAGGGATTTAAGGCCCAATAGTTTTTACTCACGGCTGCCTTCAGCAGACGATTGTATGAACAGCTCTCAGTCAAGCTGGTTGCGAGCGAAAGCGGTGATCACCCACAGCAGGGATGCTTGGAGCTCGGTGAATGCAGGGTCACGGAGGGAGCCCCTGTGTTGAGCTGTCCTCCACTGTAATCTGTCCCAGCCGTGAGTCAGCATCAGCGAGCACTCCCTGCACCACACTTCAGTTCTTCCGCTGTTCTCACTAAATCCAGCCCTGGCTCTGGATCGTCCAACCAGCCCTGTTCAGTCACAGTTCAGAGACTCAGCTCACGAACACACACTCTGCTGCTACCTTCAGGAGCAGCCGTGACCTGGTGTTTAGGAAGCAGCCAGACTGGAAGGTCACGCGGTTCGAATCCCTGAACTGGCAGGACATGACTGAAGTGCCCTTGAGCAACACTGAACTCCCAGCTGCTCCTGGGCACTGAGGATAGGGCTGCCCACTGCTCCGGGCACGTGTGCTCACTGCCCACTGGTGTGTGTGTGTGTGTGTGTGTGTGTGTGTGTGTGTGTGTGTGTGTGTGTGTGTATCGCTGTAGATGGGTAAAGTGCGGAGGTCTAATTCCCACGTGTGCACAACACAGTGGGTGAAATCAGTATAATTACTTATTACTGTTTACGTCTCTATTTCTCTGTGTGTGTGTGTGTGTGTGTGTGTGTGTGTGTGTGTGTGTGTGTGTGTGTGTGTGAAAAGTACATGCATGTTTTGTTTGGTATTGATGATCTTGTTTTGTTTATATATATAATTCTACGCACTTGAATCCGCAGCCAAAGTGCGCGTGCAAGGCAGTGTGTGTGTGTGTGTGTGTGTGTGTGTGTGTGTGTGTGTGTTATATCTGTATTAACTACATTAGGTGTCAGTGTCGTTGCGGTATGAGCAGCGCTCGTATAACACAGCTTAAATATTGTCTACTTCTCATCACAGAGCAGCTCCTGTTACCTCTCCGTCCACTCTGTTCTTTAATTAACACACATTCAGGCCCAACAGGTGCTGCCCTCGCAGTGAAACGGTGAGCAGATGTAAGGGTGATACACCGGCTCCACACCAGCACCAAATATTCAGTTACGCGCTGCAGCTATGCTGTTTGGCAGCTGAGAGAAGCTTCCGGGGCTGTGGGGTAACTTCAGCACACAGCCAGTGTGAGGCTGCGGGGGGCACGTTTGGGTGGGTTTCGTCGATGTTGGCAGCTCGTCTGCGTCTGCTGAAAGCTGCAGTCGCAGGAATGCGACAGATAAGCGAACTGCCTCGGGCCTGAAGCCCACCAGAACATCCTTACCCACCAAATATCTACCCACTCAGAATATCCTTACCCAGAGTAGTTTACGGTGAAGCAAATGCAGAGCTTTACTCAACTTCTAGAAAATAGTTGCACCAAGAAATGAGTGATGCTAGGAGTGCAGTGTTGATAGGCCGCAGGCGAGTCACCCAGGCAGAACAAAGTCCTGGGGCAGATTTTGACTTGCTCACTCTCTCACTCTCTCACTCTCTCACTCTTCCTTTTCTCTCTCTCTCTCACACACTTTTTCTGAACATTTTCTCTTCTGTCTTTATCACACCCCCCAGCTCTGTTCTGTGTGTGTGTGTGTGTGTGTGTGTGTTTGTGTGTATCGATCTTAAACAGTGTCACCCAGATGACACTAGTGGGAACAATTCCACAGACCCCTCTCTCTCTCTCATCACTTTAACTCAGTCTTGCACACCCTCCCACTCTCTTCTCTTCTCCTACCTCTTTCACTCATTTTTCTCGGTCAGAAGGACATTCAGTCTGCTGCTGCTGAGCTCATGGTAAAAGCGAGTGTGTGTGTGTGTGTTTGAGGAAAATGGAGCAGCTTCCCACAGTAGCTGTGGAGTGCTGTTGTGTGCAGTGTGTGTGTGTGTGCAGTTGTGGTGGCTGGGACCTCAGCCTTGCAGAAGCTGTGTGAATATATAAACAGAAATTAGACCACATTAGCTATAATGGCATTCTCTCATTATCTCACCATGTCCTACACAGAAAGGAGATCTGAGAAGATTGCACTCACAGGTGTGTGTGTGTGTGTGTGTGTGTGTGTGTGTGTGAATGGGGGTTGAAGGTCAAGCCAGCTTATGAATAAGGGTCTTGAGAACCTTCTCTGACTTGTTTAATTTTCTTAAAGATAAAGGTGCTACAAAGTGGTTCTTCTTTGGTTTATAAGTGTGTGAAGACATCGCTAAGGTTCTTCACATCCACATTTTAGTTATATACGTATCTTTGTAGAACCAAAGATGAATCTTTCTGGTCACAGATGTGATTAGAGGGGGTATAAAGCCCCAGCAGTAGAGCTGAACTGTGTTATCTGGAATGACAGAGCCCATCTAGTACTTTTGATATGCATTGTATGCTGGAGATGAGGTGGGGTGTGAACATCCAACAGTGAGACCTAGTTCTCTTTGTAATTGAGGCACCACAAATCCTGCAGCGATGCTCCAAGTGTAGTGAGAGTCTTTCTGACAGTAGAGATAGTTACTCCAACAAAAGCGGGATCAGCTCATTTTGTGTCCCAATGCAGGTGTCCCAATACTTTTGGCCAGACACCGTAGAAGTCTATACGGGAGCAGTCAGGTCTTGGAGTTGATGGCAAAGCAGGAGGAATGGACAAAACGTGAGAATCTGAGACAGTTTGAGAAAATCAGATGTTCTTGATTATGCAGTGGTCAGTGATCACCAAAGTGCCCAATGAGGAACAACTCAGGATCCGGTGTCAGATCATGAGTGTGTAATGGTTTCATTCCTTGCCCAGAAATATTAGTGTTGAAACAGATTCTGGGACACAGGAATAAAGTTATAGTTTAATATCTGACGATGGAGTTGATGTACAATGCAGGAGATTCCAAGATCCTGGTCCCGACTTCTAGTAACAGCAAATGGAAAAAAGAGGCCAAAAATCAGCTTAGGCGTCCATAGCACTTCAGGAAGGCCAAGACGCGGCCTCTGGCTAAGTGCTTTGGCCTGCATGGAAAAGAGGGGAGGGTGTCCCACCTCACAACTTGCAGGACTTAAAGCATCTACTGTAGCTTTAGTCTTGGTGCAGATACCACAGGACACTCAGAGGTCTGTACGAAGCCTGGGGTGGCTCCCTTGGCCGCATGGGTGGACTTAAACAGTATTAGGCAGTGGTTCTAATGTTATGGCTGGTTGGGTGTGCATGCACTTTGGGATTCAGTGTGTATGTTGCTGTGTTATTCTCAGGAGTGTATTATTTGCATGTGTTTTGATCTAGTGTAAGGTATGGTGTGTGTGCGTGTGTGTGTGTGTGTGTGTGTGTGTGTGTGTGTGTCAGGCTGCTTCTTTTAAGTCAAGCCGGAGCCATAAACAGTCTGGAGACAGCTTTTAGAAACGTCAGTGCTTTACTTTCATTTCACTGAATTTACAGTTTACCTCCTCAGTGTGTGTGTGTGTGTGTGTGTGTGTGTGTGTGTGTGTGTGTGTGTGTGTGTGTTGCTGGCCAAATATATTAGGACACTTTGCCCATTGTTTCTTCTGAAATCAAGGGGGCTATCCTACTTTTTTCATATTATCCTGCTTTTATCCAACTTTGGAACATTACGAGGGTTTGATTGCATTCAGTGACAAGTGAACTGGATAATCACCCCCCCACCCCCCACCCCAACTCTTCCCAAAACTTACCCCGAACTTCCACTGCTCGACAGCAAACCAGTGTTAACAAATGATTTAACCAGTTTGACCAGCTTGATTACCAGTTTGTTTGAGATGGTTACGCTGATAGATCAGATTTATCAGTTTGAATTCAATGTGAAATGAAACCAATTTAACCAGTTTGTTTTACTGTAGTATAGTATGTTTCACCTGGATGACTGACCTTTAAAAACCTTAACCATCAAAGACCAGTTTACAGCATCTTAAACCAGTTACCTGCAGAGGCTGTGTTGCTTTCAAAGTGATTTGCATATAATCTTACAATCTAAGGACTCTTCATAGGTTAGTATGCGCACTGTGTGTGTGTGTGTGTGTGTGTGTGTGTGTGTGGAAACGGTATAAGTGTGCAACCATGATTAATAATTCTTCTCAACTTCAGGCAGAAAAATGAAGCAATGAGTGTGTGTGTGTGTGTGTATGTGTGTGTGTGTGTGTGTGTGTGTGTGTGTGTCTTCCATGTGCTATGGTCTTGCTGAAGCAGAGAGTTTTCTGTGTCTGTGTCTGTGGGGCATTGCAGATGCGACGCTCCTGCACTCAGCGAGGAGTGTGTGTGAATGTGGCGCGTGTATGGGGTATCAGAGTGTGACGGGCGCGAGATGCGATCCTGCGGTGATGAAAAGCGTTTCATTGCCACTGAGGTGCTCATTCTGGAGCAGAACCTCCAGGCAAACACAATATTGACACATTAACACAGCTACACACACAGCTATTATTATTATTACATTACATACACACACACACACACACAGAGATTGGTAATTTATTGACTGTCTGTCAGCTACTTACTCTCAGGCTCCCTGGGGTCTGTGTGTGTGTGTGTGTGTGTGTGTGTGTGTGTGTGTGTGTGTGTGTGTGTGTTTGTGTGTGTATGCATGCACGCACATAGGGGGGATTAGGGGGCTTCTGCTCTTTGGGTGTTGTAATCAGTATAAAGTGTTAAATTAACACACATTACACTAAAGTCTGAATCTGAAGTAATCACTGTTGCTTTGGAGTAACTACAGAACCACTACTATAATACGCACCGTGCTGTACTATAACTACCATCATTTCTTAATAAGGCACCGTGCTGTACTATAACTACCACTACTATAATAATGCAACGTACTGTACTATAACTACCAATTACTCATAATACGGCAATCGCACTGTACTACTACCACTACTATACTCCATACTACTACCACGACTATACTCCATACTACTACCACTACTATACTCCATACTACTACCACTACTATAATACGGTACCGGTGCTGTACCATAACTACCACTACTATAATACGATACCGGTGCTGTACTATAACTACCACTACTATAATACGGTACCGGTGCTGTACCATAACCACCACTCACCATAACACGGCACTGGTACTCGTACCATAACTACCTCTAATATAACACGTACCGTGCTGTACTATAACTACTAATTACTATAATGGCACCGTGCTGTAATTATAACTACCATCACTTTAACACGGTAACAGTGCCGTACCATAACCACCACTCACTTTACGGCACCGTGCTGCATTGTAACTACCACTACCGTAATACAGGTACCGTAGCGCTGTACTATAATCTCCACTATTTTAATACGGTAATCGTGCTGTACTATAACCACCACTACCATAACACGCACCAGTGCTGTACCATAACCACAACTACTTTAATGACGGTAATCGGTGCCAAATTATAACTACCACTACTATAATACACGCACCGGTGCTGCACCATAACCACCAATTACTATAATACGGCACCGGCACTGTACCATAACCACTTCACTACTTTAATCTGCAATCGTGCTGTACTATAACCACCACTCACTATAATATCGCATCGTGCCACCATAACTACCACCACTTTAATACGGGTAATGGCACTGTACTATAACTACTAATTACCATAATACGTACCGCGCTGCACCATAATCCACCACTACCGCACCGGGCACCGTGCTGTACTATAACCACCACTACTCATAACACGGCACCGGGTGCTGTACCATAACTACCACTACTAATAGCGGATAATCGCGCTGCAATTATAACTACCAGTACCATAATACGCGGTACCGGTATTGCACTATAATCATCACCACTACTATACGGTAATCGCGCTGTACCATAACTACCACTACTTTAATCTGCAATCGCGCTGTACCATAACTACCACTACCATAATGCAATCGCGCTGTACCATAACCACCACTACTATAATATGATACCGGTGCTGTAATTATAACTACAGTACTATAATACGGTATAATCGTGCCAGCTCAATCACCAATTACCATAATACTGCAATCGTGCTGTAATTATAACTACCAATTACCATAACACGGTAATCGGCGCTGTACCATAACTACCACTTACTATAACACGGCAATCGGGTGCTGTACCATAACTACCACTACTATAACACGCACCGTGCTGTAATTATAACTACCACTACTACACACGGCACCGTGCTGTACCATAACTACCACTACTATAATGACGGCACGGTGCCGTACTCATAACTACCACTACTTTAATCCGCAATCGTGCCAGCCATAACTTTTACCACTACCATAATACCGCACCGGGTAATTGGTACCATAACTACCACTACTTTATCATCGGCAAATCGCGCTGTACCATAACTACCACTACTTTACACGGCAATCGGGTGCTGTACTATGAACACCATACCATAATACACACCAAAGCTGGTACCATAACTACCAGTACTATAATACTTATTACCGTACTGTACCATAACAACTACCACTACTATAATACGGCAATCGTACCGTTACTATAACTACCAATTACTATAATACAGCACCTGCATTTGTACTATAACTACCACTACTATAATACGGTACCGGTGCTGTACTATAACTACCACTACTATAATACGGTACCGGTACTGTACTATAACTACCACTACTATAATACGGTACCGGTGCTGTACTATAACTACCACTACTTTAATACGGTACCGGTACTGTACTATTACTACCACTACTATAATACAGTACCAATACTATAACACAGTAATAATACTGTAATTCAGGACTAATACTGTAACAGTAATAAACAAATACTGTAGTACAGTACTAATAAAGTAACACAGTAATACCAGCTCAATGCTGGGGGGGTTTATACCGTGTCTGGTATTAGGCTTGTTTGTTTATCAGAGAGTCATATTCTGTTCTGCCTGTAGACAGGCTGTGTGAGGGTTGTCCACAGACATGTGAACTTGTAGTTTATGTGGTTCTTTAATGATTTTTAGAGAGACAGAGAGAGAGACAGACAGATACAGAAGCCATTTCAAGACATCAAAGAGCAGGGTTACCTGTGACACACACACACACACACACGGTCAGTGTTTATGGGGGAAACACATCAGGCACTAGTGTTTACTTTCAGCCTGGACTTTTACTAAAACACCGTTTGGCTTTAGAGACATTCTAACGTCTCCGACTCAACTTTTCTGTGAATTTTGAAAACTGGTTTTCCTTTCTTGCTGTCGTTTCGTTAAAACATGTTGGAAGGAAAACCGTCTATAGGGCTGTGGTGTTGCAGGTGTTTCCTACACACGTTCTTCACTGTTCAGACAGGATCCACCATCCGACGATATCCAGACGAGAACGGCCCTGTGGTCAGAAAGTATTTAACGAGCCATTTAATGTCCATTTGAGCATTTCGTTCTGATTATAGGGGTTACGTATATTACATCTGCTTCCCTCTCTCTCTCTCTCCCTCTCTCTCTCTTTCTATATCTGTCCTTCCCCCCTCCCCTTCCTGTTTCTTTTTATGGTAATGGTCAGTTTACGGTCCGCTGCCTAGATTGGACTTTTCAGGCTTTTTCTGTCTGCAGCACTGATTCAGTATCAGGACCAGGCAAGGTGTCCCTTTGAGATAAACCTCCATAATGACACCCCGGAGAGGAGAGTTCCTGGCCGCCTGAAGCGCCAACAGCATTATTGCATTAATTCCCTTCGCTTGCTTTTGGCTGGCACTCGTTTATGGCTCTCGTTAAATGCCATATGATGCATTTTTACACTGCATTATTGGGCACTGATGGAAAAACCCATCTCTGCTGTGTTACGTGGTGCAGAAACATGTGCAGCGTGGAGTGTTTGTACGTGTTGTGTGTGTGTGTGTGTGCGTCTGTGTGTGCTGATGAGTACATGAGGCTTAACTACTGTGGTGGATCAATAAGCGTTCATTGTGAAGCAGCTGAGTGAGGGCTGAGTGGTTGGTTGTTAGTATGGGGTTTTATTAGCTCCTGTCTGATCGATTGCTTCCTCACCTTCCGACTGCAGAAGATCCAGTGCTTTAGATGATTTGATCCATGCTGGTCTGCAACGAACGCTCATTTCTACAATCTCACCTTTAGAACGTCATTTGATCGGTCGCCTAACCTGATCATTACGCCTGATCGTTGTGCCTTCAGGTCTCTTCCGGTTGGGTGATCGCAAGGAGTCAACAATTCGGCCTTTAGGTTCGTCTGGTGTCACTGTTCCAAATCCTTCCTAAGCTGTAATAAGCTTTACTGTGATGCTTGTAAGTCTGTGAACCCTTTCGAACTCTCTATACTTCTGCATAAATTTGAGCTAAAACGTTAAAGGAGGGAAAACATTGCACCTGTTCATTTATATTTTGAGGAAAATGATCCAGTGATACATATCTGTGAGGGCAAAATCGAACCTCTGCTTTCAGTTTTGCTGTGACGTCCCTTGTGCAGCAATAACTGCAACTAAACGTTTCCAGTAACTGTTTATTAGTCCTGCACTAATTTTACCTTCAGCTCTGTTATGGTGGACTTGTGTGTTTATGGTCGTTGTCTTGGTGCATGACCCACATCCTCTTGCGATTCATTTCAGAATGACATTTTCCTTTAGGATTTGCTGGTATAATTCACAATTCCTTGTTCCAATCAATGAAAGCTAGCAATCCTGGCCCAGATGCAGCAAACAGGCCCAAACCATGATACTTCCACCACTGCGTTTCACAGATGGTATATGGTATTTATGTAGCAATGCAGTGTTTCTCATTTAAACCAAAAAAGACCTTTGGTTCTGGATTTGGGTCTCATTTGTCCACATAACATGGTTCCAGTAGCCTGAATGCATTCAGTTTAAGTTGCAGCCATTGCTGACACAGATGTGCAAATGCACACACGCACAGCTTGTCTATTCCCGGGAGATAAATACTGCCAATAGAATAGGACTCTCTGGAACAGATTAATACACATGAATCTATTGGCACCATGTCTAATGCCGTGGGCTAGAGGGGTCTAAATCCCCCCAGCATTGAGCTGTGGAGCACCGGAACAGTGTTCTGTGGAAAGATGGTTCTTCTGAGATGAATTGGGAAGTTTGGGATCATCCAATATCCTAACCTTACTGATGCTCTTATCACTTCAGTGCTTCAAAATGAACTGATTTCAGAAGGAACAATAAAAGGGCAGGTGTCCCAATACTTTTGTCCTTACATTGTACTGTAGCTTTCCTACCAAAGCTGCATTCCAGCTAGAAGCAGGAAAAACACATTTTCTAGCAACATTGACCGATTTTTCCGTGAAGAAGCAAAGGCCTATTCAGCTTTGTTTAAAACCCTTTTGCATGGATCTCCAAACCCTTTAAAACGGCATTCATAGTTCACTCGGCACAGCACAATCGAGCCACACGTTTTCAAAATGTGTCCTTGAAGATGTTGTGGGATTGATTTTGGAATCGGCAGCTGCCGTCACTGTGGCTCTGCCGTCTTTATTCCACTGCTACCATGGCTTGCATTCATGCCTTCGTCATTTGAAGAGTGGAGAAGGTTGTCAAAGGAGATGGAGCATGGGGGAGAACTCACTTTTCCCGTTGAGCCATGGGTGCAGAAGATGAGTCAGCATGTTGAAGCCGTTTCTTCTGGATAAAGGCGGAATGAATTGTCTGGGAGCAGGTTGGAGGAGCTAGATAGGCTTTGTTATCCTATAATTACTTCCGTAAAAGCTGTATTTTGTTCTACAGCTGCTGGCAAGAACTGAAACTCTGTATATGAGGAGGATATTGACCACCAGATTGAAAGCATCTTTGTTAGGTTTTATACAGCTTCCGTGGAAAGTGATGTTGGATTAAAACTGGCAGTAATTAAACGACCGTGAAAGAGGCGCTCATCAAATGCTCTAACCTAATATTACCTCTGCTACAACAACGGCTTTGATTTTGGCCGTGTCCAATTTCGGCTCATTCCCCCCAGCGGCTTTCACCCACCTTTTTCGGTTTCGTTAAATTGGATCAGCCGCCTCAATTTAAATCACTCCATTTCATACGTCCTCTGTATGAAATGTTAGTAGGAGGACTGCTTGCCCCAGTTTGTGGTGCCGGCTGAGGGTTGAATTAATTTGAAAAAAAATCACCGTGGCTACCAAAGAATGGGAGCCACAATTAGCATTGTACACTTTCCGTAATTACAACTGATGGCCATTAGCATTCATTCATAATCACCAACGTTTAAGGCTTCTTTGTTAAACGTTTGTTATTAATGTTAAATGCAGGTGTGGACAGAGCAGTGCCACGCAGTCTGTGTTCGTCAAAACCCGCGTGTGCGTTTTATGAAAATCAACGAATTCTTCTGTCCATGCTCTGTGTTAGTTTAGTCCGTATTCGTGCACATCCTTTGAAAGCTTACAGATGTGGTCAGAGCATTCTGCGTTTGTGCATGTTTACAGGGACGGACAGAACGAAACAGTGGCATTGGAATTCGCGGGGGAAATGTAGCCAACAGTTCAAGAAAAAGACGACCCCTACCGTATTAACACGTCAGCGAAGAAACTTATAGCGGAAACATGACTCTGAACCATTCCCTCTAGTGGATGTCTTACTTAACATCGGTGCCAAAATAATGGGCATATAGAACAACGTGTGCAGTAATGGATACATCACTGTAAGAGGGTGTATATACATTATTATACGTATAAATGAACCTTTAGGAGTAGATTAGTATGGCATAAGCACTGTTAACAGGTGGATGAAAGTCACTGAAGAAGTCTTTTATGGTTATATACTGTCTGTGATCTGCTGAGGCTTCCAAGTCTTGGCCTTGGTGAGCGTCTTTGTCTGCTTATCTGCTCCCTTGTGAGAAATAGATCTGTAAAGCTCCATCACTTTCAGCCTCTGCAGCAGCAATTAAGATTGCAGTGTTGATTTCACAGACAGCGCAGCGAAACGTTGCTTGGAGTCCTGGAGAAAATAACGTTCTCTCACAGTTCCTCGCTCCAATAAACAGCTGAACTGTGTTCAGTGATGAACGATCATGACATTAACGAATAGCCTACATATTGTGGTTGTAGAGCAAAGTTGATTTATTCCATATCATTTATTAACATCCACTGAACGCAATTACAGCTATTGGGGTTTTATCTCCGTTATTTACGATTGTGTCTCGAGATCCTGCTGTTATCCTTGTTTAACTGTTGTTCCGCCGGCCGTGTGTGCACATGAATTTTAATCCTCAGGCATCCCATGTGACTCAAGTCCTTTTTATTCATAATGCTAAATGGTTGATATGATAAGTGGTTTCTATAGTATACTCAGTGATTGCAAGGTGGTTTCTATGGTACTCCTAAGTGATTACAAGATGGTATACTCAGTGATATAATGTTGATAAGTGATTGTAAGTTGGTTACTAAATGGTATCTCAGGTGGTTGATATGTTGTTGATAAGTGGTTGCTATGGTGTTGATACATGGTCGTTGTGGTGTTACTAAATGGTTGCTATATCCTAAGTGCTTGCCATGTGGTGGCTATGGTATTATAAAGGTGGTTGGTATGGTGTTATTAATTAGTTACTATGGTGTTGCAAACTAAACGGCTACCATGGTATCCAGGTGTTTGATGTGGTGTTGATAAGTGCTATATAAGGTTTTTATATTATCCCGAATGGTTGCTTGGTGGTTGCTGTGGTAGCCAAGTTGGTATGCAGTGCCCAACCATAACAAAACACAAAGCAAACTTTAGTTTAAACCAGCAATATAGTTGAAATTACATATAGGATTTGGCTTGATGGGTCAGAACATCTTGTTGATGTGTTTGTCCAATACCGACCCAATATGTATTGCAAATAAAAAGAGTGTGTACAATGACCAATGAATTGAAAACGGGCCATTACACCCTTACCTGTCACAGGTCGCTCTATGTCCCACCCCCGTTCTGCTCTCCTGCTGTCTGTCCTGCCAGAGTTGAATTGTTCTTCAAGGTTGAAGTTTGGATTTTGGCAGCAGATCTACTCTAGATCCACATGTGAGAAAGCTTCCCAGGTGTAGTTGAGCATGTCTTGGTGGATCATAGTAACTTTGTGGAGCTCCGGCACTGTCTATTTCTGCCGGAGCCCTTCAGCATGTGCAGAAGGGATTTTTTAGGGGAAAAAAGTCCATGTTTTCTGGCTGATGAACTGCTCTTCCTCCACCACAACACGGGAGTCAGGACCTGCCGAGAAGCAAAAACACACTCGCTGTGTTTTATTGAGGGTGTTGGGCTTTTTCCCATTTCGTTTCTGCTGCTGCCAGAGATGGCGATTACGTGTTGGAAACAGCTGGAGCTTCGTTCTGATCCAGGATGGCAGACTGCTGTCTTTTTTGTGTGTTTTTTTTCCCTTTTCTGGCCTGTGTCAGAAGAAACCTCCCTGTGCCACATGTGGGCTGATGCAAATGGCAGTATTTGTCAGTTTGCATTTCTAAAACGCAGATTTGTTAGCGAGGAGGCCGACTGTTGGAGTGACATTCCTGTCCTCTGTTTCAGGAGCATGGAAGCTCCCTCTGATAGACAGGTTGCGGTGAAGGCCTCTGTGGCTGATCTGCAGGGTCTACAAGCAGAGGAGGTCTTCCACCGTGGTTCTGTTTCTCTACACGGCGCCGTAGCACACCACTCAGCGTTTTATTAATAAAGCAGTAAATGAAAGCTGGAGTGAGACCACAGAAATGGATTGAATTGCTGACATGAAGATTGATATTTGCACAGGGAAAGGCAGTCAGTCTAAATCTTACCTGTGCAATAAAGAAAAAATACTAATTGACTGTTTTCATCTTGTCTAACAACACAAGCCTAGTCATGTTCCCCTCAGGTTTGGGAATAGTTCATAAAATGTGGTAAATTCAATAAATGACATTCAAAGTTTAGTTGTATTAAATATACAGGAGTAAAACCTGTGCGGTAGCTGTGCATTGTTCTGCACAACGAGATTTGACCCAATGAAAGCCTCTATTATTGGGGCAGTAAATGTTATTGCCCCTTACTCATATTGCAAATCTCAATAGCCGTTCATTAATGCCTCTGTTATTGCCCAGATAGATGTACGGTCACCCGACAGGGATGAAACTTGGTGGGTAACTTTGACATTGTAAGTACATGCATGTGACATAAGCAATGACGTTGGAGAAGACTTTGCGAGTGAAGTATGACTTGGAGAACAGTTTGAAAGCAAATCAAGTAGTTGGTAGATTTCCAAAGGGGTCGTATCTCAAGGTTTATAGAAACAGGATGGTCTTATTGATGTGCTGCACACCATAAAGGTTGTCTGGACATAACCATAGAATGCTGTTGGTGGCAGTGGTCAAACAAACCGCAGGGGGAATTGTCAGATTGTCCGACACATTGTGACAGCTACGATTACAGACATTCAGAGAGCAGTAATGCTCTCCATGAGTCATCCTCTTAGTGCCAGCACAATTGGCAGACGGTTGAACGATGCAGGTCTATTTGCACACAGACCGTTACGATGATTGCCCTTCAACACCCCATCAACGTTGCCAAAGACTGCAGTGGTCTGCAACACGACACTTTTTGCTCTAGCACTATGATTTGAGGACTGCAGGTTCGAATACCGGGTCATGGTGCTTGCCATTGGCAGCCAAAGTCTGAGAGAGCAAAACTGGCCATGCGCTCTCTGGATGGTGAATGGTAATCTCTCTCCACTGGCTGACGCAGGCTTTCCTCCAAGGAGGTCGAGTGTCCAGCAGTGACGCAATGACGGCAGTTCGAAAGGAGCTGTTGTCTGGCTTCACATGTATCAGAGGAGGCATGTGCTTGTCTTCACCCTCAACACTATCAACACTCCACCCCTACTGCACACTCCACCTTGGAAATATTGAAGCTGCTTGGGATGGATCATCACAGGGCTCAATTAAGAACCTCTACAACTCTATGCAGAGACGTTGCGTTAAACCCAACGCTGTACTGAGAGACACGACTTCTGTATGTGTAGATTAATAAATATTGATCATATCAGTCTAAATTTCTTCTTAAAAGCACTGAAATCCCACACTTCCAATATCTTGTGTTTAGTGCTTTAAACTACACCAGACCCCTGTTGAAACATGCTTGCGGAGGAACAGGTTTAAATTGTATAGCCTTTGGAGATCAGTGAAGGTTGTGTTGATTTACTGAATTAATTAACGGCATGGTGATTATCTGTTGAGCGGTGCGTGTCATAAAGGACTGCGGAAAACTCAAGCACTCAATTAGCCACAGTTATGTAACGCTTGGCTCACTAAACCTGGTTTACCTTTTCAAAGCTTTGTTTTAAGGGTGCTTATGTGATGGAGTGCTCGCTCGCAGCCCTGTTTAGCTCAAAGGAATACGACGGTGAATCTCCAGTAGGCCATGAGACCAGGGAACGAAGCCATGCGCATCATCAGTGCATTGGGTTCGGCAGGTCCACAAGTTTATGGACCCCCTTCTAATGCATGCATTCAGCTACCTTTGTACTAAGTTGCACACATTGCTGATACAGCCTTTCTAGTCCTTGTAGAGCAGTACTGCCAATAGAATAGGACTCTCTGGAGCAGATGGGATAGAGGGGTGTAAAGCCCCCCAGCATTGGGCTGTGGAGCAGTGGAACTGTGTTCCCTGGAATGATGGAGCTCCATCCGTCACTTTTGGGATGAGTTGGGAATAGTGTTGTAACAAGGATATGGTATGAAATCTTTGACAAATTATAATGATTGTGGTGACCATTCAACATCCTGAGCTTACTAAAGTGCTTGCTGCTGCAATCAAATCCTCATAGTCATTCTCAACGTTGAGGTAGAAAGACTACTTTGGACAGTACAGACAGTCCCTCCAACCAAACTCTTTTTAATAACCTTGATTTCAGCGGAGATGGCCGGTGTCCCAGTACTTTTGGCCATACAGATTTTGGGTGTGAGTTCCTCGTAACTGTTTATTGATGCATTTCATCATTTTGTTAAACAAGTGACCTAACGCGTGGTTGTAACACCAGTGTATTATCGAACAGCAGCGTGTAACCGCAGTGTTTGATTGGTGTCTCTGGGCCAGAGTAACAGTGATTAATACCAGGAGTGACTTCAAAAACACTGTCAGAAAATGAATCTTATTCCTTTTGTCGTTTGTCGAGACTTTTCCTGCAATTTCGTCCTCAAGGGACGAAGACAGAGCTGAGATGAAAAGAAAGGATGTTCACAGTCTTAAATTGGATGCATTCAATTTGAAAGGCTTAATTTCAGAACCAGATCTGAACAAATGATAATTCCTGTCTTTTTGTTGGGGGTTAATAAAAGATTTAGGTACCTGTGTGACTGGTTTGATTAACAGCCTGTTCGTCTGTGGAGGATTGACAGCCGCTATCGCCTCCAGATCACACAGAGATTGGGGTCTTTTCATAAAAGTTACTGTGACCTTTTATGGCCTCTTAATATGCATGAATTTGGTCATTTTGAAGGGTCAGTTGTCTGCTCATAATAGCAGCAAGGAAGGGCATTTTAAGCAGTTGGACTATTTGTAGATATGGCAGAATATTCTGCCTGTTTATGGATTTATTCTGGGGTTAATTGTGGCTGGCTTTGTCTCACATGTCACAATATATTGATCGCTTGACCTTCTTGGAATTCATCTTGCCTTACCATGTAGATATAGATCGCAAAGCACTGGCTGTAATGATACTCTTGGTGAGAAGTCAGAGAACTACTGTAGGTTCCTCACTTCCACTGTGGCATAAAACTGGGTTATATATCACTGATCTTGAGTAGTCCCTGTAGAGAAGTACCTCCAAATGAATAGGATTCTCTGGAGTAGATAAGCAAACAGACTGACCTTGGTTCCCTTGCCGTTCCTTCCGAGGCTGATCTCAGGCTCCCATGCCACCCCTTCAGAGGCTGACCTTGGGCTCCCCTTCCACTTCTTCTCTGGCTGACCTTGGGCTCCCCTGCCACCCCTTCAGAGGCTGACCTTGGACTTCTTCGCTACCCCTTTGAGGCTGACCTTGGGCTCCCCTGCCATCCCTTTCAGAGGCTGACCTTGGGCTCCCCTGCCATCCCTTTCAGAGGCTGACCTTGGGCTCCCCTTCCATTTTTTTCTCCTGCTGAACTTGGGGTCCCTTGCTGCCCCTTCAGAGGCTGAGCTCGGGCTCCCCCGCAACCCCTTCAGAGGCTGAAGCTGGTTTTCCCTGCCTTCCCTTTCAGAGGCTGACCTTGGTCTTCCTGCAACCCCTTTAGAAGTTGACCTTGGGTCCCCTGCCACTCATTCAGAGGCTGAGCTAGGGCTCCCCTGACACCCCTTCACCTCTAGCTCCCCACCCTACCTTGAATTAATTGCCCACCTGCCATCTCTGATGTCAAAATTTACATTGACCCTAATTATCTGCTACTTTTACTATTACGACCACCATTAGAGTCCAGTAGACCTGAGCGTTCCCGTAGACATGGTGGTCTGGTGACTCCTTAATAATCCATAATTAATCATCTTTAAGTAGATTTACCAGCCTGGGATTTGTAACTCCAGCCTGGGAGTTTTTCACCGGGGGTCTATGTCTTTATTCTTGATGTTTCATGTGTTGTCTTTGGTATAGCAAAGTGGGGTACAACACCACCTCCCCTTCTGGCAGACTGGGTTTGAGCTCTAAGTTGTGCAACCACACCACTCTGCACCAATTGCACTCCCTGGTCAACACTCCTGATTCTATACTGGCCAATGTCCTGGCCCTGTCTTGCCCTTGTTTCTGCCATTGTGTCTGCCCCCATTCCTGTGTTTACATCATGTCTCCGCCTTTGACCCCTCCTTTTCATTAGTGCTTCCACATGTGTCTCCTTTGTAACCCTGCCCTTGTCATTATCCACATGTGTTTCTTATTCTCCCTAGGTTTATTTTTACCCCTCTTGTTTCCGTGTGTTCCCTTTCATGGTTTCTTTCACCTCCCGTGTTTGGGTTTCTTGGGTTTCTGTTTGGTTTAGCGCAGTTCCAGTTTTATTAGTTATGTCATTTCATAGCTTTGCTGTTTATTTACATTGTGGATTTGAATAGATCCTGTTTGCACATGCGTGTAGGGGAATATACTCAAATTTAATTCAATATTGAAAGATATTTTATGATAGAGAATATTTGTTTCTGCCAGTAATGTAGACCCCTATGAACATATGACCCCACTTCCATGCCCCAGCAAATTCAGCTCCTTCCTTCACACTATGACCTTTGGTCACCTAAATGCTCAAATGCATCACAATGCAATCAAATATTGTCATATTGCTCACCCCTACTTGCATCCTGCCTCCAAGTCAGCTGATGTGTTTCAGCCCAGCCTACCTGTGTAACGCTCTGAACACAAATGAGCCAAATGTCGTCAATCTTGTCAGTCAACTATTTATATCCTTGCTTCCAAAAACTCTCTCAGAGGTCTTGTCTGAGCTCCCCATAGTATTTCATTGACCATTGTTCCCCTAAAAGCTTTTGGCACTGTGTTCTTGCACATTGTTGCAGCTTGACCTTTCTTTGGAACACTTCTCCTTTGTGGACTCTGCTTTCTGCTTTAATGTTCTGCAAAATTTTTGCAAATTGAGTAAAAAAAGCTCTGCATTCACCTTCTTTCTGGAGCCTTTCTGGACTTCAGGGTAATGCTGCATTGGAGCGGTGTTGGGATCTGGGGAATACCAACTGTCAACAGCTGACGAAGTCGTATTTACAAGTGGGAAACTCTGGATACAGGATGATACACAGATTTCCCAGATGTGACCTATAACGTGCTTCTTGACCTTTTCCACCAATGAAAAAATGGTCAACCTGGCAATGGATATGAAGAAATATAGACCTGACTTGCTTCTATGTGATCTGTGAGCTTTTAAATGCAGGAATGGTATTCTCCAGACCTCCATGCTTTCCTTTTTGTCTGTTGTCGGTGTGTCTCTCAATAAGCACCCAAACGGAGTGCAGTCATATTTACTAGCTAACCATCTGGCTCGTCCAGTGAGCTCCTGAAGGAAGCACAAGTTTGGTTTTATCAAGAGAGCAGCTGGTCTTCAGGCTGAAGCTGAGCATGCTTCAAAGGGTTCGACTAGGAAAACACATGAACATTGTTAAAAAAGTGGGGCTTTATTAATGCATTAGTTGTGCAAACACAAGGGCAAATGTTAATGTTTCTGTAACTGAGACCAGTATGAATGTTTCTGTTTCTGTAGCTCCAGAAGGTACTGCTGGACTTCAGCTCTTAAGATTCAAATACATGTGCATACATAAAGCAGCCAATGAATGCATAAAAGCTCTTTGTAGCATAATTTCATTTCAGCCTCAGCGAGGGCTCATTGCTCCGGCTGCCCATTGTTTCTGCCAAACCGAGTGACCGTCCAAAGTGAGTTTACAGTCATTTGCCCAAATTGAAGCATGGACTGTCAGGGCCAAAGCTGTTCCAGCGGCTTTCTGTGGAGACTGAAATTGCAGTTCACTGAACCAAAGCCTGAAAGCTGTGAGTGATGCCCACTGTAAAATCTAGGTTCTCCGTCCTTCTGAATAGCACCAGATTGCGTGATGAAACGCGGCAGTTTCGTCGTCCACATGACCGCCTCGGACATGTGATGGCGACTTATTTGCCCCCCCCCATCCTGCTCAAAAATTGGAGTGTAAAAAGCTTGTTAAATCAGAGTTTGCTGAATGCATATTGAGGTCACAGAGAACCAGATAATAGTTTTCAAAATACACAAACGTTCCGGGAGAAGATGGGACTAATTTAATGCAAGGCGATTGGAGAAACTCTTTAATTTGACCTTTGATTAAAATCCATCAGAATAAGTCAACAGTTGTGGTTTTCTTTGGAGCAATCCCCGGGGGTTATCTGGAATCCATTTTCCGAAACCTATGTTATTTGGAGGATGATGTCATGGCGAAAGCTTGCAGTTGGACTCGCTGGAGTTCAGAGGATTGTAACTTTTGGCTCTAAAGCACATTTCCAAGCATTTGGTCCAAACTCATTTTTGTCCACCCAGCGAGTGTCACACATGGATCAGGTTAGCTGTAGAAAAAGAAGAGAAAAAAACCCCCACAGATTCTCCATTCCAGCACCTGCAATCCATCTCCACGCTGCTGTGTCTGGCCAGTGGAGACCTGGAAGGATCTGAGTCCATGTCAATTAAAAGCACAGTTGGAATAATAGACCCTGCTCACTATGGACGCCTGCCTGTCCACACCAGGAAGCCATTGATTCCCTACTGTAGTCGTCTTTAAGTACAGTATAGTGGTGTGAAATGCACTGATATGGCAACCACATTCTGAGATGTGTTCAACTAAAGTATTGGGACACATGCTCATTTATTGTTCATTTCTAAGTTAAGAGTATTAAAAGAATAAGTATCTCTACTTTCCAGGGAAGAGAGGAGCAGATTTTGGAGCATTGCTGTGAGAATTTGATTGTATTCATGGTGCTGGATGACCATCGCCCCATCTAACCCCCAGTTCCTGGCAAAAAATATTGGATAGAGCACCACCATTCCAGACAACTCAGTGATATACAGCCCACACCTGGCATTAGACACGGTGCTGATAGGTTTACGTTTGTTTATCTGCAAACTTCAAACTTTTTGTTGACGTGCAGGACTTTATTCATAAGCTGCAATAGTGACAGTAGTGGAGAGACACAGCAAATGCACATCTGTAGAAAAGGCCTGCCAAGAGAATAGGACCCCCATTGCAGTGTTTACAGAGATTTAAAGTTCACTAAACCTGTGACCTTAAAGGTGGATGTGATGCTGAAAACAAGCGGCAGAATGTGCAACTTATAATTCCCATCAGAGCTGAGTCTCTAAAACAGCTCAGGACTAACAAACAGCTACAGTATGGCCAGTGTGCTCCCCACACTGACCATCTCTGGTCAGCATTCTGCTGCTTGTTTTCAGCATCAGATCCACCTTTAAGGTCACGGGTTTAAATCTCTCTAAACACTGTAATGGGGGTCCTATGGGGGGCAATGGCAGGCCTTTTCTACAGATGTGAATTTGCTGTGTCTCTCACTATCCACTACTATGTCACTATTGCAGCTGATGAATAAAGTCCCGCACTTCAACAAAAAGAGACGATCAGTTTGCAGCTTAAGGATAAAGTCCTGTATTTCATCAGAAAGAGCCAATCAGCTTTCTGCTTGTGTTTTAATGTGGAACAAACAGAAAATCGATTTTTTTCTGCATTACTGAGCCAAGAACTACAAACTATTCATGGGGTTTTATCAAATTTTCAGTGAGATTCACAGTCTTAGGTTAAGTATGTTTGGGTGTGAAAGTCTCCTCCTCAGAAATCAGTACTGTGTGGAGGTCAGCAGTGACAGCAGAGCAGAGATGGTCAGTGTGGGGAGCACACTGGCCATACTGTAGTTGTCCGTTAGTCGTGAGCTGTTTTAGAGACTCAGCTCTGATGGGAATTATAAGTTGCACATTCTGCCGCTTGTTTTCAGCATCACGTCCACCTTTAAGGTCACAGGTTCAGTGAACTTTAAATCTCTGTAAACACTGCAATTAAAGTAGAACTGCTGATTCTCCAACCTTTACCCTGTAGACTGTTGTCAAACAGCAACACCTGACAACAATAAAATGGACATACCATGTGGCTCTGAAGGTGGTCTGGTTTTGGTCAAATGGACAAATTGTCTCTTTAAATTTGGGTTCCCCACCCCTGACCTGAAGGAATGATAGCGGGAGACTGCTGTAGAGCCCGTTCTATAGCAGGGAACCTGTTGCTTCTTAGTGTGAATATCCCAGTAGCACGCGCCAGCATTGTTCAAAGGATGGTGTTTGGCACGGAGAATGTAAATGCATGTTATATCATGCATGTAAAGACAGTGCTGGAGAGAGAGAGGGCCCAGCATCCTTTGTGCTTGCCTGCTCTTCGTTCTCCAAGCCCCCAGGCTGTCATCCCTACTGCTCTGTAAATACACTGCATATCAAAGAGCCAGCTCTCTCTTGCTCTCTCGCGCTCTCTCTTGCTCTCTCGCACTTACTGTCTCTCTCTCCACATGCACTCAACCCTCTGACAGCGGACATATGCACTGTAGGTATTTTTTTTCCCAGACCGAGACATCAAAGGTAATTGCCTTCCAATAGCCTCGCGTTTCCTTTTTTCGCTCCACGTTTCCGAGGCTCATCCGCCGTGATGTTTGCTGTGATGTCTCCCGTGTCACATTTGGGATCCTGCATTTACTCGGGAATATCACTGGACGGATTTCGCCGTGCTCGTACCCAGCTGGATTGCATCGTTGTTCGGGTGGAGAGGCCGTGATAACGGAGGCCTACAGACGCCACGTCCACCTGACGGTGGGGTCTCTGTAGCAGAGCATTAGAGTTGGAAATTGGCGCTGAGAGATTGATTGCTCAGGTGCTCATTAGTGTAAATTGATGTGGAGAACTCAATTCAATTACACTAGAACCATTCGTCCACTGAATTTATTCATTACAGAACACTCTTCCCTTCTCCTGCGCTGCTGTTCTCACCCCAGTAACAACATGCGGTTTAATGAGAGGTCAGAAACCTCTGTTTGAACATTTGCCCACTTATCCTCCTCACTTCCCAGCAGAGCTGGAGTTTAGTACTCGTTACTAGGCTTAGTTGTGCTTGTCTGTCCAGGCATGGCTGATGGTGAGCAGCTTTAATGGTTCATGCTTCTAATGGCATGCGATCAAACTGCTGGGAACGGGGGGGTGCGAGGGTAGGTCTGAGCGATACACTGAAAGGTATAATCATTAAAAGATTTTAATGATTGAATTTCTCCAGTGTGTTAATAGTTGCTATGGTAACACTTGATTTTAAGGGAATTAAACACCACAAAGAGTGCAATTTATTATTATTATTATTATTATTATTATTATTATTATTATTATTATTGTTGTTATTGTTATTACTATTATTATTACTATTATTATTATTATTATATTATTATTATTATTATTATTATTATTATTAATAATAATAATAATAATAATAATAATAATAATAATAATAATAATAATTTACACTTTAAATATACTGGATGCCGTTTTTCCCACAAATAAATACAAATAAACACATATATGAGAAGCTATTCATCGTATCCTAATTTCTTGTACATATTTCGACATATTCAGCCATGGTTAGTTGTGCACCACAGTTTTGAGGGCTTCATCTTATTCTAGTAGAGAAACGGCTAAATATGCATGGCTGTACATTTTCTACAGCTGTATAAACACCTTAAAGTTTATTTAAATTATCAATATGAATTAATTTCTTAATAAATTCTCAGAATATTTGCTTTGTAAATGTTTACAAATGTGTGGTTAATTATGCATATTAAAGACAAAGCTGTTAAAAAAATCAATTTTGGGGAAATTGGTATGATATGGATTTCAGGCATGTAACCGTTAACAATGGATTGCTATTGTTTGGATGATTGTAGTTGATGCACATTGCCTTACAGGAATTTGCAACCAATCAATAAAAAAAAAATCTGAAAAAGACAAAAAGAGAGCTAAAAATGGAATTTAGGGGAAAAAAAATGCATTTCCTAGGACTGGCATGTCGCATATATATCGTTGGATTGCTGTTGCTTATATAAAAGTAATTGATTGCATATATTACCTGAAAGGAACAGCTGCTTAAAACAAAGAAAATAAAACTGGAAAGGAAGGGAAAAAAAATCAAACAGAAAGGACTGGCAGGTTGCAGTAAGCATTGGTTAACAGCTTCCAATGATACGGAGAGAAATATCCTGATGAGATTATGGATCATAATTCTCAGCCTGAAATGAAGCCAAAACAGATCAAAACTCTATTCAGTGCCCGCTTTTCTTAAAGCACCTTTGCTGTGGCTGGTAGAGAGAGCATTCAGAGCGCTGCTTGCTCGCCCCTTTATGACTCATCTTTATTCTAAGATGCTTTTGGGAATCCCAGCTCTCCAACCTGAGCACTAGAGTGCAAACAATTATAAATGCATATAATAATTAGAGATCATTTTGGCTGGCTTGCCCGAGCTCTAGCTGTGAGGTATTTCAGGACCCCCACAGATTGTGCAGGCTGTGCAGAGTTTGGGGGGTTTGGGCGGGTGAAGGATTAACATGGAGGGCCGGTGGCATCAGAAAGCAGCAGGCGGAGGCTCCAGATGGAAAGCCGTGGCTCGGATCGTCGTCCAAACACGTGCTAACCCATGCTGCCACATGGCCGGGGCCTCGCGCCGCACTCGCCTTTGTGCAGCCGGATCTGACGGGGCAGTAAACTCTTGACTTTGTCTGCCCTTCGAATGCTCCTTGAGCCCTGCTGCTGTTGCCCATCTCCTGGTCTCTCCGGAGCGGATTACCGTATGTTAATGCTCCCCGGAGATTTGAAGGCCCGTGCCTCGATCCGTCTGTGTTTGTGTGCGATAGAAATGGCTGCGTGGGCTGCTCGCGCTCGGACTCGATTGAATCATCCGTGCCAGTGGAGTGGAGATGTGCTGAAGCCTCTTTATTCCGAAATGAGGAGATCCTGTAATCTATTTTGGATGAGCTTCTCCTGCTCCTGTGATGGGTTTGTGAGAGCCGGGCTTTCCTCTGCAGCTATTATTTGACTGAAACCCACGACTTTTGTGACTCACACTTGCAAGAACCAATCATGGAACCTTGCAAGCATCAATTGTTTGACCCTAAAGGATAAATTGCAGCAGGTTTCAGTCCGCCGAGTGCTTGTATGTGTGGTATTTCGGTATCTTGGCAATGACTTTTGTTAGTCGGTGGCAAAAATTCTTCACCATATTCCTCCACAAGTCCCGTTACTGATGTTCTGCACCATTAAGCTTCATTTAATATTCTATTTCAGTAGCTATTTGAACACCATTAGTGGCCTGCGATTTGGTCATATGCATTTACTGCCATTAACCTCAAGGCAGGCTGTGTCTACCTATCAGCCTTCACTATGAGACTGGAATAAAGATGTGTTTGATAACTCTAATCATTACACTTTGCTCCTGCTGGCCTCAATTTAGAGTCGGTTTGGTGGTCCCAGGGTATTTTATGTATATGAAACTCCTCATGACCCTGGCAGTGTGCCAATGTCATCTTCCAATTGCCATATTGGCGATAGAGCACCGTAAAATACCATCAAAATCAAGTTGATGCTCCACTGACTGTAGGAGGGAGAATTGTGTCACTGTCATTCCCACTCTAGGCTGGAATGTCAGCACTGCATTATGGAACTATCTCCAGATCTGTGTAACACTGCGTAACCCGATGTTAGTGTAGGATCCTGTAATATTTCCCGATGGCTTAATGTTTCTATCACTTCAGATGCTGCATCTCTCAGCTTGTCAAGAAATGCTCGTGTAAAGCTGTCAATGAGGGGCCGCTCGAAAGCTGATTTGTAGTTATAGCTGTGAAGTAAAGGTGAATTACACTCCCCCATCTTTAGGGGGAGCCCAAGAGCAAAAATTCCAATTCTTACACTGCTTTAAGTCTGTTGTCGTGGTGTGGGTGCAATTTCGTACGATGCCAGATCACCTTCGGTCTTCATTACAGCCACTTTAACAGACCAACGTTACGTTAATGAGGTTCTGCATCCAGAGGTTCTACCTTTTCTGAACACACACTCCGGTGCTCTATTCCAACAGGACGACGCTCGTCCACACACTGCTGCCGTCTCAAGATCTCGTCTTGAAGACACAGATACTACACTGTGGTCGGTCTCATCTCCAGACCTGTCCCTGATTGAAAATGTGTGGATGCTATTAGACGCTCTATCAACACTCCACCCCTACCACACCATCTGCAGAACTGAGTGAGAACATGGGATGGATCATCACAGGACACCATTAGGAACCTCTACACCTCCATGCAGAGATGTCTGGCGTGTTGCGTTAAACCCGACGCCGTCCTGAGAGACACCACTTCTGTATGAGTAGATCAATAAATATTGATCAGATCAGGCTACAGTTATCATCAGTTATTGATCCTGATCACCTTCATCTTCCTTCTCAACAGAACTGCAATCCCACACGTACTTCTGGGTGCAACTATTTATGGATTTCTTTTTTTTTTTTTTCATAAGTGTGTGTGCTAAAGGTCAAATTCTATATGAAATGTTCTATGGTTTCAGATCTACAGGGATGTTTTTTTCTGTTAAAACAATAAGACCAGAGTGTATTAAAGAGTCCTAAAGCACATTAAGGTGGCAATGTTCTGCCTGAAGAAACACATATTAAATGGCTCGTGTCATACGTTTTCTTGTACCCCCCCCAAACACACCCCCCCCCAGGTGAATTTCTGTGATTTATGTGGGTTTATATACTTCAATTTATTTTTGACAATAATAATTTTACCCTTTAAACCCTAAGGATATGTGAACCCATGCTTCAGTTCCTCACTATCAAATGAAATAAGTTGACTACTAATAAAATAAGTCAACACATGCTGTGTTACGTTGGGGACAGGACCTGAACACACATCAGACAAACAAATGATATAACCGATATGAGCCGGATTAATTGGGTTAGAGGTTCTGAAAGCCAGATTTGGTCCATTTCTAGATAACTGCTAAGCCCTGAGTTCAATAATGTCTCTTTAATAAGCCTGTAGTTCAAGGGCTTAAAGTACATAAACATGACCGTTTCAGCCCATATTTTTACACATTTGCATGTCTCTACTTGGGGTCGTCCTTTACTTTTAAGCTTAGTCTGATTTTTTTTGTCTGATTCTGTTGAAACTCGTGTCTGTCTTGGTCGGTTGACATTGGATATCGAGATATTTGGCAGCATCTACGCTTGAGGTGTCTGTGGAGTCGAGCCTCTACAGGCTAAGTTTATTTCTGAGTGCACAGCAAAGCACTACTAAGCCACTATGGACACGATGGACAAATGCCGTTCACGTGAATATCATGTGATTCTGGCAGTTGTTCCTAACTTTGTGTCAGAATTTCGTGATGAATGGACCAATAGACATTGGACATTAATGGGCTGGACTTCCCATATTCAGACTGTATGAACTGGGAAATGCAGTGCAATGCAAATGCACTGATATCTCAAGAACCTCAAGAAGGTTCTTTTGAGGAGCTTTTCTTTAAATGAGATGTATAGGTGTGAAGAAGGTTATTAATGTTTAATGTGTCCGCAGCATGAAGGTTCTGTGCCACTTACAGCCAGGTCAGGTTAGATTTTTCGGCGGCGTCTAAGCCCAGGAAGGAGTGGAACATCACTCATCCGTGTTTACTTCCGACCTGCTTAAAAACGGGATTGTGCTGGTGTCTGTGCTTTTGATGAAAGGCATCAAAGTCTATTACCAGTGTCAGGATTTGGCAGGATTGCCATTACCCCTGTCGTTATCAGTTGTCCGTCTGTCTCCTTCTCCTGTGTGGAAGGGCCGGGTGTTGTGTTTCAGTGCAGTTCTGGCTTGGGAAAGACACGGCAGGATTAGGCAGCTGTCCCGCACCTGACACGGGTGATCATTCCGATCACTGCGAGACCACGGCTCAGATAGCGATGACAAATACCAATAGCTCACTGGTAATGTGATCATAGCTCTCGCAGTGGGAAGAGGAGCCTTCAGAGGGACGTCCAGAACGTATGGCCTTCAGCATGGGGGTCTGAACTTATCTACAGACCTTGGGAGACTATTCCTCAGGATAGCGCATAGAAGGAAACCAGAGGAAATGTTAGCAATGGCACTTGGTCCACACTGTACCTAACTATGGTCTTTCCAATAAAACCTGAGTCGAGAGATAAAGATAGGTAGACATAGATCCACAGACTGGAGGGAAGCCTTGTGAAGGACCTGATCCAAGACGCTTCGCATTCCGCAGTGTTTTCATACCGAAGAACCTGCAGAAGAACCCGGCAGCTGTGAGTGATCCCGGAGTCCCCACTGTCTCATACTGAGGTACTTGCTCCTCTCTGGAGCTTTCTAACTCTCTAATGTGTCCAGCACCTTTCAGAGCGCCTCTCTCTTCTGGAGGAGCCAATGGGCTTCAGTGTTGTCTCCTTGATTTACACCATGTCCCTCTGAAAGCCAGCCATGCTGAGTGAAATATCGGCTCTCCGGCTGGGGCCAGACGCGTTATCCTGTCCGAAGTGTCGAGATGGTGTTTTTCTCTCTGATGATGACTGAGAATTTATCACAGTGCTTCAAACTCTCAACAGACTATCTTTTCTCTCCTTTGTTGTCGAATTCTGAGTGGGGGCTTGGGGAAAAGCGCAGATCTTGAATTTACATTTATATCACTGTAAATGAATGGCATTTGGCTTGAGTCACTATCTGGAGTGACTTTTAAAGGAGTGCTTTGGTGGTGCTTGGGCCCCGTGTCATTGCCATCGCAACCAAATCGTGTCTTGGTACCTTTAAAAGGAAGCATTTCATGTGCGAGGGTTCATTCAAACGAACGTTGGGCCATTTCTCATTTTTCTCGGCCCATTGAAGTGTTCGCATAATGTAAATGGCATCTGTTGTTTAACTGCCCAACCGTGGGGTGAAGAAACAAGCAGAAACAGAATTGTTTGATATGAAAGTGACGCTATGCATGAAGTTCAGTGTGAAAAAGTACATTTTTGGTGGAAATGCCCTTTTCATTTCAGTTCTTATTGACAGAAAGTCAATGGAAGTTGATTGCAGTACAGAGAAACGACCTTGTTACTCTCCTTCTAATGATATATATTCAAATGCCCTTGAGATGCTTGCAGCTTGCTGGATGTCTTACCGACTAAAATCATATTAGAATTAGAATTGCATTGAGATTGAAAGTAGAATTGCATTGATTTCCACACAGAATTAAAGTAAGTAGATAAATAAATTAGTGGAATACGTCTTTAAGTGCAGACAGCAGATCATCTCTGTCACACAAAAACATTGTATCTCCATTTCTGCTCTTCATTTTTCACATAAAGCGAATCAATGTGTTGTTCTTCGCATTGTGTCAGAATTTTACAAGGAATGGATCAATAGAAATGCTCCAAAATGCGCCGTCTTTTCTCAAGAATTTTATGAGATTGTTTGGTCAATAAATATGCAAATATTTTCCTTCTTTTAAGTGAAATGGCTCTTCAAAGGTTCTTTAAGGTGCTTTAGCAAAGAAAACAGCTCTAAATATAACCATGAACACCTGAAGAACCCTCATGAAAGGGTTCTTAAGATTAATGGACAACATGCTATAGAGGGTTCTATATATAACCTTTTTGAAAAGGGTTCTATATAGCACCGGAATGGTTAAGATTTCAACTATGGAAGAACCCTTTTTAGTGCCATATATAAACTTTTTCAAAAATGTTATATATAGAACCCTCTACGGCACATTCTCCATCAATCTGAAGAACAATTTCACAATGTAGAGAACCCTTTATTCGTGTTTTTGTGTGGTTTGAGTGTTCATGAGTCTATATGGAACCTTTTTCCTTACTGAAGGAAGGAACTCTTGAAGTGCCATCATTTTTAAGTGTGCAGTCACTCCTGCCAGATACTGTTATTGTCAGTAGATCCTGGTCTACTCAAACACAGTTTAGAGATACGTGAAAACCTTCACATCTTCACTTTCTGTTGCTTGTCAGGACAGAAAAGACACCTCACATCTCAGAAGTCTTGCTGAATTTTGATCATCCGGAGTGTTTTTGAGCTGACGTTTGGAGCTAATTATGACGTTATTTGTAATTAATAGTTTGACAAGGATATTTATAGTAATACGTTCTGCATAATACTCCACAATGGTCCAGATAAAATAAAAATCTCCTTTATTATTTCTATTATTGATGCATGTATCAGTATTATTCCTTCTCGGGACTTTTATTCTGAAATTCGAACACTATATATGCAAAGAAAGAGCGCAAACAGCCCCTCCCTTCACGTTTTCCTCTGTAACTTCTGTAATACAATACTTGGTCATTTATGCCATTAGCCCCGCCCCAGCTGCATGCAGGTTGAGCATGTACATGTGCACAGAGTGAACAGGCACTGGATGGCTGCTATGGCATTTAAACTGGGATTTCAGGTTGTAAATCAGTGGACGTTAGCTGGATTACTGGCTGAGAGCGATAGATGACACTGGTTAGGACAGGGTCAGAAGGGAATACACACATCCTGTTATGGTGTGTGTATCGTGTCTGTAGGTTACTCTGGTCCTGAGTTATGAAGCCTACAATACCTGCCTGTAAAGCACAGTCTCGGGTTATGAAGAGTCAAACCAGCAAAATGTCCCAGCAGATCATTCCTTCTTTGGCATCTCTGTAATGGTCAGACTGAGGACTTTCAGCATTTCATCCCACTCCTTCACTTCCTCCATCATCTCAGTCAGACTGTCCTCACACTCTGCAGTGTATAACTGAATCTCGCTGCTAAAGAGAGAGCGGCTCATGTCGGGTTTCAGCTCTGTGATTAATACAGTCTGAAAGCAGCCACATTCTACCTGCTCTGGCGGTGATTTTATGAAATTATTAAATTATATAAGCATTACTCAGCTCAGCCCACGGTCCAGATATTAATGTGCACAGTGTGCACACTCGTTTGGAGCTCGGTGGATTTAACACCATAATGCAGTGGGGTTCATTTTTCTGATAGCTGCCTTCACTTCCATTCTGGACATGTGGTTGGTGTTAACCTTGTTACACTGTTGGAAACTCCCTTCCTTTCAGTGCCTTGCTGCCCACTGCGTTTTTTCCCTTTTGAAACAAATTATATGGGTTGTTTATTTAGGTGTTTGTGGACTAATATCTAATATGTTAATGTATATGAGTGTTTATTTAGGTGTTTATGGACTAATATCTCATATTTTAGTGTATATGAGTGTTTATTTATGTTTATGGGCTAATATCTCGTATTTTGTCTATATAAGTGTTTATTTAGGTGTTTATGGACTAATATCTCAAATGTTCATGTATATGAGTGTTCATTGAGGTGTTTATGGACTATTATCTCCTATTTTATTGTATATGAGTGTTTATTTAGGTGTTTATGGACTAATATCTCATATCTTAGTGTATATGAGTGTTTATTTAGGTGTTTGTGGACTAATATCTAATATTTTATTGTATATGAGTGTTTATTTATGTTTATGGGCTAATATCTCATATTTTGTCTATATGAGTATTTATTTAGGTGTTTATGGACTAATATCTCATATGTTCATGTATATGACTGTTTATTTAGGTGTTTATGGACTAATATATCCTATTCTAGTATATATGAGTGTTCATTGAGGTGTTTATGGACTATTATCTCCTATTTTATTGTATATGAGTGTTTATTTAGGTGTTTATGGACTAATATCTCATATTTTGTCTATACGAGTGTTTATTTAGGTGTTTATAGGCTAATGTCTAATATTTTAGTGTAAATGAGTGTTTATTTGGGTGTTTATGGACTAATATCTAATAATTTAGTGTATAGAAGTTTTTATCTTGGTGTTTATGGACTAATAGCTAATATTTTAATGTATCAGAGTGTTTATTTAGGACTATTTATGGACTAACCTATATATATGGACTAACATCTAATATATGTATATGAGTGTTTATCGGGGTGTTGATGGATGAATACCTCCTTTTTTAGTGTATATGAATGTTTATAGGTATTTATGGACGGATCTCTCCTATTTATGTGTACAGAAGTGTTAATTGATGTGTTTGTGCACTAATACCTAATACTTTAGTGTATAGTTTTTTTAGGTGTTTATGGACTAATATCTCCTATTTTACTGTATAGGAGTGTTTAATGATGATGTTTGTGGACTAATATCACCTAGTTTAGTGTATAGGAGTGTTTAATGATGATGTTTATGGACTAATACCTCCTATTTTAGTGTATAGGAGTGTTTAATGATGATGTTTGTGGACTAATATCTCCTATTTTAGTGTATAGGAGTGTTTAATGATGATGGTTGTGGACTAATATCTCCTATTTTAGTGTATAGGAGTGTTTAATGATGATGTTTGTGGACTAATATCTCCTATTTTAGTGTATAGGAGTGTTTAATGTTGATGGTTGTGGACTAATATCTCCTATTTTACTGTATAGGAGTGTTTAATGATGATGTTTGTGGACTAATATCTCCTAATTTAGTGTATAGGAGTGTTTAATGATGATGTTTATGGACTAATATCTCCTACTCTCCTGTATGGGAGTGTTTATTGAGGTGGACTAATTGACTGATGATGGTTATGTGCTCATGTCTTCTTTTCAGAACATATAGAAGTGTTTATAGATTGTTGACCCTAGTCTATAGAGCTGTTTATTTAAGGTGCTCATGCATCCCTTTTTTTAGTGTGTAGGAGTTTCTTCGGTGCTGTATTGCCAGTTTGCCCTGAACGTGGGCATAAAACTGTAATGTGATGTTAAAAGTGAAAAAGTGTGAGGTTGGGAATTCTTCACCTTTCGTTTTGACCTCTTTTGCCAGAGCTGTGAGGCTGATGAAGTTAACAAGTAATGGAGGTTCATAGCACCTCCCAATTAACATGATGCCAACTGCATACCTAAATCATCACACGCTCCTGAAAGCGTGTTTTATCATCTGTAATAAACTTGATAATGGGTTGTCTGACGGTGTATGACTCACTACCATCTGCAGGAGAATCATGAACCGACGTATGTATGTGTGCACTGATGTGCACGTCTTATTTTGGGGTGAGGGGACACGGTGTATATTGGATTTTTTTTTCTCCCCATCGCACCATTAATGAAAACATAGGTCTGGAAAGGTTAAGGTGCTTTTCTGGAGCTGCTGGACTCATTTCTGCACCGTTGTTTATGTTTAGTCGTCACCCATCGGAGAGCAAAGACGAATCGCTGACGTCTGCTCCTCTCCTGCCGAGGCTCTACACCTCCCACTCCACTTCAGGCGTACGGCAGTGCTGAGGCTCTGGAACATTCCACCCAGCCTGATGAGATCTTAATGAAACACAGACGGACTCGAGCCAGAGCGAAACGAGCCCTGTGCTCATTGTGTTGGTTCAGTGGTAATTAAGTGCAAATGTAAATTTGACCTGATGTATTGAACGAAGCCCTGGGTTTGTTCAGTAACACACTGATTTCTGTGTTTATTATTCAATTACTGGTCCTAATTCAGAAACCATTATGAATTACACTAGCCTATATGGACAAAAGTATTGGGACACGGCCCTTAGTCACCGAATGCAGGCGTTTCATTGCCACAGGTGTATAAAATCAAGTGCATAATCACACAATCTACCTAAATGCTTGTGAAAACAATGGTTTCATAAGTATTTTTGTTATCGATAATCAATCGCTTTAAGCCCCATTGGAAATTCCCAACAGGGATAAAGAATTCCCGATTGCCAGCATTGTTGCAAGTCCAACACTTCAACATGGACTAATGTAGCTCAAGTAACAGTCCATATACACTATATGGACAAAAGTATTGGGACACATCCCTTTAGGCATAAAATGGCTAAAATTAGAATCAGGTCCACATCTGCTGCAAACGATTAGATCATTGTTAGACTGTGGAGGAGCCTGTCTTCTTTCAAACTCAGACATGAGTTTGATTTGGTCTTGATTGTTTTAGTGAGTGAGCTTTCACAAAGCAGATTGCAGAAGCAAATGAGTCTGAGAAGGGATTTAAAAAGATCTTAGAACAATTAGAAACCAGCCGTTCTAGGAGAACATTTAAAACAAGTGCCCACGTGGCCGGATCAATCCACGCTAGCGAGTTCAACCCAAGAGCAGACCACAAGATGTTTAAAGAAGATCCATTATTCCTAAAATGTCATCCTTGGATCCACAGGTAGCTCTCGCCACAGTTGAAGCAGCATCAGAAAAAGACCAACAGTTAGATTTTGATTGGAGGTGAAGCAAGGAGCAATCCCTTACTGTCCAAAAAACAAAACACATCAGGACATGACTGAAGTATGCCAGAGAACATCTAGACAAAGAACAGGACTTCTGGAACAATGTGAATCCAGAGTTTAATTATTTGGGCACAGTGACAGAAGACATGTTTGATGTAATCCAAACACAGCATTGGAGCACAAGAACCTTTTGTTCCTTATTGGTACAGTGCACGGAAGAGCAGCTTCCAGCTTTGCGCTTGAAAGGTTTGCGCTACAGCACAACTCCAGCTCTGGCTTCAAAGTACATGGCGCCAGGGGCGGTGGTGCAAGAGGTATGAACATCAAGCATGGATGTTCCAGCGATGCAGTTTGCACTCTGTCGCCATCTGCACTTGCTCTGAATCAGCCTTAAATCATTGAATATAGGTGTCAAAAATCAGGCCCCCGTCATGCAGTCTTTACCCACATTAGTGTAAGAATGGAAGCTTCTGAAGAGCTCACTGATCTCCAGTGTGGTGTGTCTACTCTCCTGGAAGTTCCACCCTCAGCTGCGAGTGAGATTATCGAACATTTCGGGCCCACAGCTTTTCAGACACAAAGGGTCATTTACAGAGTGGGGTCTGTGAGTGCTGAGGAGCGTAGTTCGGCCTTCACCGCTCTTCTGATCAATAACTGAATTTAAACCTGCTGTTAGACCTGATCTCGCAAAGCTGACCAACTCCATGTTAATGCCTATGGGTTTAGAATGGGATTCCTAAAAGCTCCTGTAGGTGTAATGTATAGGTGTCCCATTACCTCTGTCCATCTGGTGTATTTTGTTGAGCTTCATGAATATGATGCTTTAGGTGAACCTTTGGATCATACATCATATAGATCAGTCATACATTTTCAGGAGATGTAAGACTACTGAAATTTGTCTTTTTGACATTAAAAAAAATCTATATTTTTATGGATTTAATCATATTTTGATCCAAAAATATGTTTACTTTACTACTTTTTTCACTCATAAGGATTTAAACACTTTATATCTTGTATCTCATTTTCCTCCATAAGCCAATATCTAGGTCAGTGGTGTTATTAGCCCCGCAGGTTGAGCGTCAGCCCCGCCCCCTCTCTCTGATCAGTCAGAGTCTGTATGCAGGTTGAGCGTCAGCCCCGCCCCCTCTCTCTGATCAGTCAGAGTCTGTATGCAGGTTGAGCATTAGCCCCGCCCCTTCTCTCTGATCAGTCAGAGTCTGTATGCAGGTTGAGCATGTTCACGTGGACAGAGCCGTAAACATGCACTGGAAGCCCGAGTTGGAAGCGTCCAGCTGGGCTGGATTACTCGTGATCATTCATCACACCGTGGTTAGACAGGTCTCGTAGTTTATGATGATCCTGAGTTATGAAGCCTAGAAAACAGCGTGTAACTGCTCGCAAAGTGTGGATCTCGCATTCTTGCCTGATCGTGTTGGTGGTGAAATGGCGGCTTCCCTCTTTCTTTCGCTCGTTCTTTCTTTCTTTGCCTGAAAGAAACCTCATCCTTGAGCTAACACTTTCCTGGCTTAGTCGCGTGTTGACCTGGTGTTTGGAAACAAATGATTAAATTAAGGACGGATCTATTTTGACTAGTACTGTTTCTCTTCTCCTCGCTCCTCCAGCGGCATTTCCCAACACCGAGGCTGAGGATGTCCAGGCCGCACTATTTAATTTCATCCATCCTTGTGGCTTTCCTCTTTAGCTTGGCCAGCAGATTTCGGTCCTATTTTAGATATGCAAAGGTTTCTCCTCTCTGTATTTCGAGAAGCTATTAATCCGCCTCCTGGCCGAAGCGCTGAAGTGGATATTACAGCGTGGATTATGGACACCTGCCTTATCTTAATTATGTTTGACCATCTGACACATGGGTAATTGACCCCTTGCTATATGTGTGAGGGGCATCAACCCACACCATAGTCACTGCTGTGCCCTTGTCTGTTTCTCCTTTACCCTCCCCACTCCCACCACTCTCTCTCTCTCTCTCTCTCTCTCTCTCTCTCTCTCTCTTTGCCTGGAATAAAAAGTTATTTATGAGGTCTCTACTTGGACCCCTCTTAAAGCAGGGGCTGTTATTAACTGTAATACCCCAGCATTCGCACGTACTATATTATCAGAGACAATGACAACAGGCTCTAAGTTTGCACGGATTGAATTACTGTTGGACGCATCAGTTAGGGGAGATAAAAGCCCTGAAGCGGCTCTCCTGCTTTTAACCCTTGGAGGCCTGGAGTCGTTATTTATGACCACCAGCTTGTTTCTACCCTCACTGTCCATTATATCAGCTCCTCTGACCACACAGGAGCACTTTGCCGTTATATATCCATGATCTATAACCATATAAACCCTGATCTTCAGTGGTCAGGACCCCCACTGAGCAGATATGATGTGGGTGGTGGGTCATTCTCAGCACTGCAGTCACACTGACATGGTGGTGGTGTGTTAGTGTGTGTTGCGCTGGTATGTGTGGATCAGAGACAGCAGAGCTGCTGGAGTGTTTAAACCCCTGGGACTGAGAATAGTCCACCAATAAGATGTATCCACCAATAAGCATGCTGTGGACACAGCTCTGAAAGACTAGAGGATGACCAATCACATCTACAAGGTGGAGCAGTGTGTGTCTGATCCCAGCTCTGCATTATGATTCAGTGGCATAGTGGCTTGAGGGTTGGCACGTTTGCCTCCCAGCAGTGGGGTCTTGGGTTCAAGTCCCCATTTGGGTGAAATGTCTGCATGGGTTTCTGTGGGGACCTTCCTAAAAAGTGGAGATCAGGTATATTGGCTACTCTATGTGTTAATGAGTGCATGTCTGTGTGTCCACCATGACTCCAGAGTGACCCCCCCACGCTCGATGCAGTCCTCCAGGTGGATGGTCGTTAACAGTTCCAGATAGTACGCTGAGCACAATTGGCTGCTGCTTCTCACCAGTGTGTGTTGGTTGAGTGCTGAGTGTGATTGTGAAGAGAGCTGATTGTGGAGCGTCCTTGGGTATCTCGAGAGGAGCTGTGTAAGAGTATCTGCAATATCAGTTGCCAGTTTTTACACTGAACTGGACCAGTTATCCAGAAGGAACTCTCTGAATAAATGTTCTTAACTCGTTTCAGTCGAAGTGAAAAATAAACCAGACGCTTTTGAACAAAATGCTTTAAAATAAAGAGCTTAATACCTCATTTTGGTGGCGTATAATAAATGCCACAGTGTTGTCCACCATCCTCTGCTCACGACATAACCAGTAATCTAACTGGGAAGTGCCACGTTGAGGTCTTTTTTATTAAATTAAATTCGTACCGTATTGCTCACCCCTAGTTGGCGCAAAGATCACATAAAGTTACATTAACTGCAGAAACGTCTCCAAAGCTGTGCTGATCAGTAACTGCAGACTTCCATTATTGCCCAGGAATTTAGATTAAGCTGTTTTAAAAGCTCTTGTGTCCCAATACTTTTGTCCACAGAGTTTAGGAGGTTAATATTTGACTCATATCCGATAAATTCAGGGGTTGGACAATCAAACTGAAACACCTGGATTTAAACCACAATAATGTATTAGTTTGGTGAACTAGGGCCTCCTTCTGCAGCCAATACAGCGTCAATTTGTCTTGGGAAGGACATTTTTTGGATACAATCTGGGTTAGAACCCAAACATCCCTTTAAGACAGCTTCCTCTTGCGTCCACAGTTAATCCTGTTGGATGTGGTTGGTCCTTCTTGGTGGTGCTGATGTTACCCTGGATACCGTGGCTCTTGATACATCACAAAGACTTGCTGTCTTGGTCACAGATGCGCCAGCAAGACGTGCACCAACAATCTGTCCTCTTTTGAACTCTGGTATGTCCCCCATAATGTTGTGTTCACTGCAATATTTTGAGCAAAACTGTGCTCTTACCTTCTAATTGAACCTTCACACTCTGCTCCTACTGGTGCAATTAATGAAGATTGTCCACCAGGCTGCTCCAGTTTAGCTATGAAACCTCCCACAATACAATGACATCTGTTCCAGTTTCACTGTCCAACCACTGTAATCATTTGTATGGAATTGCATAATTGTTTATCAATAAACAGATGCCACGTTGAGCATAACGAGAACTTACATTCGTATTTCAACTGGTGACCGGTCTCCACCTTTATAACACCTCTGCTTTCAGTGGTCACAAAACTGTCGGCCCAAAAAGCATCCCTAAGGGTTTTTATCTCATCCAGTGAGCTATTTTTATCGCCCCCAGGATGACAGGACGGCCTTGTCTGGGGCCCTGACCCATATGCGTCATACGATTGAGTCTCAGCACTCGTAATGCACAAATCTGTTTGGCTGAGTGGCGTCAAGTGTGATGTTTTCATCATGTGACTGCTGACCGATGTGATTCGCCTGGGATGCTTAACCTGTACCTTGACAACCCTGTTATGTTACGAGTCAAAGTGACTCGTTTTAAAGTTTAAAAATGCTGATTTTTTTGAAAACTAATATTCTTTTTGAAACGAATTTTTAAATGTTCAACCTTTTTAAAATTAATCCTTTTTAAAATTAAACCTGTTTAATATTTCAAATATGAAATTTAACCAGAAAGTGATGTTTTCTTTTCAAATTTGAGACACAATCAGATTATGAGAGTGATTTATCAATAGTGAACCATGTTTAAAGTGAAATATATTGTACGTTTAGGTGGTTAAACATGCAGTCAGACCCAGGAAAACGACGCTGTTCCACACAGTTCAACATAACAGGGATATTAAAGTCTAGAAAAATGGAATAAAACGATGATTAAAATGAACACAATCAACAATGGAATAGTTTTCAGTAGTGTATCAGTTATAGGTCCAGGTCCAGATATGACCTGGTTCTGGACATCTGAACTAGGGTCCAAAGATACCTCTGAGATTAGATGCTGCCAAATGTAAAAGATATCTGGAAGGAAGAGACAATAAAGTCTCACAATGACGCAAAAACCTTCAATCTCCATTTTTGTTTTTCACTTTTTTACATAAGTTGAGGTTCTACTTTACGCGTGTCATGATGAATGGGCCAGTAGAAACGCTCCATTGTTTATTAATATATGGATCTTGGGTCTAATGCAAGCAGAACAAAGGAAAATTTAGAATCAACACTTTCAACAGAGCATCGGAAGCCAGATTTTGCAAAGATTGATCAGCATTGGAACTTATTTCCCCTGAAATTAGTGTCGTTTACACTCTCACACACCCTCAATGACATTATATGGGCCAGGGGGTCCACGTGCCTCCCTGGAATCATCCTCTGGACACCAGACACCCCAGAGCACACTGCGTCTCTCAACCCAAGAAAGCATAAATTGCATTGTCAGTGGAAAGAATCCTTGCCATGCGTCATGTATTTATAGCTGCCCCTTAGCTTTGCACGTCGTGTTATAACACGATATTTGGGCTGCCCGGCGAAGACGGCCTGCTAAGTGATCGGCTGTTGTTAAGGCTCCGCCAGCCAGGAGTGTAACTGGAGAAGGGAACAAGCAGCACCCGTTGAAAAAGGCGAGAGCCAACAGCTCTGTCCTGGCCACATCAATCACATCAACAGGTCAGAGTTAGAGCTAGAGGCTGACCGCTGGGATGCATGGCATGACGGTCAGGGCACAGCCTCACGGAGGACTGCAAATTACCTTTCTCTGAATCTGCTTTCTCCTTAAATGGAGATCAGAATGTCACCGCATTGTTGTCCATGAAACTAAAGATATGCATGTTGTCACCCAGTCAGAGATGATGTAATAACACCGATATAACGTCTACAGCGTAATAAACTGAAAAGCAGGACAGTTAAGAGAAAAATTACACCTTCCACCAGTTTAAGATATTAATTTAATACCTCTGTCCAATATATGATGTTCAATGGATACTTATATCCAATCTAAGATACTAAAATAATAACGAAATCCAATCTAAGACACTAAATTAATAACGAAATCCAATCTGAGATACTAAATTAATAATGAAATCCAATCTAAGATACTAAATTAATAACGAAATCCAATCTAAGATACTAAATTAATAATGAAATCCAATCTAAGACACTAAATTAATAACGAAATCCAATCTGAGATACTAAATTAATAACGAAATCCAATCTAAGATACTAAATTAATAACGAAATCCAATCAAAGACACTAAATTAATAATGAAATCCAATCTAAGATACTAAATTAATAATGAAATCCAATCTAAGATACTAAATTAATAACGAAATCCAATCTGAGATACTAAATTAATAATGAAATCCAATCTAAGACACTAAAATAATAATGAAATCCAATCTAAGATACTAAAATAATAATGAAATCCAATCTAAGACACTAAAATAATAACGAAATCCAATCTGAGATACTAAAATAATAACGATATCCAATCTAAGATACTAAATTACTAACGAAATCCAATCTAAGATACTAAATTAATAACGAAATCCAATCTGAGACACTAAAATAATAACGAAATCCAATCTAAGATACTAAAATAATAACGATATCCAATCTAAGATACTAAATTAATAACGAAATCCAATCTAAGATACTAAATTAATAACGAAATCCAATCTAAGATGTTAAAATAATACATAGATTCAATCTAAAATACGGACATAATGCATATATTCAAGTGTATATAAAAATGTCTACTTTAATATGTAAAATAATAACTATATCTACTCCTGTGTGCTGAAATAGTATCAATGTCCAGTCTTGGATACTGTAATAATGCTTGTGTCCATTTTAAGATGCTAAAATAATACATTGAACCAATCTGAGATTCTGAAATCACACTGATTTCTTTGCTGCGTATGAGAATCATCCCACACGTTCCAAAAGTGTGGATGTCCAGCAAAAGTTAAAAGTTTGGACCAAACTGATTGAGTGTAAGTGATGTTAAAGACAGCTGTGAGTGAGTCCTCACCCTGCTGCCTTCAGCCTGCTGTCCTCACCCTACTGTCCTCAGCCTGCTGTCCTCAGCTTGCTGTCCTCAGCTGGCTGTCCTCAGCCTGCTGCCCTCAGCCTGCTGTCCTCAGCCAGCTGCCCTCAGACTGTTGTCCTCAGCCTGCTGCCCTCAGCTGGCTGTCCGCAGCCTGCTTTCCTCAGCTGGCTGTCCTCAGCTGGCTGTCCTCAGCCTGCTGCCCTCAGCCTGCTGCCCTCACCCTGCTACATCATAGAGCATAGCACTCACCACCACAGACTCATAGAAGATCCTGAGCATCGGTTCTCTTTAACATCATTTGGCAGATGTTAAAGAACCTCAGGTGCCCCAGAAGACAGAGGGGACTTTGGCCCTTCCTGTGAAGGGCATCAGCGTTCTTAGCCCAGTCCAATTTATTGTCAATAAAGATAAATAATTATTTTATATATTTCTTTGGCCATGTTATTTACAATCATTTCAGATAAGAAGCTGGAAAGGTCTTTTATTTCAGTCCTGTTGGACAAACATCCCTGAGGGCTCCTCATGAAGTTTCTTGAGATGAGCAGCAAGAATGTAAAGCTCTTATCTAAGAATCTAACAGAAACGTTTGGATTTGCTTAAAACCTCTTTGGTTTTTGAATAATTCTCCGTGTGTTTTTTCGTTCCACTGTTCTTCAAGCGGCAGAAAACGGGACCAGTGCTGAATAAACGCTGTGAAACGGTACAGTCGATGGGGTCGTTTGGTACCTTGGAAACAGTGACAGAGTTCTGATGTGTTCGGGGGTTTAATATTGTCTCTGTTACGTCCCGCCCCAGCTGTTCTCATGAGTGTAACCCTCAGATCTCCAGGCTGGGAGCTGTTACGTTTCTGGCTGAGACTTTCACAGGAGTCAAGCGAGCCAGAATAGTTTAGTCATGTAATGTGATCTTCTGAGCTTTCTCTTTAACCCCATTTCAGATGTTCCAGAGGAATCCAAACACTAACAGTGTGAGGGCTGAGAAAGCTCCTCACCCACATGTTTCACCTCCAAACCTCCACCTGTTCTCCAGGACTGGATTTGTCTGTTAAATCATCTGCCGTGTGATCTTAGGAGAGTCGTTTGTTGATGAAGTTCCTCAGAGGTTCTTTGCTGTGAATTGGTGTGTTGACTGGCGGTAGCAGTCTCAGAAGGACCACCTATAACTCCTCACTCTCTCCTCATTTACACGCCACTGGGGTGACGGCACACTACTGACATTCACACACAGTTCACGCTGCTCCATTCAACACCTCTCACACTTCCACAAAACACACACGCTCTTTTCAACACGATCACAGTCACGTCAGTTCATTCAGGTTCAGTTCGACTCACCGACAGAACTGAATTACATTCCATTACATTCATTACGTACTACTCAACTACTCAACCAGTGTGAA